>CM032642.1:14542679-14911301 GCA_019097785.1 Fraxinus excelsior
AAAAAGAAAGAACATAAATTCAAAGGCGTGCCACGGGCCAATGCATGCGTCAAAGGCAGGTAACTTGTAGAAGGTTTCAAGCTAGGGACGCAAAGAACATATTTACAAAGCCAAACTTGAAGGAAAGCCACCCGCTCGACATGATTAGGCTTAGAAGCAAGAACGACAAAAGCACCCTGCATAGCCGAGTAAGATTCGCACATTTTTTTATCAAACTTAGGGGGAACACTGCCAGCAGAAACCGAGACCACCATACCGGGAGAAATGACATCGCCCAGAGGAGGAAGGTTTACTAGGGCCCCAACATCCCTCAGAGTAATGGACAACGGGCAGCAGGGGAAAACAAAAATATTGTACTCAGAAGACCAAAAGCTCAGGGCGATTGGGAAAAGAGCTGGGTCATATACGGGGGGATTAAGGGTGACTTCTAATAGATCCAAAATTCCTGCACGTTCAAAAATGGATTTGGTAGGGCCATGGTTCATCATACGTGCATGCCACCTACGAAAACCAGAATCGGCTTTGGGCCAGTACGAATACCTTTATCGTAGATGGCTTTCAATGGTAGAGGACTCAGAAAGGGAAGGGTTTCGACGCAAGGGAACAGCTGGCCCGCCGCAGTTTTCTCGACCGACTCAGCATCAACAAAAGATGGTCCCAAGAAAAACTCATCGACGTTGGGACCAACCCGCGAAAGAGGGTTCAGATTTATGTATGGCTTGGTGAGGATGTCTTGGAAGTCCTCAAAGCTAAGGACAGCAGCGGACTGAGTACTTGAAGTCGCCATTTGTTACAGAATGTGAGTCAAGTAAGGGCTAAAGAGTGTTGATAAAACGTAGCGCAGAAACAAGAAGATGAACAGTGAAAATGGCGAGAGAGAAGCGTAAGATGGCAGAGACGTATAACTAAGAATGCCGCGTACTTTTGGGGTTTTAAGGATTTGTAACGTTGCACTCCTTTAAGCGGTAAAGGTACGTGATGATTGAAATTTTGGGGAAGTTCAAGTATTGCAAAAAAGGATACAGAGTGAATATGGCAAAATTAATGATTAGTATTAATTCTGCCGTATTGGGGGGTAATTGTTGACACACTAAAATGCAGCCCAAAATCAAAGGGAAGTCCAATTGAGAAATCCAAGATGAAGACCCAATGGAAGTCAATTAAAAGGCCCAAGAAGAAAAACCCAAGCTGGAAACCTGTGAAAAAGGCCTGAATATTGGAAGCCCAAGAGCAAAGGAGTACCACCGCCTAACACTGTGGGACGCCCAGAGGCTGAACGAGGGTAGTACTGCACAATCGCCCAGGACGATAGCCTCATTGTCGCCCAGAACCTCAAGTCGCCCAGAATCAGACAAGTCTAAATGGTATAGTTTATCCAATTCAACAATTATGGAAGCGGTTGGCAAGTGAACCCGACACGATCCCACGATCCAGAAAACAGCAAGGGTAGTGGCAACAGTTACTAAGCAACTACTTCCCAAACAAGCGGTTCCTCACTAAAGGAGTGGACGGTTGCGAAGGTAATGGAGCAAGTCCGAGCAGTTTCGATAACCAAAAGATGCCCAAGAAGTATAAAAGGAAATAACGTCGTAGAAACAAGACCCCCCCGAATCAAAACCTCTCGACAAGAGAATATGTAACTTTTATTTCCTTAACTTAAATTTAATCATTTCTCAGTACTCGTGTGCTTGCGCCCATTGGAGGCGTTTTGTCTATTTTCCAGTTGTAGCTCTTCACTAGTAAACGCACCCCTTTTTGGGACTTTGTCTCAAGAGGTCTGTTCCTTACACAATCGTCTGACCCCTTTTTCTCGTAATTGTTGGCGGGTTGCAAAAACGCGCGAAAACAGGTCTTTCATTAAAATCCGTCACTAATGACTTCGAGCAATGAATTCTAAAGTTGCAAACGACATAGTTATCATTAAAGAGAGATAACAAAGAATAATGTCGTTATGGCTTGTCATATTTGTTTCTTATTATCGTAATTTCTCTAACAGATTATATATTTTATCTCGAAATCTTTTGTCATTTCTTTTTATATTATATAAAAGATTTGCTCCCTATTATTTTCCTAAAAAATTGCAAACCCAAAAAAGTGATAACATGTTTCCCTTAATAATATAACAAGAAGATGTTGATATGTATACGGCCAATTAAAATTAAGATTAATGGAATATGCCATTTTTTCAATGGGGTACCACCTTAATCATTTCAACTATAATAATATTACTATATAATATATAATAATCAAAAGCAAAATGGATAAGTCCGATTGAACTTTCTCAATAAAATAACAAGGCCACCTTCAAATTTTCAAATAGGATAATGGCCACAAGGCATTTCACGTCTTTATAATATACCAATTACTCTGCATGTTGTCAATCCTTAATAATATGTTTGTTTGGGATATTTTATTAGTTGGGTTAACTGCATGGTAGGTCATTCGATTTTGAGTAGAGTTGCATCCGGATCACTCGACTTCATTTTTTTCTTTCAAATCTAGTAACTAGTCTTCAAGTTGGTACAATCGAGTTTTGCTCAACTTAGATGTGCTTGCAAATTAGCTCACCTAACATAATATACTGACATGGACGTTAAAACTAACAGATGATACACATTGGATCCATCTTAAAAAAGAATACTTAAAAAAAATATGGACCTAATTGTTAGTTTTAATGTCAATTTCAACAAATTATGTTAGTTAAACTGAAAACAGAGGACAAAGTGGTTAGATTTACGAGCAAATAGGGGTGGGATGACCTAATTGCACGAAATTGAAGGCAAGTGACCATATCTACAAGAAAATGAAAGTTTTGTAACCTGATTGCGTAAGATTAAAGGTGAGTGATTCCGATGCAACTTCGCTCAAAGTTGAGTGATCCACAATGCATTCAACCCTATAATTATGTTGGGGGTGGGGTCGGATAGGGGTGAGATGCGGGCTCTTTTGGTCCCTTGAGAGTCCCAAAAGGCAGATTTAGCCATTTCCTACGTTTTTGTGAATTCATGTTTAGACCAGAGAGAGAGAGAGAGAGAGAGAGAGAGGCACCATAAGTATATCAGTTTTTTGAGATAGAGAGAGAGAAGTTGAGGAAACAAGAAGAAAAAAAGAGTAATGGTGATTTCAAGGATTGAAATGTGCATAGAACTATTTAAGCTTGCCTTAAAGTTCGTCGTTGTCTTCGTCGAGGCTGTTGGAACGGTTTTCAGACAGAGCACGACGGAGTTCCCATTGAATCCTAGGTACATAGTACCCGTTCCATACATTGGTCTTCTACCTTAATTTCGATCCCTCATGTCAATTCCACAAGCCTCTCTATCTCTATGTATATAAGAGAGCACATTGTATCGTCTGCTTTGTATTTTTTTTTGCTCATTCAAGAATCAAGATGGGATGATATGTTCCAATTTTATTATGTGTACTTTCTTTCTTTTTCTTTTTTTCGTTCATTCACATTGGGACTCCATCGAAATATTAATATTAGTATTTAAAATAAATAAAATTCTCTATTTTCGACTTAAATATGAGAATATGCAAGTATTATGATGTTATGTTCAATCAATCTTCAAATTTCGGATTTCATTGTTAATTGTTTGTCACATGTGTAAATCTTATTTATCAATTGAAACAATAATGTAACACTGAAAATATAACTATAAGTAAATAAAATATCTACTTTCAATTAGAGTATTATAGCAGGTATACATGCAAATATCTCGATTCAACGATCAAAAAGAGTGGTTCGAATTTTACAAAAGACATACGTACGAAGTAGGTTTTCTGGTTAGGAAAAGGAATTCCAAAAAGGGTTATGATGGATTAGTGAGATATGTTACATTGACATGTAGTTGTGAGGGAAGACTAAGGAATAATAGTAGCGCTTCTATAAAGTCGCAGCCAACAATTCAGATAGGTTGCAAAGCGAGGGTAACTGCTTCCTTAGATATTCATGGAATATGGAGAATTTGCACGGTTGACCTCGAACATAATTATAAAACAAGTCCATCGAAGTCCAGGTTGTATCGATGCAATCGATAATTGAGTGCACATGCATGAAACAATCACGTTGCTTTGGGTTATACTTTTCTATGGATTTGGAGCTTAAGAATCTTTTTTGGGCAGATAATAGGTGTAGGCAAGCATATAAGAAATTCAGGGATGTCGTGACGTTTGATACCACTTACCTCACTAATAAATACCACATGTCTTTTGTCCCATTTGTTCGAGTAAATCATCACGTATAATCAACACTGCTTGGATGTGGGTTGCTATCAAATGAGGACACACATACATTTGTTTGGTTGTTCAAAACAAGGTTGTTGTATATGCACAGCCAAGCTCCTAATGGAATTATTACCGATCAAGATAGAGCTATACAAAATGAAATTGAAATAGTGTTTCCAAATACGAGGTATAGATGGTGTTTGTGACACATATTAAAGAAGTTTCCTGAAAAGTTTGGATACCACGTGGATAAGAACTTAATTTTTTCTTGTATACATGGATTAGTTTATGACCCGTAGTTCGTTGAAGAGTTTGAGGAAGGTTGGAGAGTGATGATTGATATGTATAACTTATATGATAATGAATGGTTGTCCGGGTTGTATGAGAAGAGGGGTCGATGGGTGCCATGTTATTTGAAAACGAGTTTCTGGGCAGGGATGTCAACAACTCAATGTAGCGAGAGTACGAAAGCGTTCTTCGTTGTGTATGTGCATTCTAAGACATCATTGACGTAATTCATTGAACATTACAAATGAGCATTGAGAAATAAGGTTGAAAAGGAGCTCAAAATAGATTTCAAGTCTTATTCGCAGTTGGTGCCATGTGCAACGAAATATGAAATGGAAAAGCAATTTCAAGCAGTTTATACCATATCCAAGTTTCGGGACTTTCAGGATGAGATTACTGAGAAGGTCTATTGCGATGTCATATCTACATCAAATGGTTGTTCAGGGAGGATGTACATCGAGGACGATGTCATTCACGAAGAAAATGTGAGGAAGAAATTTTTTTTGGTGGTGTTTTGTGCAGAGGAGTGCAATATTATTTGCAATTGTCATCTTTTTTAGTTTCGGGGTATTCTGTGCAGACCTGCCATATCAGTGTTGATGCGTAACGACATCACATTATTACCGGATAGGTACATATTGAAGAGATGGAGAAGAGATGTTAGCAGAGCCCACACAAGGGTTGCAATGAACTATGATGGTTTGGTTAGCACTCTTGGGCAGTTGAGGTATGACAGAATGTGTGTAAAATTTGCTATGTTGACAGACATTGCCGCAGAAGATGAGGATCGATGCCGTGCGATAGTTGATTGGATTCGGTTACAATCTAAAGAACTAATGTCTACGAAGTCGTTCAGACAGCCCAGCAAACATTATATTCTATACCCACACCCTTGCCATATTCACAACTTATATTGGTAAGTAAATATCTTTATTTGTTAAATTTAAAGTACTTCGATGCAATTTCAATCATTTTCTTATGAAGATTATATTTTGAAATGATTCTTCTTGCAGCCATTCCAACAATTGATATCACCCCTCAAAGTATTGTACCAGGTTGGATATCAGGTGCCACCCATTCCATTCATCAGGCTACACTCGTTGCAGGTCCTTCCGCTCACGTTCATACTCCAAATTTTGGAATGACTTATCAAGCAGCTGGTATTAGAATGGACAGTCAACTAGATGGTTCTTTGGTAATACCATTATTCACTCCTATCAATGAACATCAATAAGCGTGTGTATTTAGTAATGAAAAAACATCATGTTTGTACTGATTTCCAATTATAAGTTGTGTTTATTTCATATTGTAATGAATTGTTGATAAGGCTCCAGTTCCTCAATTTTGTTCACGCATGTATTTTCCCATAACTTCAAACTGATAACAGTAGTAATGGATTTCTTCTCTTCCATCTATGGATAACTTATGAAGGCTTTTATGTTTGTAAAGATCTCATATTTTCTATGGATTTATTTGCATATGATGCATCGATTGGCAGATTGGGCTGAGTACATTAGTGAGATCCAAGCTCTATATTTCCTTGTTATGAATGTTTTTCCTCTTCGTGCCTAAAAGCGAGTCTTCGTGTAAGCGTGTATTAGCTTGTTGTGGTCATATGCTATGTACAGAATCTAAAAGCGAATTGCATACTATAACTAAAATCCAGTTAAATGGTAGAAAATATATTGAAGAATATTTCATGACAGAGTAATATGATTCCCCTCATCTTGTTAATTATGAAGAAAACCAGTTAAAAACAGGTACATAGAAGAGCACACTTACTCCCTCACCTCCAAATAAGAAAAACAATATTTCTCAATGATAAAATGTAAGCAGAAAACCAAATTATCTCAACAAGCAAACTAGCGTAGTTTAACCTAGAGATATTTCAACGAACAAGCCAACATAAACAAGAAAAATAAAGTATAAACCACCATTCATGGTAAAATCAAGTGATTGTCAATTATCCACAAGTCGTCACCCAAACCATCTCGGTAAGTCCTACAAACTACTACAAACTTCATTTTCGCATTCAAATTAACATTGGCATATCCAAACGATCACCAAATACAAACGTTTCAAGCACAATTCTATTACATCAAATTTCAGATAAAATCATATGAATCTCTTTTCCCCTTACACATCTTTATGTTGAGGGAAATCTCCAAGTCTTTCTCATCTGTTAGCTTAGCAAGAGTTTTCAACATACGCGACAAATCATCGATCGACTCACCTCCGTTTATAATTCCACTAGACTCACCGTCGTTAGGCAATGGACATTTTTCGTCGGGATTATTTTTACACCATTTAAAGTACTTGCAGTCGCGGGTATAACAATGAAACAATAGCCCTTTATGTTAATTGTTCTTTTCCACCTCCATCCATTTGACGTAGCCCGCAACACAATTTGGGCATCTTTTCTTTTTTGGGCATTTCGGTAGCATATGTCCAATCTGTCTACAACAATGACAAATTTCCCTGTTCTTTCCTAACATCGAAGAAATCTAGTGCAATAGTGATATTCAAATTAGTAATATATTTTAGTCTACACAATTGAAGAAACAAACAAGTTGCCATTAATTTGTGACAATGGTGAGAAGGCCAAAAACAAACCATGGCGAAATGGTCAAACCATAGTCCCTCAAAAATCTCCTTTTCTTGTGTTCGTTACCTCAATGGGAAAAGGAAACCGGGATTGTAGAAGAAACCAAGAAACACAGATGGTGGGTTCCATTTATAAAATTGTAATCCTCGTTAGTCCAATGAGAAATATGAAAATGATAAATGTGCATTAAACACTGCAAATTAATGATTACCAACAAAATACATCTTATTAAAATAGATTAAATACTAGATAAAGAAGCAAAGTAGCTCGAAAAGGAGAATACAAATTCCCACTCGTCCACTGCACAATACCTTCGACTGCCCCAAATTAAGATAAAAAAAAAGAATGGAAACGTACTATTCTCAATTGGTGCGACAGTCCTTTGATTTTTGGTTGGTTCCCCAGTCGAAGATTTTGGTTGGTTGGGTTGCCTTCCTTTTCTTCTTACTGTTAAAAATCTTCTCAGCAGTTCAAGCCATTGGAGTAGTGCTGGAGGTCGAAGATCCATCGGTGAATGGGTTGAGTGGCTGGAATGGAGTGGGAATCGGCTTCTGGATTCGTTGGGGGAGAATTGGGGATTAGGTTAGAGTCGTGAGAATTGGGGGAAAGTTGGAATGGGGTTCGAGTTCATAATTAACAATAAGTTGGGCGAGTTTTTTTTCTGGGTGATTTCTCACTTTGAGGTGCCACGTCGGATTTGTTGACAAATTGTAAAACCTACTGTGAATGGGGACTATAAGAGAAACATATTCGAAAAGAATATGTCCCACTTACCGTCTTGCCTTTAGTCAACTATACAATGACCGTTAAGATGGACCTAGGCAAGAAAGGCGTGCATGATGATTTTTGTTTGATAAATGATATTTTCTTATCGAATAATGCTATTGAGCACTAGTGACGTAGGTATGACAACGAAACGGGTATGAGACAGATTGGTCATTCTCATCCCCTTCCCGTTAGGTATTTTTGTTACCTTACCCCATCCTCATACCCCGATTAAAGTGGAATGGGGCGGGGCTGGAGGGTCCCCTGCCCTATCGCTTCATTTATTTTATATTTTTTATGTCTTTAGTTAGTCATTATTATTATATTTTTACTAATTTGTTAAAAAATAACTTATATTCTCTTTAAAAATGATGATAAATTTATTATTTTTGTTGGATAAAAAACTTAAATTTGAAATTAACTATAAACGGGGTGGGTGGCAAGGCGGGAACTATGTTTTCCGTACTCGATTTGGGGTAATGCCTCTCACCATGTCCCCGCTCCATTCAGGGCGGGACCCACGAGTATTGGGTTGAACGAGTTTTTTTTTGTCATCCCTATAATGATGTTAGATCACCAATTTATATGGCATGTGGGTAGCATTAAATGATAAATCTAATTAAATGTATTGGTATGATATTCATTTAATTGGATTTATGATATGTTGTCACCTAAACTGGTGCTTAACACCAGTAATGATGAATAACACCACTCTTTCTTGTTTTAAGTTCAGCTCCCAAAAAAAAAAAAAAAACCTAGTTATAAAACCTAAAAAAGGAAATATAACTAGCAAACGATTAAAACAATATTGATTTTGAATATTTATGATTTTGAGAATTATGTTTTTGTTAGAAACTTGTAAAATATATATGAAGTTTCTATAGACTTTCGACAAAAAACTCCGTTGCTTGTAAAATAAGATTTGCACGAGATTTGGTGGTTAAAATATGTTTAGTAAATTGAGCTTCGAAATGTTTTTGACTTTTGTTCATTGAATTTGAGTTTTAACAACAGAAAGTGCATTGCTGTATTTCATTTTAAAATTTGCACTCGAATTATAAAAATAAAAATTTCTGTTTTCATGTAATTCAGATCCATATAACTAGTGTAAAAGTCAAAGTTTTCTAGGGTTAAAATCACCAATAGTCGCTTAGTTTCACGCTTAGTGTAACATTTGTCACTCAATTTGATTTTGTTTCATCATAACCACTCAACTTTATTCTTAATGTAATATTAGCCACCTAATTTGATTTTGTTTCCTCATATTCACCGAACTCCATACTTAGTTTCAGTCAAGCCACCTGGTAACTTTATTTAACATAATCAAATAGGGTGGCTAATGTAATACTAAGCCTTTGTTTGATTCCTATTTTTTTTTTTTTTCAAAATACATGTGTTCTCTTTTATTTTCAATCATATATTTTTCAATAAAATAATATTATATGAAAATATATACTTTTTCTTATTGTTTAACTGCATTCTCTATTAATCTACTATTCCAAAATGTATTGTACACAAAAAATGGGGTCAAACAAATTCTAAGTATGAAGTTGGACAGCCATACTGAAACAAAATTAAATTGGGTGGCTAATGTAACACTAAGTATAAAGTTGGATGACCATGGTAAAACAAAAAAATAATAATAATAATTAAATTGGTGGTTACTTTGATACTAAATATAAAGTTAGATGACCATTGGTTGATTTAACCCTTTTCTGGAATTTCGATGGTGGTGGAGCCCAACTGTGGATAATGGTGCTGACGAAGGTGGTGGTTGGCGGTGGTTGTGATGATGATTAGTCCAAGCATGTTTGTTGTGATGGTAATGCGTGGTGATGATGTTGCTTGGTGGTGGGTAGTGTGTGGTGGTGCATGGTGGTCCCGTGGTGGGCTCCCATTGTTGATGTATTTATATTCGAGATTGTATGTGTATGTTTGGGGGAATAGCCAGTCATTATTTAGAGAATAAAACTATTACAACTAGTTTGAAGATCAAAAGATATGAACCCGATGCTTGTAATTTTCACTGAAAGCGTGTTTGATTGACATGAAAATATATCTTTGAAAAGAAAATATTTTTTTATTTTGAAGAAAACAAAAACATGCTCTCCCGAAAAGAGGAAAAAAAAATGTTTTCCTTAAAAATAAGGAAAATTAGATATATTTTTAAAAGTTGAAAAAAAAAAATAGCAATTAAACACTTGAAAAATAGAAATTTAAGTGAAAAACTGACATTTTTCATAAAAAATTAATGCAATCAAACATACCCTAAATTATTTTTGTTCACGCTCAAAACTGATTTTGAAACAAAAGTTTATTAACATTATTTTTGGCCACATCTAATTATTTCTTTCACAACCACAATTGACTTTCTTAAAAGCACAACGATACCAAACCAAATCTTATTTAAATCTGTAAATCTAAATCTTTTAAGTGATAGAGAACCACAACTTAGAATAGAAGTTAAATGTTAAGGAATTTGACGATTTTAACCCCAATTTTAAGTTGGAAATTACAATTAGCCCATGTTTGATCTACATTAAAATTTTCATTATCATATTTCTACTCATTTTCAATCACATTTTTCAATTAAATAATATTTGTTATCACATCAATAACTTTTTTTTTCAAATGCATATTTTCCATCAATCTATTATTCCAGAATACATTCTTTTAAACTAATGTAACTCAAACACACTTTTAACAGTTTCTTCTCACATAAAAGACCCAAGTTCATAAATAAATCGAGAACCTAAAACCTCACTTAAAAATTGAGAACCCAGAATCACTAATAAAGAGATTATGAGCCCAACCTTAATTTTCCCTCTCAATCTCATGATTTAAAGTTTAAACCTGTTTAATTGCCACATTTTTCATGAAAAATGTCACATCCAAGGAAAACAAATTCCACTTTGACCGTCCCTTTCCTTTAAACTCAACTACATATGGGTCCCACCAAAAAAAATAGAAAAAGAAAAAGAAAACACTATATATTTTATGCAAATAAACATAGATTTCATCAAGGGGTACAAAGATCTGTGTTCTTCCCTTTACAAAAATAGAGGGAATTGTGAACAGTCAATTTCATGTTATTTAAACAGTAACCAAATGATGCTACCAACATTTACATAAAGAAACTAGTAAAGATAAACTATCGGATAAATATTTTCAACTCTCAAGCAGCAGGCATTGAAGTAGAGAGAACTACATGGGACAAATATTGCAGCCCATCCTGAATTTTCCCGACAGCAGAACTTTGACCTGTGCGAAGATTTTCAGAATACATATCGGCCTTCTTCTGAACCGATTTCTCCGGGAGTTTTTGTGTATCAGCAGCAACACTTTTAATGGCAGCTAAATATGCTTCTGCTACATCTGATATGCCTGAGGAGATTAATCTCATATTAATGAATTTTTCACAGCTGGAAAAAGAATTATATGAATTATACGCAGAGCAGGTGAACCATTTCTGTCATGCTTAAGTGCCATGACGAAGGGCGAGTTCAAACAGCTAAGATTGATAAGACCAAGTTATTTCATCTCGATACTACGAAGTTAAAGCTGAGTATTATTAAAAGACACCAAAATCATCAGTTAATAACTTCATAAAGAAAAGCTACTGAGTTGATACAGTATTATATTGTGGAGCTATACGGCCCGAACATAAATTAATTGTTCCTGTCCAAACTTTTCCAAGATGAACAGTAATCCATACTGTTTCAAATCGCAATATTATAAACATCACTAATCAGTCTCCCACCCAAAATGTATATCCTCAGGGGAAGAGGATAATTTAAAACTATGTGCACAAAAACTCTCCCCCACCCAACCCATCCAAGGGCCTGGAACAAGAAGGATGCTCCCCCCTGCCAGCCCTAGGAGAGAGCATTTGCTGAATGTGCATGGGGACATATACAAGGTTCTCTCTTATCAACCCTCAATGAAAAAGAAGTACGGAATACGTGGTTACCACTGAGACAGTACAAACTTTCAGATGGAACTTTCCACATTAACAAAAGGCACGTCTTCAACTATAACCACTTAACAGATAAATCCAAGACAAGCATACCCGTAATAAAACTGTTTGAAACTGCTTCCACATTTACAGTCATGGATTGCACTTTTGTTCTGATAATCTTAGCTTTTTCAACGGAATCCTCAGGCCAATCAATCTTCACAGTATCCTCATCGATCTCTAGGTCTTGAATTTTGTTTGCATTGGATATCATGGATTTCCCAAGCACCAGAAGCTGAGTCATTGCAAAGCAGCACATTTCTGAAAGTCTCTGTGCAGACAGCCAAAGGTTTTAGATCAATTATACGTGTATTGCAAAACAATTTAAATTATGTAAGTTTTTTAATGACAAGAAATTCTGTAGTAACTAAAAATCCAAATCATCTGCATACATGAACACCCTCTGATTGAAGAGAATCAAGTCTCCCAACAGTTCTTTGAATTATGTCATTTGGAGCTAGCCCAGCCAAAGCATTCGTAAAACTGCAACAGATCAGGTATCTTTTAGCTCCACATTATGCAGACACAAAAGGGAGAAATAAATTAAACATGCAACCAAGCATGATATGGGTCATACTTAAGCTTGAGCTTTAATCAGTATGGATTTCCCGAAAGTTTTAGTCTAGATAAACCATAAATGCTCTCATAGTCATATGTTATAGTTATCAAAAGTGGTATGAAAAACCAAAAAAAAGACAGCAAGACATTTAAACTCCAATGCTAGTTACAAAAAATTGAGAGTTCATCTCAAGTATACAGAAGTTTAGCTTCAAGCCAAAAGCAACACTTGACCTCATGCTACAGTCAAGAGATATTCAGGTGCATATCAAGATCAGACACAATTATACAATATGCAACTAGTACTCAAACCACAATAATTTCACGCAAATGTGGTATCCACTCAACATTCAAAATGATGAGATGACTTAAAAAGTAATTAGACCAAAAGAAAAAAAGAATACTCAAAGGCAAAATTTTACCCAGCAGCGAGTTCAGCAGCCTTGCGAATGCTTGAATCGTGTAAGTTCTTCATTTCATCAATGCTGTAATCACTTCCAGCCTCCACTTTCTTCCCTTTCTCTGACTCTGTACCACTTCCATCAAGCTCAGAACCCAAGTCAAAAATGTATTGGACCTCTTTCAGGTTTTCATCACATATAGATTTTAGTTCAGATGAGAGCTTAGCCTTTCTTCGGTTATATAGCAGTACATAATGGTTAGACAATGATTCCAACTCCTGCAAGCCATCATGAGATTAAAGTTTGAGCAATCAATCCAGAAGTATTTGAAGGATGGAAGTTTTCAAGATTTGCGAGTCACCTCCAACTGCTCTGGACCTCCATAGATATAAAAGCATCGATCAAATGAAACATCTTCAAACAATTGATCCTCCTCCATTTTCCCCTCAGATTCCTTCTTATTTTTCTCAACTTCAAGACCAGTCTCTGTAATCAAAAGATCCATTGTTTCTTTGCCAACAACCTCAAGAACTTGCAGTCCCTTGGCTGTAAAAGCTTTTCCAGTCTGGTAGGCACAGGCAAGACTAAGGAATGGTTCTAAAACTCAGGAAAAGAGTAAAATGAAAATAAAAAATCCACAAGAGTAGACCTCTATAAAAGATGGCACTACGGAACCAGCTGCCCCAGGTTGACCGCCATGTTGAATGGATTCAGCAAAATTGGAAGCAGAGTTCTCAAGCCTAAAGAAAGTAAGAGAAATCTTTGAAGCACCAAAAATTTTAAATCAAGAAAATTTTAACTTGGCCAGGAATATACTTCAGTATGGTTTTATCATTACAGGGAGAGTGAAATTCTACAAAGCACCCTGGGTGAATGGTGTTAAAAACATAATTGAGTATCACAAACTTAGATAAAACTAAAAAGAGTGCCAAAGGAATTAACTTGGGATCGTAGGAAAGTCAAAAAGGAAAATGCACATAGCATATATAAATGCAATGCAGAAACCATTGATAAACGATTTCCAGCTATTATACAATGTCCTCTAAAAAAAAACCCAGCACTGGAGTCGCTGAGCTTGAAATTGCCAATAATATACAAGACAAGGCAAAGCATTGTTCTGAACAATGTGAAAATGAAAATCACCAACTGCAGCTGGATATTTTTTAAGACAGTTGATTTTCCATGCATAATTTATCTGCCAAGCTTTACAAGTTACCTGTATCATCCATCCCTATATTAAACTCACAATGCTAAAGTATATTAAACACCATTATCGTCCACACATGATTCTCAGTGTAGTAGAGCAGCAAGAAGACTTTCTACACACTTAGAGAAGCCCTAGTGATAACATTTGGGAGATTCCAAACCGAAGCCGAGATTGTTTCAATTTAATTTTTTCACTAATCCTAAAAAGGGGATATTGTGCATCAAATGAAAAGTATGAAAAATAGTAAGGCCGAGATTGTTTCAATTTAATTTTTTCACTAATCCTAAAAAGGGGATATTGTGCATCAAATGAAAAGTATGAAAAATAGTAAGGCGTGGGTTTTCAATTTTAATAAATTTAAGTTAGCAAGCTCCGCAAAATATGTCTAACTTCCACTTTTAATATAATAATTACATAACTGTCTTTTAATTTCCAGGTGTGCACAACTGTGGCTGTACAAGTGTACCACATTGAAATATTATGTACTATTCAACTTACTTGTGGACTAAAGTGGCACCCTCTTTCCATGCACTTCCTAGTGCTTCCCAAGCTCCAGAGGTAAAAGATTCTACGGAGTTATCAAAGACCTTCAGGCCCTGCACACAACGAAGCAAATCAGCACTTGATGACTGGATATTGAATAAAATAATGCAAGTTGGACATCTCATGTTCACGAAACAACTCTCACATATTAGTTTTCTTATTAGTAGGATTTTAGTTCTACTAGGAATAGCCAAGTAGGTTTTTAGATTATATTATATATTAAGAGATTTTTTTCTCCTTTTAAAAGATGGTTAGTAGATTGTTAGAAGTTGATGCAGACATCATTTTTCTATTAGGGATTTTTTTTCATTATTTATGTTTTTTTATTATTGGACTTGCATTATTGGGTTGGCCCAAGCCAATCACTAATAGGGTTACATTTTACTATTGATATGATTTTCATATTATAATTTAGACATTTGATGAATGAATAAAATATTTTGTGGGTTGTTGCCAAAGTTTGCTTCCTTTTCCCTATTATCGTTCTCTTTCTTCTGTGATTTTCTTCTCCATCCATTCCTGCTTCTAATTTCCTTTCCTCTTTATAAATTTTTCTCATTCTCCATTAATTGTTTTTAATTGGTCCTGCATCAAATTTGGTATCAGAGCCAAAAGCTTGGGAAGTACTTAAATTACAATCTAGAAATTTCCCGTCTTTTTCTCTCAAAACCCGCACCTCCGCCGTGTCCATAATTGGGAATACTTGTGGGCAATTCTGTTGTGTTTGCCGTGGTTGTTATGGAGGTTCCATCGAACTCTCTAATAGTAGCCACTGAGGAAGTCCAAGCGAACGTTCAAGAGCTTCGATATGTCTTCCTTGAGGACCTACCAGACCAACTATTTCCTTTACGGGACATTCAACACGCCATAGATTTTGTGTCGGGAGCATCTCTTCCAAATTTGCCTCATTATAAGATGAACCCTACTAAGCATACTAAACTTCAGAGGCAAGCGGATGAACTCCTTCACAAAGGATTCATCCGTGAGAGTTTAAGTCCTTGTGCAGTCCTTCCTCTATTGATTTTTAGGAAAGATGGCTCTTGGAGGAAGTGCATAGATAATCGGGTCATCAATACGATCACGGTGAAGTATCTCTTTCCCATCTCTAGTCTTGACGATATGTTACATATGATGATTGGTTATACAATATTTTTTAAGATCGATTTGAAGAGTGGGTATCACCAGATTATGATTCACTCAGAGTGAAAAATCACTTTTAATGCAAAAGATGGTCTTCATGAGTGACTAGTTATGCGTTTTGGACTAATGCCTCAAGCACTTTTATGCAAGCAATGACACAAACTCTTCGTCCTTTCATAGGTAAGTTCCTTGTCGTCAATTTTGACGACATTCTTGTCTATAGTACAACAAAGGAACAATGCCGATATCATCTCAAGCGGGTTTGTTTAGCCCTTCGGGCACTAAAATTGTATGCTAACGTCAAGAAATGTTCTCTCTTCAGTCTTCACTGATAGAGTTGTTTTTCTAGGATTTATCGTATCCTCTACGGGGGTATCTGCTGACCTTGCCAAGATTCAGACAATTGTTGATTGGCTTGAACCTCAGACTATCCATGACATTAGGAGTTTTCATGGCTTAACTACCTTTTACCGTCGTTTCATCAAGAGGTTTAACATAATTATGGCTCCTATTACGAAATGCATGAAGAAAGAGGAGTTTCATTGGACACAAGAAGCGATTAAGGCTTTTAAGTTAGTCAAGAAGCGAATGACGGAAGCTCATATCATGCGCCTTCCCGACTTCTCCAAAATTTTTGAGGTCGAGTGTGATGCCTCTGGTAGGGATAGGTGGAGTCCTTAGTCGGGAACGTCACCCTGTAGCAAGTTAAATGATGTCAAACAACGATACTCGACTTATAATGAGAAATTGCATGCAGTTGTACGGGCATACACTATTGTCGCCATTATTTATTGCCCCAAGAGTTTGTTCTTTATTCGGACCATGTGGCCCTTCGTCATTTCAACTCTCAGAAAAGGTTGAATTCTAGGCATGGTCGCTGAATTGAATATTTGCAAGTGTATTCTCTTGTTTTGAAACATAAGAAGGGTGTTGAGAACCAAGCGGCTGATGCATTAAGTTGTTGCATCTCCCTTCTGCCGATCATGAACGTTAAGGTCATAAGTTTTGAAAGATTTAAGGAAGAGTACGAAACATGTCCTGATTTTAAGGATATCTTTCTCGATTTGTAAAATGAACGGTCGGATACTACAGATAGGTTTCGCCTCGAGGATGGTTACCTTTTCAGAGCCAATAAATTATGCATCCTTCAAACGTCAATGCGGGACTTCATAGTGTGGGAAATTCATGCAGACGGCTTAGCTGGTCACTATGGGCGAGATAAGACCATAGAGGAGATTGAACATCAAATCTATTTGCCTAACTTGAAAAAAGATGTAGCTAAGATAGTACCGTAACACCTGTTGGTTGGCCAAATAGAAAGGCAAAATACTAGTCTATACACCTCTTCCCATTCCTGATTGCCTTTGACAGCTTGACCCAAATTTAAAAGAGCTCTATCGGAGTCAGCACGATCTTCCTTTGCCCAAATCTCCTTCCACCTATTTAGAAAAAATTGGTAGGGACATCAGATTCAAACCTCCACTGACATGCTTTTATGGGCGTCGGAAGAAGCTTGTGCAACCTCTTAGTTTATGATTGGACGATTGATTGCAACCTCGTTTGATTTATCCACTTGACGGGGTCGAGCTTTCTCTCACCTTGGGAGAGTTGATGCGGACATCATTTTTTTATTAGAGATTCTTTTCATTATTTATATTTTTTAATTATTGGGCTTGTATTAATGGATTGGTCCAAACTCATCACTAGTAGGGTTACGTTTTACTATTTATATGGTTTTCACATTGTAATTTAGACAGTTGATTAATGAATAAAATATTTTGTGGGTTGTTGCCAAAGTTACCTCCCTTTTCCCTATTCTTCTTCTCCTTCTTCTGTGATTTTCTTCACCTACCATTCCTGCTTCTAATTTCCTTTCCTCTCTATAGATTTTTCTCATTCTCCATTAATTGTTTTCAATTGGTGCTGCATCAGAAGTCTATTAGGAGGTTACCTTTCTTATGCCAATGCCTTTATGTGAAGACGAGTAAGCATGTTTTATAATCAATCAATTCTACAAATTCAATTAATTCTATCAAAATTCTTTAGTTTTTCTTCTTTACACAAAATCCAAATCATGTTCTTGCACCAAACTCATTCAAGGTAAAAGTAGAGCGGATGCAATAGTTTAAAGCATGATATGAGAAATTTCTTCCCCACTCTCGCAACATTCTAAGAAACAAGAAGCAAAACATATCATGGAAATACTATGGATTGAGGGAGAGGGGAGAAAGATGCATGTGAATAGAAGTGAAGTAACACATTATGCTTCAAAATGCAAACAACACATTTCACACTATCATATTGCTAGGACTTGCCTGGCCAAGGAATGAATCTTCACTGGCTTTTTCCAGTTTATTCATAGCCACCTTACGACGCTTGTCATTCTCATCTTCACTTTCCTCTTCATTTGCAGATGCTTCTGTTTCATCCTCCTTCGAAGACTCAGACTCTTCAGCTGGCATTTGTATATCTGTAATGCCCTTTGCTGCTGTCTTAGCAACCTCAACAGCCTGAATTCATATGAGCAGATCTCAAACAATTATCAATTTTGCTACGAATTCAGTAGAATGCATTCAACTATAAAAAATTAAACATAAAGAAATCCTGTAGTAATTTATGTATTTAATATCTTTTACTTAGTTGGGAGAGGAAAAGAAAGCATTATAACTTTCAATCACAGTCAATAAGCATGTAAGAAGATGGCATTAGAATATTTTTGGTATTCAACCCTAAATCCCCTTTTATTAAAGGAATGTATCAGAACCAGCTCAATCAGCAACTTCTTTCTATTGTTTATGTCTGGAACGTCAATTCTTAAAGAGGTCAAACACTACGAAACCGGAGTAACCTAAAAAAGCTATTAGAATATGATCAGATATTATGATTTTAAAGTAGCATCTAGCAACAAAACCTCTGAAAAAAGATGCCGCTTAAAATGTCATAATTGACATTGCTAGAACTAAACCATACTTGCGTATAAAATGCTTTATCGTGAGGAGTCCATGCCTTGATTAAACTAGATCTAGCTCTTAAGCTCCGGAAAAAAATAAAAATCATAGAAAACCGTCAAATTTAACTCAGCCGTACACTCTGTTTTCACATTTTCATATCCTAACAATTTTCCAAAATTAAATTGAAATTTCATCAGGTTCCTATATATTATCAGGCATCAGCAACCACAAAAACACGCATCAAAATGCATATACAAGCACAAAGAAATCATAACCAATATTATACGATTAAACTATATATCTAGACAAAAAAAAATTAGGTATTTATTTGAGAGAGAGATACATTGCGAGAGATCTCTTCGGCAGCAACAGTGGCGGCTTTCTGCAGATCTGAGAGATAAGATAATGGAGAAAACCCCCAACCGCCCCATCCTCCCCTGCCGCTGCCGCCGCTTTCTTTCGGTTGTTCTACGGCAGTTGCTGCTGCTTCTGTTTCAGGCTTTATTTCTTCATTAGATTTCTCCGCCATTCAAATTCCGGAAAAAACAGAAAAATGTATTTCTCTGTTTTTTGATAAATTCACAGGAAAAAAATATTGATGCCCAACAAAATTTTGGAGAGTTCCAAGTACCAATGGGATCTGTTTGATCTTTTTATTATTGTTATTATTATTTTATTGTTACTTTTGGTTTATTTGAAACCAAAATGCATATCATTAGGCTATTGCTTTGAAACGACGCCATTTTGTTCTTACTTGACTAACTGCCACCATTATCTCATTGAGAAATTTTATAGTCGTTACACTTTATTTTATTTCAAAGGCTTACTAACACATAAAGTTTCTATGTTTGAAATTTTTGTATTTTCACATCTATTCATACGTTTTATTGTGAAAAATATCATTTTCATCAAATTTTATGTAATTTCTCAATAAAAAATTGTAAAATGACAAATATATCATCCTTATTTAAATAAAATAAAAAATAAATTGTAACCATGTTCCCAAATTTTTCAAAAAAATACTGATAAATTCCAAAATCAATTAAAATAGTAATTTTTGTTTTATATATGTAAATAATTAAATCAAAATAATTAAAATCTAGAACCCAAATCAAAAGTCATCTTCCCCACCCCGGCACCCCACCCCAAACTCTTTAACAACCGAGACAAAATGATGCTTTTGCGACAGAATGTTCACGAACACTTAGCCAATGTTGTTCGATCAACTGTAATGCCCTGCGCTCTTGTTGAGAAGGCCGTCTTCGGGCTCATTCTAATATGTGAGCGGTTGCTTCCTTACAAGGAAAAACTGACTGATGAGCTTCTCAAATCTCTACAGCTGGTATCGAAACTTGATGCTCGAGTTGCAGATGCTTATTGTGATCAAATCATGTAGGGAGTGATACATCTTGTGAAAGCAAATGCAATGTATATAAGATCTCATATGAAAAACCAGTAACTTCTTCACTGCCATCACCCGTCGAGCACTTACATTTCGACCACCACCGGCTCCAAACCGTCGACAACTTCTTTTGGGGTAACAATCAATTCCAAACAGCTTCATCACCATCTTTTCGACCACCATCGACTCCTCCAAATTTGTAGACAATCCTCGCACCAATAACCAGCTTTGTCGTTGCCCACCAAATCACAAACGCTGAATTCTTCAACCCCAGTCGCCGACATCACCACCCAAATCACACTTGTCATTTCATCTCTTCTCAAACCCATCGCCCAACTATATGACACCATCAACATTGTTGATCACCACTATCGCGACCACAATAGTGGCAGTTTTTTTCTCCACACCAACCAATGGTCATCTTATCCCTAATTAAAGCTCCAATATAATTTTCTTCTCCATACCAACCCATGCTAAGAACAGGGACGGAGCCAACCTGTCGATGTAGGGGGTCCCAGAGTTGAATGGGTGGGGGCCAACGGTGGTTCGGGTGCAGCGCCCCCTATTTTTTATTTTTTAAAACATTATCCATTAAAATGAGGGAATTTAGTACTTTGTGACGGATAAATGAAACAAATGAATATAACTTAATGTACATTAGTTGAATACTTAAAAGATGGTAATGCCTTCACGAAATATGTCGGTAATCGACAATTATTTTCTAGACGCTTACAGTTCTACTGGTTCAAACTTCAAAATTAGAAGTTAAGACTTAGACATATATGCACAATGCATTTTTATTTTTATAGATGAAGAATCCAAAATTTTAGCATTCTCGGTTAGTTAATATCTGTAAGCGGGTTTAAAGTATTGTCTTCCCCTACAATAAAATGTTTCACACAGACATCCTAACACTTAGAGAACATGAAATATCAATATTTTCAAAAAAAATGCATATTATGAAATTCATGAAAGGCTTTTTCAAATACAAAATGGCAAATACTAAAAAAAATTAAAATTAAAATTAAAAAAAATTGGGGGGGGGGGGGTCCGAGTCCCCCCAGGACCCCCCCTCCCCTCCCCTCCGCCCCTGGCTAAGAATACAAAGGTTGGACAAACAATTAGCGATGTTCTCGGCCCAAATAATCATAAGATATATCTAAACTAAACTAAGAACTGATTTTTGGATGAGTTGTAGGTGCCCGTTTGGGTGGCAGTGGGTGAAGAAGTTTCAAGTTTTGGGGGGTAGGGTGTTTGGAGAAGAAGATCAATTTGGTTTTGGGGGTGGGGGGAAAAGATGAAGTTATTTTTGTTTTTTAAGTTTTGATTTTCAATTATTTGTTTGGGACTCATTTGTATTTATTTGTATTTTTTTTTTTATTTTTTTGAAAAACTTGGGTATATGGTTTCAATTAATTCCTTATTTTTTTCTTTTTGTTTTATTTAAATAAGAAGCTATATTTGTCATTTCACAGTTTTTTTATGGAGAGAATGGATGAAAATTTATGAAAATGATGTTTTCCACAATGAAACGTGGAAATAAAGGTGAAAATACAAAAAATTGAAATATACGAACATTTTACACACTACACGTCAAACGTATGGACATTTTGTGCTAATAAGCCTTATTTCAAAATTAACCCTTGCAATTTACTTTCTACTTAATTTTGATATTCAGTTAAATTTTTGTAGTTTTAACTTTTAACAAAACATAGAGCATGGCAAACTTGCACATAGGGACCTTCCATCAGCTTTCATAACGAGCCTAGACATCATTCGTTGCATATTTCATCACAATGCTTATTAGTGTGTAATCACCTAATCACATCCTTATGCTGCGTTTGGTGCCAAAGTACTCGTCTATTTGCAATGTACATCTTCTAGCTTAGCTCAAGTAAGGTCCTCTATTAATCCATGACTAATTAGAAGCACCTTCACAATATACTTGTTTTCATATATCAACACATTTTCGTATTCGGCTAGCTATACAACATCCCTTACAATCACATTTCTAGCCAAAGAATTCTGGGCCAAGGCTATAACTTATAGCCAATGCATAAAGTTAGCATACGAGGCATTTATAGTACTTTCCTTCATAGCTCATTTAGCTTAGAGTTGTTATTGAATCCTTAACATTGCTAACAGAGCCTTGCAAAGCTTTATTTATAACCTCAAGTCCCCTTCGGATGTCCTACGAAGGTCTAACGCCGCTTGATGAATTTCGACCATAAAAATATTTTTGCCTTCCCTAAAAGTGCCTAAAGTAGGTAAGTGTTCTAAAAAAATGTAAAACGTAGCGTGAAGGTTGAGTTTCATCTTAGGCGAGCTTAAGGAAAACCTAGGCGTTAAAAGCGTAAAAAAACATTTTCTTATTTAAATATTAATTTTAAATTTTAAATCAATCTAAGAATTATTAATAATTAAATGAAAAAACCGTAAAAAGGCATAAAAAGCAAAAAAAGGAAAAAGCACGCACTAAGCATGCATGAAAAAAAATAAAATAAAAAATGAAAGAGAGCAAAAGAGTGCGAAGAGAGAGCACCTAGGCATCGGTTTTCAAAACACTGAAGTAGACCCTTAGTCGCTCTAGCGGCCCTTAAAGATTGTATATTTAATGTACAAGTATAGCCCAAATTGCCCTTCCGTGGAGACGAAAGCACGGGAGTGGCTAGCTAACTGCTCACCATGCAAACCCCTTATAAGTTATAATAGACTTAGCAAGAAAATCCAAGTAACGCTAATAGACGTCTTTTGGTCGAAAAGTCATAATTTTCATAACTAATGCTACCGAACTCCAAATGACGCTCCGTTTGATCGTTATCAGATCTAACATCTTCAATATCATGTCCACAAAGTTACAATCCGAATAGATATACGATCCTAAAGAGATTACCCTTGCGATACACTTAAATTATGACAGTGTCACAGCCTGACATTGTCACCTTCAACCCCTATATTTCCTAGCCAAACGTACTTTGATTGTTATCTATCATGATGGAAAGCATACTAGCTCCTCTCCATAACACAACTTCCCAAAATTCAATTGCTAAGGTCTTCTACGCAACAAACGAACTTCTTGTCGTCACGAACATCTATTAAACTCATTTCAAGCAAACTTTCCTCTCATCTCCAATGGTCATCACAAACCACAAACATTAGCGTTATGTTAATTTGTGGTCCATGACATCATGACTCGTCAAACATCTCGATAGAAAAACTAATTAAATTTTGATAAAACTTTATGAAATGTGTGACTGGAAAGTTTATAAAAGTTGTAGATCCATAAAATATATTATTAAAATTAATTATCGACTCTGGTTTAGATATTTATTAACTTTTTATCTAAACCAAACACGGACTTAGTTGAGTGATCAAAATGAAATAAAATGTAAACGTGAGTCGCTAATTTGGTATAAAATAAAATTTAACATATTGTTTATAAATTATTGTTTTATTGATTTGATGTTCAACCCAATAAACATTTGATTCAATTTTAATAGCAATTACAAAAATACACGACCTCGCAACAAATATCATCAAAAATAAAAATACATGAAAACTCATAGAAAATTAGGGCATGTTCTTTTTACCATTTTCAAATCATTTTTTGTTTTCGATTTTTCAAAACAGTGAAAATGCATTTTCTTTTCTATTTTCGAAAACGCGTTTTTGAAAACAAGTTAAAAATTTACAAAGAAAACTCAAAACGACAAATTTGTCGTTTTGGGTGTTTTTAGTTATAATCAAGCCAAAAATTTCAAAATGCGTTTTGGATATTTTCAAAACAATTTTTCAAAATGTCAAAAAGAACACATTTTCAACAATATCAAAATGATACTCAACACAAAACCCAAAATGAATTCAAAACTCAAAACACAAAACTGAAACACAAAGAGAACAATCACTTAGAGTTAAGTGTTGCGATTCAAGCCTTTTTGGTTATGAGTTCTAAACATTTGAAAGTAAATTTCTTAATCATTAATATATGTATATGAACATCAAAATCATCGTAGACATTATGTATAGTCCAACCAAATATTCTGTAATTAAATGAGTTTAGTATTTTCATGGAAAAAATAAAAAAATTGTAATTAAAAAAAAAATCATTACGAATCCATTATATGCAATTTATCATCATAATTATGACATGTTTGGAAAGTGTTTACAAACTATTTAAATTATAAATATGTAAGACAAATGATTAATTAGTCGATAAATCTTATAATTCTTCATAATGTTTGAATAAAAAATGACTTGAGTACAAAAATAGTTTATAAATATGTCCCAAACTTATGATAGTGAAATTAAGTCAATCAAACAGTCAGAAATGAGAATGTTATTATTAAATTCGTGGATGAAGATTTGTGCAGCTAAAAAATGGATGCTGCGTTTTTCTAATACTTTATTTCATCAACCCATCTAATATAGAGGTTCAAAGCATATATATACAAAGTAGTAACCAATGAAAGGTGGACACATGTCCAAACAAACTAATTAACTGAAAGGTGAATGATACATGTGAATAAAAGGAAATATGATAAAGAAAATATAAAGAAAAGGAAAATTATTCTTCATCCCCCCTCAAGCTGGCACGTGATGAAGGTCTTCTAAACCCAGCTTGGACACAAGGAACTGAAACTGAGGAGGTGGGAAAACCTTTGTAAAAATGTCTGCAAGTTGTTGAAAAGATGAGATATGTTGAGGAAGAACAAAACCTTCCTTGAATTTATCCCGCACAAGGTGACAATCAATTTCCAAGTGTTTGGTTCGTTCGTCAAAAACTAGATTTACTGTAATGTGAAGAGAAGATTTATTATCACACCACAGAGGAATCGGTAGAGACGGGTTGATCTTAAAATCTGCAAGTATCGAAGCTCACAAACTGTCACAGCTAAACTTCTATATTCTGCCTCCGCTGTGGATCTTGAGACTGTACTTTGCTTCTTGATTTTCCAGGAAATCAAAGTATTGCCCAAGAAGATGCAAAAACCAGTGAGTGACCTTCGAGTATCAATACAAGATGCCCAATCCGCATCCGAATATGCCGTTAAAGATAAATCTTGCTAAATAGGAAAGAATAATCCTTTAGAAGGACATCCTTCTAAATACTTCAACAAATGCATTGTTGTCTCCTAGTGAATCTGGCAAGGAAAGTTAACAAACTGGCTTAATTACTTTATCCCATACCTAAGGTCTAGCCTTGTTAGATTCAAGTATAGAAGTCTCCCAATCAGTCTTCTATATCTTGCTGGATCTGGAAAAGGCTCCATCATTCTGTGATAATCTTGTACCCAATTCCAATAGCTTTTGCACCAGTAAGACCTGCATCTCTAATTATATCCAAAATGTACTTTCTCCGGTTCACATATGTTCCATCCTTTCCTCTAGCTATCTCGAGTCCTAAAAAATATTTTGCATACCCCAAATCTTTAATAGTGAATTTTGAATGCAAAAATTGTTTAACAAAGATTATATCTGACTCATGTGTTCCAGTGATCAATATATCATCCACATATATCAAAAGAAAAATGCTGTGAACAGAAGACTGATGAATAAAGAGACAATGATCATGCTGAGATTGAGCAAAACCATAACTAATAAGCTTATGGCAGAGTTCAATATTCCATTGTCTTGAGGCCTGTTTCAAACCATATAAACTTCGTTTTAACTTGCGAACCTGACCTGTTAAAGCTTGTTTATATCCAGCTGGTGGTTCCATGTATATCTCTTCATCAAGATACCCGTGCAAAAATGCATTGTTGATGTCCAACTGGTGAATGGGCCAAGCTTTTGCTGATGCAATTGCAATAAGGATCCTAACTGTCACTAACTTTGCTACAGGTGAGAAACATTCAAAGAAGTCTACTTCCTCCATTTGATCATACCCTTTTGCTACCAATCATGCTTTGAATCTATCAACCGTTCCATCTGGTTTATGTTTAATCTTATATACCCATTTAGACCCTATTGCTTTCTTTCCAACAGGTAAATAAGTCAGATGCCATGTACCATTTTCTTCCAATGCCTTCAATTCATTATTCATAGCTTGTACCCAATTTTGATCTTTACTAGCTTGATGATAAGTATATGGTTCTTGAACATTGATACATTAGCCAAAAAAGAAAAATATGCATGGTGCAGACAAGGGGAAACAGAGTATGGATAGGTGGTAGGTGTATGTTGTGAGCTAAATTTAGTGGTATCAAAATTTTCTTGAACACTAGCAATTGGTTCCACTGAACTTTCAGTCACATTAGTGATATAGTCATCCAACTAGGCATGTCTAACTCTCAGTCTACTGCTATGTCTAGGCTCTTCCACATCATTTTCTTCAGTAATAGGAGATTCAGGGAAAGGGACTTGTATAATGGGCATAATATCAGAATCAGAATTGGAAGAGCTTGGTGTTTGATCATCAGGAACTAAATCTGACATATGGTCCTAGAAAAGGTTTGAATTATCTTGAACTGTGTTAGGAAAACTTGAGGGCGATATAGTAGGATTTATGGAGAAATCTTCTAGAAGTGATCCTACAGGTAAAGGTGTTTGAATGACTGGCTGACTCTCAATTTTAAAGGGAAAAATATTCTCATAAAAAATGACATCTCTAGAGACATGGATTTGTTTGTTAGATATGTCATAGACCTTATAAGCCTTCTGTCTAGGACTGAACTCAATGAAAACACACTTATGATCCCTTGATTCAAATTTATCTTTGTAAGGTTTTGTATTGGTAATATAGCAGAGACAACCAAAAGTTTTGAGAGATGATAGATCAGGTTTTGTTCCATATAGAACTTCATAAGGAGTTTGCCATTTTAAGATAGAACTTGGAATCCTATTTATGATATATGTTGACATAAGAATGGAGTTTGACCAAAAATGCTTAGGTAGACTTGCTTGGAAGATGAGTGATCTGGCCATATCCAACAAATGTCTATGTTTTCTTTCTACTACTCCATTTTGATGTGGAGTGTAAACACATGATCTTTAATGCAAAATACCTAAGGCTTGAAGTAAACTTTGACACTCATGACCAGTAAATTCACTGCCATTGTCAGTTCTTATGGTTTTGACATTCTTTTCAAATTGATTCTTGACCATTTTAAAGAATGATTCAAGAGTTTTAACTGTCCGGGAGTTTTGGATTAACATGAAAGCCCATGTGGCTCTAGAATAATCATCCACAACGGTGAGCATGTAAGGAGTTCATGTTGGTGTATAATGTTTATATGGACCCCAAATGTCAATATGTAACAAATCAAAAATGGATTTGGTATGCATATGAGAATTTTGAAAAGACAATCTGCTCTGTTTTGCTTTATGGCAAGTATCACATGGCTGTAAGGTTTTTATGACTGAAGCATTACACAATTGACTTAGGAAATCTAAATGTTGTAAACATTGGTATGAAGCATGTCCCAATCTATTGTGCCAATCAATTATAGAAATAGAAGAAGCTTTATTGGCATGAAAAATATCATCAGCAGGTTGAAGTTTCCCAGCAGACAATTTATTACAAAAACTAACTTTTCTATTACAACATTTAGTATATGTATTCATAAAACTACAATAATCTAATGTATATAAATTCCCATTCAGTTTTCCAATTGCTAGAGTCCTTGCATCCTTCAGGTCCTGTAGTAAGCAATGAGTTGGGTAAAAAATAAACTTAACATTTGCAGTTTGTGTCAATTTTAGGACAAATAAAAGGTTAAATTTGAATGTGGGAATATGTAAAACATTGGTTAAAAGAAGTTTTTGATTTATGGTGATGAATCCAATGTGTTTAACATGCTTAATAGATCCATCATGTAAACAAACAGCGGTAGATTGTGCAACAGGTTTCACATCAGTCATTTGGTTAATGTCTGTGCATATATGATTGCTGGCACCAGTATCAATTATCCAAGTTTTACATCCTAAATCATCAAGTGAAGTAAAAGCCAAATGTTGAGCACACATACCAGAATAATTGTTGAGATGTGCAAAGTTGATGTGATTTCCATTGTCTACCAGCAATTTTCCTCTGAGCATTTTCATCAATTCTTGTTGCACAATGTTCGTGATATTGCCAGATGATGCTTCACCATTTTGATTTACTACAGATGCCCTTTCTTCGAGATCAAGTGGTGAATCACTCATGTTCCTCCAAATTCTTTAGCTCTTTGTTCCTTTAACCCTTTGTACCAATCTGGATAACCAATCAACTTGAAACAACCTTCATTTGAGTGTCCATTTGCATTGCAATGATCACAGAATAACGTCTCCTTATCAAAGTTGTTGAACCTTTTATTATTTCTTCTTCCAAATGTATTGCTACCTCTTCCATAATTAAATCTTCCAATCCAGTTTCCTTTTCCTCTCATAGATCCATTACCTCTGAAATTATTTCCTGTTGCCATCATAGCTAGATTGTCATTAACCTCTGGAAACAATACATGTACCTTCCTTTGTTTTTCAACCTCCAAAACCATGGAGTATGCTCTATTAACCGACGGTAAAGGATCTATTACCAATAATTGATTTCTGATATTATCATAGGTGTCATTCAACCCCATAAAAAAATTGCATAAGTTTGTTGAATGAGGCTAAATCAGATACCTCCTTCGTAGCTCCACAAATACAAACTGAAATGGGCATCAAACATATGATTTCATCCCATAGTTTTTTGAGTTTAGTAAAATACCTTTCAACCGATAATGATCCTTGAGTTAGGATGCTAATCTCTCTCTGTAATTGATATAGTAAGGGACCATTACATTCCTCATATCTCTCTTCCAATTCAATCCATAGGTCTCTAGCTGAAGTTGGGTAGATGAATGCATCCACAATTTCCTTCGAGATTGAATTCAATATCCAAGATCTAACCATACAGTCCACTCTAACCCATTGATCGAACTTCGAAGATCTTTCAACTGGTTTTTCACATTTTCCATCTATAAATCCCAATTTCAGTTTTGCACCTAATGCAATTCATTGATCAATCTCATAAAGAAACCTAATGTCGAGAATGGTGTTACCTTTTATGTATCAATAATAATGTCACCGTTCACATCTCATTAATCTTAATCTGTAGTTATTACTGAGTACCCACGGTGAGTTTTTTCTTCATTGTCTTTACAGGTTGCTCTATTTCTTGATAGTATAGTATTCTCTATTTTTTTTTCTCTGTCTTCATCAGTTGAAGTTCTCCTCATGCATTTTGTGTGAGAATGTGTGCTTTACTCATCTCTTCGAAATTATATGGGTTCCTTTACGATAGCTCCTAATTTGTTGAAATTCTTTTTCACCAAACTTCTATACTAACTTTTATGGATCCTCTTTACTATTTCTTATATTCTTCAATTTGTGTCATTTATGGGTTGCTCTGTTTATATAAACAGCGATTGCAGGCTTGATATTGCCCACTGTTGACAAATTTTCGCAAACACTTATGATATGATATTTTCTTGATCTTTCATTAGTTTGTGTGGAATAAAATCCCATGCATTTATTTCTCAGAATTTCTAATTCTATTTACTTTTTGTTATTTGTCTGACCTTCAAATCATAATCAAATAGAGTTGCTGGTCATGTGATGAAAATTTATGTGTATGTGAACCGATTTGATTTTTTCCTCTTTTCCATGATGTTGCCAATTATCCTCATACTTAAAGTAAATTGTTAGCAGCCATGAACCCAAAATATTCCTTGAATGTTTTTGCTGTTTTGATTTCATTAGATTCAAATCCTTCACAAAAATGTTGAATGTTGGATAGTTTAATTTACTCTGTTATTGGATTTTGATTAATTTCTGAAAACTTATCATAAATAAATTAAACTCTCAGAAGCCACTATATCATAAGAGTGGGTTTGCTAATTGATGAATATGAGCATCGACTACGTGTGCAGGACTTGGGAGTATAGATTGCCGTTCTCATGCTCCTTTAAAGATGCCATACCGATCAACTTCTAACACATCACTTGCTTTCAACTGAAAGCTCCTAATTTGTTGAACATTTTTTGTCCATCAAACTCCTTGGAACCAAAAGTTCTTTCTTTTTTTTCCAAGACGTCATTACCAAGTAAGAGAGAAGAGCATTATGGTTGAGTTTCTTTGGAATTTTGTATTGTTGCCTTATGTTGGAATTGTAATGAATGTGAATTGCATTTTTGAAGGAAGCATTTGTGACTTGGTATAAATCTATACTTGCTTCATTTTTGTCAAGTTCAATTTCATTTTCTATGGTCTTGAAAGTAAAATGTTGAAGAATTAATGGTTTGAGTTGTCAGGTATTATCACTATTATTGCATCTAAAGGATAATTTATTTTCATTTTTGTGTTCTCCAAACAATTTGGCATTATATGATTGGTTTTATTGACAACATAGACTATAATTGGTTAACCATACTATAGAGCTCCGAACTAGAGACAAAGTGTTTTTGGATCTTGCTGTCTTGTTTAGAAATAAATTCAAACTCAAGCATTTGCATTTACAAGTCTTCTACTAGGTGATGTTATATAAGATCAGTTACACAAATTGTTGATATGCAATCGTTATTTGAAGTATCAAATAATGTATACATCCTACATGAAAAGTCGTTTCATTTTTATAGCTTTGTTGAGACGTATTGCACCCCCCTCTCCCCTTCCTCTAGACCACTCTTCCGTCCCAATTCTTCTTAATACCTTCATTTCTAACCCTTTGCTTCTTGCACTGGCTTCTTGTAAGCAAGATGAGCATGAGTTAGGCCCATTTTCTTATTGGAATATAACATGAACATATAAAGATTTGTTTCCGACCATGATACATTGATTTTTGTTCATAGTTTCAAGAATCATTCATCTTTTCGTCTTTTCCCATTTATTTAGTTATTCATCATAGCGTTCGTCTTTTTTTTCAACAAATGTGTTTCCATGTGTTGTCTATTGTATGCTTGTGACTCTTTCTACCTACATGAGACCATAAACTTCAGTTTGATTGTTATGAAATTTATCTGGATTGTGGTTTAGTCGGTTTATCATTTTGTATTGCTGGCTAAAGTACACCTGAACTCTCCTCAACTTAATATTATTCCAATATGAACTATGGAAAAATAATTTGAATGTAAGAAAGTTTGGCATTGAGGTTTTCCAAAGGAGTAATCGAGGGTTCATATTTCACTAATTGTGTCTTACACCTGATTGTTTAAGTTTGGCCTAATTGTCTCCGCGCTGCACGAACACCGTGCGCCCGTGTCCACGTCATGTCCGTGCAGTGTCCGAACATGAAGTGGACACGATTCCATGTCCGCACAACGCAGACATTGTGTCTCTGGGGGAGAGTTTTTGTTTTTTTTTTCTTTTTTCCATCTCATATATGGATTTATATACTCTAGGCAAATGACATGTTTTTGGTGTTCTTCCAATCGCAACTACTGAGGTGCCTATTCTGAAAGTTGTTGATTGTGAAACTAGTGTTGAATGTGATATATCAGTTGAAAATTCAACCGAGATGGAATCTTGAAATCCTAGATTATCCACTTTATTTTATCAATCGATGAAAGGTCAAAAAAGTTAAACACCTTGGTAAAGTCTGCCTTCATTCTATTATACAAATAATTTGTCGTTTTAACAAAAATCCTTTCTAAAATTATAATTGTAATCGTGCAACACAAGATCTCCACTAATATGTAAATAAAATGTGAATTGAATGTTTATAAGACTAAACATAAGCTAACATATCTAATTAATCTAAAAGTTGGGATTTAAAAGCTTTATATAATAAAAACTATTACTTTTTAGAGAACGACACATGATTGATGCTCATTAAAAAGAGGTGTTTTTTTGGGGGGGAGAATAATGATTTTTTGGAGAATGCATGGTTAAAAAGTTGATTTTTTTTTTTTGGTATTTACATGCAAAATACTTTATTGTAAGAATGTGATTAAAAATATATATTTTTTTTAAAAGGAGTTTTTGAAAAATGAGAAGAAAACATGGGGTAAATTAATCAATATCATTTAGGGTGTTGCTGTATGTACATAACCATTACATAAGGGACTACCGAATGGTTGAGCTGGCGATATTTAGGCGAGATTTGGGCGCTAACTTTAAAAAAATCCCAAATTTTGAAATAAAAAACCCTCATTGTGGATGAGAAAAAGAGTGGTGATGGGTGTTTTGTGTTAGGGTTGTCTTTGGCTCTTATTATCTTAAAAATTATTTTTCTCTCATTGTGGAAGTGCTTCAATGATATTGTTTAACCCTCCTTTGAAGCTAGCTTGTGCATTACTATTTAGTTGCATAAAACTAGGCTTTTTAGGGCATATTTAGTACACTAGACTAGACAAAATGAACAAGATTAAGGAAGCAAAATGTGTAATAAATTTTCCATTATCATATCTAACTTGGTCAAGTCTGTCAGTTCAAACATACCATTTAGCCCTGTAAGAATCTGATTCCTTAAAATTAGTTCTTGATTCCTCAAATAATCAAAATTCTGTTGCAAGTTGGAGCCCCTTTTTTGTTAGTTTGATCAACTATTTTCTAGTGGAATCTTCAACCAAAAGGAGCCTTAGTTAGTTAGGTAGTTAATAACTAACTTTGATACCCCTTTGTGCCTATAAATACCTGTATTAGGACTGAAGTAAGTAGGAAACTCGAGAATGAGAAAGTGAGATGAGATAGAGTGGTAAAAATCTTGTAAGTCGTAGAATTTTTTTTGATGATTTCTAATAGAAAAATCATGTAAAGTCTTGAATGAGTAAAGACTGAGGAAGATCATTCTTCTTGTTCCAAAATTCCTGGTAGTTTTTATTTTTTGATGTTCTTTAATCTGTTCTCTATTTCTGCTAGTTTATTCTTCTGCTGGTTCATTTTTCTGCTAGTGCAACATGTGCATCTATTAATTTCAGACTTAAGGAAGTCTTACATCCCCAACAATTGGTATCAGAGTCGGCTTCGAAATCTGCAGACAAGAATTAAAGAGGTCTGAAGGTTCTGTCCTCAAATTTTCTTGATAGTTAGTTGTACAAACTAGTGAAAGAAGAATCCTGGCCAGATCCTTGCTCTCACCAATGTCAACATCTAAGTTTGAAGTGGAAGTTTTTTATGACAAGAATGATTTCAACCTATGGAGGGAGAAGATGATGGCCACCTTGGCAATCTTGGATTGGAAGAAGCCTTGAAAGAAAAATCTGGAACTAAGGTTTCAAACCAGGCTGACACCTTGAAGAAGGCAAGAAATACCATCATCTTTAGCCTCTCTGATACGGTTTTAAGGAAGGGTTAGAAAGGAAAAGACAGCCTTTGAAATGTGGAGTAAACTAGAGAAGCTTTACTTGACTAAAGCTTTGCCATACCGAATCTATTTGAAGCATAAGTTCTATAGCTTCAAGATGGATGAATCAAAATCAATTGATGACAACATTGATAAGTTTACAAAGCTAGTTTTAGATTTGGAAAATCTTGAAATCAAGATTGAGGAAGAAGATGTTAAATTCATTGCCACCAACCTGTGATCATCTAAGAGACACCATCAAGTATAGTAAAGAGTCCTTGACCCTAAAGGAAGTTGCGCAGCAGCCTACTTAAAGGAATTAGACTTGAAATTGAATGGTAAGATGACTAGACAAGTGTTGAGTGTGTAAGGAAAAAAAGAAAAGAGAGTGCTGGATTTGTCATCAAGAAGGACACTTTAGGAAACATTGCCCACAAAGAAACAAGAGGTGGATAAAGCAAGGAAATAATAAGCAAGATGGAGATTGTGCTAATGCGTTTGGAGATTGTAAAGACGTTGAAGTCCTTTCTACAACAAGAGCAAGCCATAGCATGGTTTCGATAATGGACTCAGGTTGTCCATTTCATATGACACCAAGGAAGGAACTTTTCATTGATTACAAACCGGTTGATGAAAGCAAAGTACTATTGGCAAATGACAACACATGTGAAGTGATTGGTGTTGGTTCTATCAAGCCGAAAATGTGGGATAGATCTTCAAGAGTGCTAGGTAGGTAAGGCATGTACCAGGACTAAAAAGAAATCTAATCTCACTTGGAGCACTTGACAAAACTGGTTGTGTGTATAAAGCTCAAGGTTGAATGTTAAATGTAATGGAAAAGTTTGTGGTGATCATGAAATGTTAAATGCAATGTTGAATGTTAAATGTTAAAGGTATGACGTGCAATTGCATAAGATACTAAAACTAAGAATAATGTAATTGATTAGTTATAATTTTCTTAAATAGTATCCTGCTTTAATAATGTCAATTAGAAGGGAAAAGAAAAAAAAATATTATTCATAGGAAGAAATATTTTGATGAAAATGCCATAGAAGATGCACAATCACTTGAAGATTCTTTCATAACCAATTATTTCATTTATATAGTAGATAAAGCAATTGAATCACCTAAACGAATTTTCGATCAATTCAATTAATATGAAAAAAACCAAAAATTGGATTTCTATTTTCTTTTGACAAGTGAAACGCATTGTATGATGTTGATTTGAAAGCATGTTGTGATTATCTTGATATTGTTCTAAGACATGTTAGTTTTCGCGAACTTGATGTCTCAAGGATTTGCTTTAAAAGTTAAAAATTTTGCGAAATCTTTTACCAAAAGAAGCAAAGATAGTTTTTGATATATTAACTTATTTGAAATACTAAAAGGAATAAAAACTGCTTTTAATATATTGACTTATTTGAAAATATTGGATCACTTTTTAAATACATTCATTGCTTATAAAATATTATTGAACGAAATTTTTCAAAATTAAAGTTATTAAAATCTTATTTAAAATCAACCATGCTATAAGAACGATTGAATGACCCAACTTTAATATCTATTGGACAGGTTTGCTAGAAAAGAAAGTTTAATTAGTTCGTTTGCTTCTGGAAATGCAAGAAGAAATATTTTTACATGATTTGTTGTATTTCAAAGTTTACGTGTAATATTTGATGTTTCTGATTTCAAAGTTTTTTCATATGGAATTGCACTAAAAATTTAGGAGATTGGATGGTTCTTTGTTTATGACATGAATTTTGATAAAGTTTAGGATGTGTTTTTGAACTTTATTTGTAATTTTCTTATTTAGGACATTTTTTAAAAAAATAAACGGTATTTAAATATTATAATTTTAAGATGATATAATATTATTGAAATATTTATATATATATTTTAATTTTATGAAGGGGCACCATTTTAAAATGTCACACAGGGCATCCAAAATCTCAAAGCCAGGGCAAACAGGTGTTTAGAGTACAATTCGTAATTTGTATGACATCATGTGGTTCAAATGTTTGCTCTTGGTTTTTGACAGGTTGGAGTTGAACCATTGGGGTTGCCAAGGATGAGGTTTATATGTGGTTCCTTGTTTGACTAAATGAAACGATCCACTGGTAAATATTATGCTGATTGCTTGTTTTTGTCGCTTTCTGATGTTCATTTATAGCTAGCAAAGAAGGGATTTGTTGAATCGAGTCTATGCCTCAGATGAACAAAGACAATATGCTATTGAAAGAGCAGAGCAACTAAAATTAAGTTTTATAAAGCCTATGCTCCAATCACATGTCACCGGTGGATTTTGGCTGGTAAGTTTATGAAAATATTCTGACTGACTTGTTAAGAAGTTAATAACAAAGTTACGTCAACAAAGAACAATAAAGATATATTAGGAATGCGATATAGACGGTATAATAGACCAGAATTAAGTTTTTTTCAAAACACCGTCTCGTATTCTAGAGTATCCACCCTTTAAAAAGTGGGAGACTTTCTTGGCAACTGATATCCTACAGTTTCAAATCTTTTGATGTTCATAAATGTTTATGATCCTTTGGTTGATTAAATGATCATAAGCCCTAATAACCTCCACGAAGTTCAGATGTTAGAAACCAACTCCCTGTTTCAATTTTTTTTTTTTTTTAAAACTCATTTTCAATCACACGTTCTCTTAATAAAATAATTCTAAACGTAAGCCCAAAAACTTTTCGTACTTTTAACACATTTTACAAAAAGTCATTGTAGTGTACAATCCTATCTATGTACTAAACATCCTTTCAACGTTCTACGAAAATGGTTGTTCATCTTTTTCTAAGCAGTTAACTAAACGTCCTGAACTTTTCAAAGAACTAGGTAGACTTGAGGCCGAGATAGTAATGAGCACAATTTTTAGAATCAAAAACATGAGTTGGAAACCATATCAGCTTCGAACGTGTTCAGAGCCTTGTTTGGTTTGGATTAAAATTCAATTAAAATCTCGAGTTAAATTCAACAATTAATTTTAACCACACAATTTTTGGGACCACAACTTTTTAACCATACATTTCATCAAATTTTATTAAAATCTACTAAAAAAACTAATTTTAATCTATACCAAACATGGGCCTAATAACTTACGACAACAATAAATTAATATTTGTTCTCAATGTTAAGGGATATATATCCCACATCGATAAATGATGTTCACACGGACCAATTAATAAAAGATCTTGGGCTACTCCTCTTAACAAGATTGACCTATTAAGATGGACCCCCAAATCTTAACATGGCATCAGAGCCCATTATGCTCTAACGAACGATTCGATCCCGTTAAGACTCTAAAATGAGCACGTGGATTTCAAAATTGGATTGCTCAAATGAGTCACCATCTTGCGGGACGTGTTAAGAGATATATATCCCACATCGATAAATGATGTTCACGCAGACCAATTAATAAAAGATCTTGGGCTACTCCTCTTAACAAGGTTGACCTTTTAAGATGGACTCTCAAATCTTAACATTCAATAACTTGTTTGTTCTCAATAAATTATGTTCAATAAATTAATATTTGTTCTAATATGCAAAACATACACTCAAGAAAATGAAGCTTTTTTTTTTCTTTCTTTTTTTTTTTTTTTTCCATTTTGCTGTCTAGTCAAATAAGGACGAACAAAAATTAAAATCTTATATATTGTAATGTATATAATAAAATCCACTCCGCATATCAGACATATACTTGATAAAAATATCAAGCAGAAGTGTGGCTGGCATTATTCTATCATTCCCTTTTATCAAGTGGCACACTAAATTGCATATCTAGTAATTCTTGCAACTATAAATATTTCTTGAAAGCAAAAAATAAGTTTTCGAGAGGTACATTTGCTCATAATTTTGCCAATTGTTGACTGAACGACGGGTCAATGCACACAACAACCTGCAATGTTTTTCAATCAAGGTATTAAAGTATCGATATAGCAATCAAAAATGAAAGGAATTAGAAAGTGAAAGAAACTGTCTTGTGACAATGAATGAATACCTTGCCAACACTTTTACCAGAATGAAGATAGTCAACTGCATCAGCCACCGAATTAACGCCTAAAAATGGTTTTGGATCGACAACAACCTGTCATACAGAGATAAAGCAAGCCTCGTGAAGATACGTCCCAAATAGCTTAATAATTCATTATATTGTTCGCTCTTGTCCAATATGTGTTCCAAACATGTACATGATGGCCCAAGTATAATAATCCGATTCAAGAATAATTATGTCAGTAGGTTATGAGAACTTGCGTCCAGTAATTGAGACTGTGATGAAACTTGCACAGCATGCCATGAACCAAAAAGTGCCGAGCAAATGTATTATACCTTGAGCTTTCCCAAGGAGTAAAGATCAACGAGCTTATCTAGATGCTGCTGCCAGAGATGGGCATATTCTACTAAGAAAAAGCCAGCCTGAAAACATTGGGCAGCAAGTTAAAAATATCACGTGCTCGTAATTCAATCATGAGATATTTTTGAAACAAAAACGAAGTTCAAATTCAACGACGGCGCACAGGGAGGGAATAAATATCTTCAAGTCATATTTTGGGAAATATATGGATTTGATCATTTCCTCAAAATACTAAGCCATTAAGTTTGGAGTAAATTAAGTTGGAAGACTATTTTACAAGGCCATTAAAATTGGCCTTTGATCACAGGTCAATTTGCTAAGGACTCGATAGGTGAAATGGAGATTCTACTATTTGTGCAGCAAAATCAAAGGCTACTGGAATGAACTTCTACAGATTAATATTTGATTACAGTAGGAAATATAAAGATCATAGCATATTCCAATAACAGCATTAACAGCAGTAGAAAGGCAGATAAAAACAACAATGATAGACTGGGATCAACATACGTTGTAGGACAAAAATCTATAATGAACATCCTCAGTAAACTAATAGTTTAATAACACACCCACGTATTAGTGCTCATTCTTACAAAACGTGAAATAAAAAATATCTATCTGAAAACATGATTACACTATTAACTGAATTTAAAGCCAAATACTACTCCAAAGATATACAGTATTAACAAGGAAAATGGAAAATGGGAACCAATCGATTTTTTGATAGCAACAAAATCAGAGTAAAACAGACGATTAACACGTAAAATGAATAAAATATCGATCACTTACTACAGTCTGGCTTTTGTTCAGAATCTTTTCACATAACCCAGTATAATTTCGTGGCTTCCACCCCTGGTGTCATGGGCTGCAGCTTTGCTTAAGCCTTGTGATCCTATCATTGTAAATAATTTATTTAAATAGATTTTTAGAAAATTTTAGTATGATTCCACAGCCAAAAGACGTCTACTCCCGTCATTTGGATTTTTGTTCCGAAGTCTATTAAAGGGGGTATTAGTCTTTCAAACATTTTCAAGCTTACTAGTTCGCCCCTTGCACTAGCCATTATAATTTCCTGCTTTCGTCTATTGTAATGTTCAGCTTTCAAGCTATTAATGATCAAGTTTCTTTCAATGGATTTCAATTTCATGTTGCAAGCTTTTTTTAAATTGTGATCAAATTTTACTTTCGTCCCGACACGATCGAGAAAAGGCGGAAGGTAGTCTAGCGGAGTAGACTACTGCCGCACGGTGTCCCCTTTTCTGTGCTAAAAGGTTACCCGTGAAAGTTGGTATCAGAGCTGCGGTTCAAGATCTCGATAAGAAAGCTATAGAAATTGATCCAAGTTACGGAGGTGGTAGATGTTCAAAAGAGGAACACCAGATAGTGTTTGGAGGCATTTGAGGTGATAAACACTAGGTTGTGTTTGCCATGGAAAACCTCGGAGAAAAGGTCGAGGTGGCAGAGACGAAAATTCGGGAATTACGCATCCAACTAGATGAAAGCCAAGAGGCTTGCACAACTATGATTGAAACTGTTGGTATCATACCTAATTTGCAGAATGAGATGAGAGCGTTGAGAACTCAGTTACTAGTTCTTCAATGCGCGGTTGGCAACGGACAAGCCATCGCACATGAGTCGGTGCATAGACTCGGAATTCAAGAACCATGTACCTACGGAGGGGCACGTGATGTTAAAGAAGTTGAGAACTTTTTGTTCGACATGGAACAATACTTTCTTGCGTCTTCAATCAAGGACGAAGCGAGAAAGGTCACAACAGCTACCATGTATCTAGTTGGAGATGCAAAGCTATGGTGGCGGATGAAGCATGTCGATATTCAGGCCAACAGGGTCCGAATTGATTCTTGGGATCTTCTCAAGGAAGTTATCAGATTTCAGTTTTTCCCAGAGAATGTGGAATACGAGACACGTTGGGCATTACGAGAACTGAAACACACAAGCTCCATCAGGGAGTATGTGAAGGCCTTTTCAGGACATGTGCTGAACATTCTAGATATGTCGGAAAAGGATAAGCTATTCACCTTCATGGAAGGATTGAAACTTTGGACACGCACTGAACTTCAGAGACAGAAGGTTACTGATTTGAGCGCAGCTATGAGAGCTGCTGAATGTGTGAGTGACTATCAATCGGAATCGAGCAAGGATCGACCTTCGGGAAATAGTCAATCGGGTGAAGGTGGAAGAAGACCTTCCAGACCCAGCTCAAACTCAAATGGGGGAAAGCGTTACTCTCAGAATAGGGGAGGACCCTATCAAAGCAACCGCCAGAGTAACTCACAGGGAAACTATCAGAACAGCCGTCAAGGAAACTATAACGGCAGTACCAGTAATAATTGGAATCATGGAAAAGCAAAGGAGGGCAGATCTGATGTCGCTCCTAAATTGAAGTGCTTTCTATCTGAAGGACCTCGTAGGGTTGCAAAGTGTTCTCAGAAACGGATGGTGAATGCATACTGTCAACTAGCAATTGGTGGCTCGAGTTCCAAACAAAATACCCCACAAGCTAGCTGCCATGGCAACACGGACTTCGAAGGGGACGAGGATATAATTGGTGCATTCTCGCATTGGTGCAATACACTATCGCACCGAGTCACTAAAAGGGATGCAGCTCCCTTAAGAAAGCCAAAGATTGGAGAATCGAGTGCTCGCATTTGCAAGGCTAAAGGCCTAATGTACATTGATGTGAGGATCAATTGAAAGCCAATCAGGGCTATGGTGGACATTGGTGTCCACACACAACTACCTCGCAAGTTCCGAAGTAGAGCGGCTCGGACTTGTTTTGGAAAGAGGTAAGGGGAAGGTCAAAGCGATCAACTCCGCTGCTCAACCAATAACAGGAATAGCAAAATCTGTGCCGATCAAAGTAGATCCCTTCGAAGGAAGAACAAATTTGTCGGTAGTTCAGATGGATGATTTCAAGCTCATTCTCGGATTGGAATATCTTCGGGATACAAAGACAACAATATTGGCGCATTTGGACTCATTAATAATGATGGGTAGCAAACCATTCATTATTCCCACACAGGTTGGGAAAACTGGCGAGAAAGGCGTCTCGGCCTTGCAATACAGTAAGGGTTTCAGGAGGAATGAACCTCATTCTTGTGCTCTCTTCGAATAGAGGATATCAAAGAAACAACTGACTCTATTCCAGTGCCTATCACAAGGCCTAAGGAAGTTGAAGACATCACGCAGGATGAGTTACCAAGAAAATTGCCAATGAGTAGGGCAATTGATCGTGGGATTGGTCTTGTTTTGGGTGCCAAACCTCCCACCAAGACACCATACCGTATGACTCAGCCGGAGCTTGAAGAGCTTCGGAAGCAAGGGGAGAAGTGTTGGGAAGTGGCACTATCATGGAGCGCACTTCCGCACTACCACAACCTACAGACTACTGGCCTCAAAGGCAGGACGATATTGCAGGTTATGGGAAAACTTGCCTTGTTCGTCAGCACAATGTGGCAGATCATCAAAAAGAAACAGGCTTACTAGAGCCCCTTTCCATCTTGAACGGATCAGTCGAGAGTGGATCGACGAACTACATTAGTGGATTGCCAAAAGTTGGAAACTTTGGTACTATCATCATCGGGATGGACCGTTTATCTAAAGATTCAACGTTCAGCACAGCGCCCAAGTATGTATTAGCCGAAGAGACAGCTCAACTCTTCTTCAAGCATATTGTCAAATACTGGGGATCGCCTATCGTCAATGATCGAGATTCTCGATTTATTGGCATACGTTGGACCGAGTTGTTCCAACTTCTTGATTCAACTTTGAGTGCGAATTCTAGTATTCACCGAAGATCAGACGGACAGACAGAGCAGTTCAATGCTATGCTGAGAGACTATTTTCAGCACTTTACCTCTACCTCACATGAAATTCGAGTGAAACTTTCGGATGTCACTCAGATGTGTTCCAATGTTCAAAAGAGCTCTTCTCTCAATGAGAGTCCTTTTGAAATTACTGCTAGCTAGCAACCGTTACTCTTCCATACTGCAGATACCGATCAGAAACAGTACAAGTCTGCAAATTTGAAGCAACCAATTCTTAAAGTGAAACGATCAGAAATGAAGGTTGCTGAAAAGATTCTTGGCTACCAAACTACTCGAGCTTCTAGGAAATATCTTTAAGAGTACTTGGTTAAATGGAGCGGATGCAACAGCGAGAAGAATACTCAATGGTTACGAGGACATTGCCAAAACAAATGAGGGAGAATGTCACGGGCTGCAGCTTTGCTTAAGCCCCGTGATCCTATCATTGTAAATAATTTATTTAAATAGATAGAAATTAGAAAATTTTAGTATGATTCCACAGCCAAAAGACGTCTACTCTCGTCATTTGGGTTTTTGTTCCGAAGTCTATTAAATGGATTATTAGTCTTTCAAACATTTTCAAGTTTACTAGTGTTCGCCCCCTGCACTAGCCATTGTAATTTCCTGCTTTCGTCTATTGTAATATTCAGCTTTCAAGCTATTAATAATCAAGTTTCTTTCAATGAATTTCAATTTCATGTTGCAAGCTTTCTTTAAATTGTGATCAAATTTTACTTTCGTCCCGACATAACCGAGAAAAGGCGGAAGGTAGTCTAGCGGAGCAGACTACTGCCGCATGGTGTCCCCTTTTCTGTGCTAAGAAAATGTTACCCGTGAAACCTGGTCTCCTTGATACTAAAACCAGATGAATATGTTATCAAAAGTTTAAAAAGTGAATTGAAGATCAAGAATCAAATGATAAAGAAATTTGTTTCCTTTGAACTATGTATTATCTAAATTTAAGATGGTCAATCAAGACTGATGCCAACAGATTGAAATACAAGTCCAAACCTGAGAAATCATTCCAATCACAAGAAGTCGTCCATGTTTTGCCAAAGCATTCAAGCATAGATCAAACATTTCACCACCAGCAGACTCGTAGACAATATCAACACCTTCAGGGAACTCAGCCTTTAGTACCTGGAAACACAAATAGAATATGCTTGCAATACTGGAAGATCTTAAGCATTTATATTGTTGTCAATGGAAAAACTCGTATAATTAAGCATTTGTATAGACATCCATTGTTCCCTCCCTTTCCCGAAATAAAAGGCCATCCATTTGCATTGAGTACGTCAAGAAAATCTTCATATAACATAACTTTGGAGTTCCCTTTTATAAATTGATCATGGAACTTTTTTTCCTTCTGATTCATATTTTGATGTGGAACTTCATGCGTAGTAAGTTCTAAGGCTTCCCTCTCATGAAGGACCCTTAATCCATTTTTAGTTTCCAAGTGTGAACCACATGCTTTGATTTTATAATGCCTGGTAGGTTAGTATGTACTTGTTTTATGTTACCATATCTATTAAGTTTCAACAGTGATCCCCTTCATAATGGCTCTTTTACATACTGTCACTTTTATCTTAGTTAAATTTCATGTTTAAGTAATGCACCTATTCTTGATTTCTCTATAATTCAAGGCTATAGGTGACTAAGAAATAACGACAAACCTTTAGGTAACTGTTCATTTAATGGTTGTGCCTAACACAGCACAATGTAATTAATCTACCAATCCTAATATTCTTCATTTAAAACCAACTCTAGACTTGCTAACAATTCACTCCCTTCGTCTTCCTTTACAAAAGAAAAGAGGTTGACCTAGCATGCACAAATGTAATGTTAGGTGACATATATATTGAGACCTTGTTCTACTATGGAACGGAACTAGGAAAACCATGTCAATTTTTATGGCCACATGGCAGTCAGACAATATTATTATTGCAAAATATTCTGGAATCTGGGGAACTTGGTTTTCATATTTTTGTGTGCACCAGAAATAAAATACACATCAACTTGTGTCATATTGTAGAGAGGGAGAGAGAGAGCCTGAAGGTCAAAACTTCAAAATTCTGAAGCATTTTATATCTAATCAACCAATGGTCTAACTCACAATAGGATAAGGTTCCATCCAGTACAAAAGAAAAAGGAAAGGAAAAGAAAGAAAAGAAGAATCTGTATGAGAGTTAAGGACCTAAGGTTTACAGAGAATGCTTCTCCACTATCCAACGAATCTTTTTATATTATTGGAGTTCTATTTCTGAGTCACAGCATTGAAAATATCTTCCCACAGCAGTGTTTTTTCAACCAAGCTTCTTTACCAGGAGAACGGCCATATATTCTGATACTGTCAAAAGGAAAATTTAATAGGACAGAGCTTAATTGGGCAGTGGTCCCCCAATAGCGGCATGACGATCATGTATATCCAACATATCACGACTTCTAAAAACGTAGGACAAGAAAGCAAGCTAGAGATTATTCCTAACACAGACATGAGAGCTTGGATTGTGCAGGTTTAATCAAAAGGAATGGACACGATCATAATAAAACAATTGTATGTGAACCCAAAGCAAAACTCAAGCTTTGATGTGCTAGAGTCCATTATGTTTTTTCACCTTTCACATCCTTACTCTTTGGCCACCACATATGCAAGTGCAAAGTAAGAAATGAAACAACAAAGTTCTCCAAGATACGTACAGTTTTGATATTTTCTTCTTTATAGTCAATAACTCGATCAACTCCTTAATTTTTCAAAAGCTTGGCCTTTTCTTTGCCCCCACAAGTTGCAACAACCTTATTTCCAGCTAGTTTAGCAAGCTGCATCAAGTAATAGTTGTTATAAGCTCACATGAGTAGAAGTAAAATGACTAGAAAGGAATGTTATTTCTCGTTGGTATAATTTAAGAGATGTTACACTTTCATGGTGATGCAAAAGACTATATGTGGACCAACATGGAATAAGAAATCTAGAAGAAAGAATCTTATTCAACTCAACTGCCCAAAACTGCAGTGAGTGAGCTAAACAGTGGAGGAATATATAGATAATGGACATTGGAGCAGTGGTGGCAAGATGCTCTGCCGCGACCTAGCATCAAGAGCTCACAACATGTGAAGGCCACTCCCCAGGGTAAAGCTGTATATGTTAAAACCTATCCAGACCAAGTAGATGGAACCTCATGGATGGATGTTTCCCTCAAATAGAGGGGGTGATCAATAAAAGTGAAGGCCAAAAGAATTTGTTATTGCTTTTTTTAAAAAACAGATAAATAGATTAAGCATTACGATGCACTGTGCAATTTTTTCCAAGTATTATTGGCATATGTTAAAGCTGACAATATACATGTAGGAAATTATTAGATGGAAGTCCATGTCATCATTACTATTATACCTGCACAGCAAACTGCCCGGTGCCCCCTGCAGCAGCAGTGACAAGAACTACTTTTCCTGATTCCATCTGTGCCGTCTAAAAAGTAGGAAAATGGTGAACTGCTTAGCAATATAAATAGTCCAATTGAAGTATGTCATCCAAATAATACAACACATAACCAAAAGAATTGTTTTCTACTAATTGCAAAGACAAATAAGTCCCTGTTTGGTTTAGGTAAATATCATGTTTTAGTAGATTTTAATAAAAGTTGATGAAATGTGTGGTTGAAAAGTTGATAAAAGTTGCGGTCCCATGATATGTGCGATTGAAAATGAGTTTGTGAAAAAATGAGTTTTAAAAAATAGGGGCTAAATTAGTTATGCTGACAATACGACATATTCAGAATAGCATGAAAAATATTGACGAGAATAAAAAAGAAAGAAAGAACAAAATAATGTATCTCAGACACAAGTGAAGAAAAACCTTTTCTAAAAAAATGGAAGCTGTCAATCCCGATGTGAGCATGGCAACAACTTCCGGATCTGGTCTTGCCACAGGAAGGCTGTGTTTTGAAGGTAACTAAATTACATGTTTATGCATATTATCACCTCAAGAAATATGAAAATATAAAAAAGGAATAACAAAATCGACCAATCTCAAAGTCAAAAAATTATAAATGTTTTACCGTGGTGAATTCAGCGTAACATCCAAAAGCCAGGCTTTAAGTTTTTAACAGAATTGCCTACAGCAGCTATTATTCCCACTCCCTGAATTATAAGATAAGATTACGTTAGTGAACCCCCAAAAGAATCGTTTGATATTGGATAAATCAAAATGTACCCGACAACAAAAATATAATGAACTAATATGAATAGAAAGATCACTGATAAGGAAAATAGAACAAGCATTAAAAGTGACCCTATTCCATCACGAACTACTACTTTCTGTCAATGGACCAATATGTTGGAACTCTGAAAAACTGAGGCATCCATAACCAATAAAATGATAAGAGTAGTGAATTAAAATGAGTGTAACAAAGTCCCAAGAAAAAATTGAAACTAAAAACAGACAACTCAATGACATTTAAATCTAATACAAATGTACATGAGTCTTATGAAGATTGCATACATTGTACCTCGTTCTTAATAAATATTTAAAAGAAAAAACAATATCCTATACATTTAACATACTAACTTCTTAGTCTGATGATAACCAACAGGCAAGATGTTAGTCATAAGTTTGATTGAGTGCGATGCACATACAAAGTCATGCAATAATCTTCGGACAAAAGATGGGTCACAAAATTTGGGATAAAAAATTCAGATATTTAAGAGATGTTCAAAAGATTTTTATGGAAGATCATATGACTAAACAATTTTTAACTACACGCAAAAGTTAGATTCAAGGAGATAACGAGTTTAAAGGAAGATACAGGAGCATCATATGTCTCATGCCATGAATCATATGGTTAAAGTGGAAGTTATGAGAGATACATGTGAGGACGATGTATCACTCATATGAAGTGGAATGGCTAAAAAGTTTTATGTATGACGCAGAAAAAACATAAGGGCCATACATACGATGAAGTTGTATCATATGTGCAACGTAGAAGAAAACAAAGGTCATAAGTCTGGAAGTTGATTTGCATTTACCGTTTTGTTCAAATTCTGGTGGCTTTTGGCCGGTTTTTGACACCATTTCGTATAGCTATGTTTGATGGCTATATATAGGTGGTTAGTGATCAACAAAAATATCGAAAAATATATAGAAATAAATAGCCACACTTGAGATCATTTTTCATTCTAAAAATTCATTTCAATTTCATATTCAAAATCCTCTTTGTGTTCTTGAAGTTTTGGTAGACAAAACACAAGTGTTTAAGTTTTTTCCGCTACGAGGCTTGATAAATCCTACAAACCATTTGTCGGGTAACCCTTTTAAGTACCAAAATCCATTGAGAGGGGGCAAATATCGTTTGAGGATAACGATCTTCGTGTTTGAGCCTTCCATATTATTTGGTGTTTTTGTTCGTTGTTTGATTCAGATTGTTACTGATATTTGGTGTGATCCTTCTTCAACTTTTCTTGATTATTTGTATCGGTTTCTTCCAATCTTTTGTGGAAGATCAAATTACTACTATAATATTCAAAAACATAAGATAAGTTTATCAAATTTTTTTGTTTGTTTTCTTTGCTGATATTTGATTGATCTTGGTTTCGTTCATTGTGTTGCTAATTTGCTAATTGGTTTCTTCTCAATTTCCTCTCGTAGTAAAAGTTTCCCAACAATTCACACAATAAAATATTTTTACGTAAACTCAAAACTTTTCTCTACTTTTTAACAATACATTATCCAAAAATTCACTATTCAAAACAATGTTTTTCAAAAAATATGGCCACCAAATAGGGCTGAAATAATATTCAATAGTTATACTCAATTATTTATAAGAATTTTTTTATGCCCTATTTGGTAGAGATTTTTTGAAAATAAATTTTATTAAAAGTGTCATTTTAAAAAATGTGTAGTTCATGAATGGTCTTGAAACAAATTGAGTTCATATATAATTTTGAAATGAGGGATAAAGTTCATGTCCCCTTCTTGTAAGTTATAACCTAATGTGGATCAATTCAATAATGTTGTATATTAAAAAGCTAGTTGTTATATTTAGCCCTTGTTTTATTTTAACTTTTTGAGAAGTGATTTTGCAGATAATGAAATTAGAAAGGAAAAAAAAATGATAGAGATTCACATGCAAAATTATTTAATTGGAGAAAACAAGTTAGAAGAAAAGTGATTTTGAAAAAATAAAAATCAAACAAGGGCTTAATATTTAGTTCTATGTTTGTAAATAATTAATTTATGTACATTTCTAATATTTAAAGGCGTTATAATATTTTTGGTTTCATCCAATTAAAATCTTAACCACATACCTATATTGGATTTTTGGATAATTGGTTCTAAATCTGCCTAATCAGATTCTGATACAAGTGAGTTTTAATATTTTTTTTTTTTTATGAATTTTAATCTTTAGCAATTCTAGTTCTTAAAAAAATATAAATTCGGATAGGAAATAAAATTTATTGACAAGCCTAGCCGAAGATGTAGAATCATGTGCTTTGTCAAGAGCTCCGATTAAATAGAATGACTATTTCAATGTAACATTAGAGTTCAGTCAATATCTATTAAATCAAACAATAACGATGTATTTCAATTTCAAGAGGTTGATTATATCATCGTAACTTCAAAGCTTAATTGAAATGATAAATATATTAGATCATACGAAGCGACTCTCCCATAGTGAATGGCAAAAGGCATTTACCGTCTAAATCTAATAGGTCCAATAAAGTAGGTCTTATATTTCTAAATTATTCATTTTAGAGCATTTGGCTAAGCTTAAGAAATTTACTTGCAAGTAAATAAGTTCAAAATAATTTTTTTGGTACAAAACTAAACTTACGTTATTTAACTTTGAAGACAAAAAATTAACCTTTTTTTTTCTATTCAAAACTATTTGAAACATGCTCTATACCCCAAGACCTCTATGAAATTTCGACGTCATATGTATGGCAAATCGCATTTTGATTGTAACTCTAGTGGCCCAATAAAATACTGGCATGCACGGACAAAGTTTAAAAATTTTAGCAAATTTTGATAAAAGATGATAAAACGTGTTTAAAGCGTTGATAGAGTTGTGATTTTTATGAAATGTGGTTAAAATTGAAGTTTGATGGCCATTATTTTGAGAAAATATAGTTTTGAATAGTGATTTTTTAAAGAATGTGTAGTTAAAAAGTAAGAAATTTTGTTTGTTTACGTGCAAAATATTTTATTATATACATATGTAATTAAAAATAAGTATGAAAATTAAATAGTTTTGAAATAATAATTATCAAACAGTGGCGAATATAAACTCTATTTAAAGGAAGGCACGCTCTTCTATTGAGAATCTTGTTGATGATGAACTTGGGGATGATACAATAATTTTGGAACCTATTATGCGTGAAAAAGTCATCGAAGCATTAATTGACACTTCATAAAATCTTTTGTCACAATTTGAAAATGCAAGCCCAAAATTTCTAGGTGCACAAAAAAGAGGAAGGTGAGATGGAACTAGATTTAAGCCTATGTTTGTCCTCAATTTTTCAAAACTCATTTTCAATCACATATTCTTCCCATAAATTATTTTTACATGTAAATTCAAATTTTTCCTCATTTTAATCACATTATCCAACAAAACATTATTCTAAAATGCATTTGACCAAAAAATGGGGCCCAAACAAACAATCAGGGTGCATTTGATTTGCTATTTTCAAATTGTTTTCAATTTTCAGTTTTTCAAATTATTGAAAACGTGATAAGTGTGATATTTTTTAAAATGCATTTTCTAAAACAAAAAAAAAAAAAACCTCATAACATAAAACTCAAATGCAATTTTGAAGCCTTGGTGTTTTCAAAATTTAATTGAAAAAGCTCAAAACCTAAAAAACAAGCGTTTAATAAATTTTTTATTTATATAAAATTTAAAAGTTAAAAATCTTTAAAAATAAAAATATAAAATTCTAATAAATTAAATTAAGAAATTTAAAAAATAAAATAAAAAATGATGGATAATGTATGGTTAAAAATTGTGGAAATTTTTTTTGAGTTACTTGTAATATTATTTTATTGAAAATGTATAGTTGAAAAAAAAACGTTGAAAAATGCATTTTGAAAAAAAAAAAAAAAAAAAGGAGAATCAAACAAGGGCTAAAACACTAAAAAATTAAAATTATAGAAAAACAAAAATTATAGAAAAATAGAAAAATAAAATAGTTCAAACTTAATGATTATTTACATTAAAAAAAATATTTAATTGAACATGGATACAACTATTCTCGGTCCATGTCAATAATTTTTATTTTTGTTTTCTATATTTTGAACACAAATTATTATTATTTTACTTTTATAGCGAGAAAAAGTATTACAAGATTCTCCAACCACACGTTTTCTAATTTCCTATTTTGAGAAATATTTTTTCATGTGGCAAAACAAATACATTTTTAGCAATTTTAAAAGAGACCCTCAAAACAAAAAAAAAAATTGAAAATAAACTCAAAATAAAAAAATGAAAATTGTAACACAAACCAAATGAGCCCTCATATATTCAAGAAAATATCGTGGTCTATTATACTTTTACCGTTGAACACATTTTATTTTATTTTATTTTTTGTTGGAAAGAGACAAATTATTAATTTATGGCATACTGATTATAGATTTGCAGATGATTGTGGAAAATATTATCTCATAAGTTTAAAAACGTTTGGAAAGTGTTTATATGCATTTCAAGTTGTTAATAAATAGAATGTATTTTAGATAAGTTGATATTACTTGTGGGTTCCTCCAAATGTGTGGAAAAAGTGGCTTGACACTACACCAAGAAAACACCTTGCCGCTGTAGTAGACCTTTTGCAATACTTTAACTTGTGTTGCAAGGGTCGATGTTGTTGTTGAGGAAAGACTTTTTACGTCGTCTATTCATCGTTGCGAAAAAACCTTTTACAATGTTTTTTCAACATTGCGGTAGATCATTTTGCAGCGTTTATTCACCGTTGCGAAAAACCCTTTTACAGCATTTTTTCAACGTTGCAGTAGACCATTTTGCAACGTTTTTCCAACATTACCGTATACTTTTTTTTTTTTTTTTTTTTACAGTTATATTTGGTAATTGACCAGCAAAATTGGAAATTACATTTTGTGAACAAATTTTGGAATTGCATTAAAATTAATAATTTCATTACAAATTTTTGAATCAATACAACATTTAGATTTCCTGAACATAGCTGATAAAATTTGATGTTTCTATTCCACATTATTTCGCATTTTAACAAGCTCCGAGAATGACTTACAGATGGCCTAACTGTATCTGAACTCCCATGCACCACATAAGGATCTTTCTTCAGTCCGGAAGTTCGTGCACACCAACCTCCTGGTCTCATTAGGCCATCGAATCTTCTCAAGACTTCCTTACGAGTTTTATCAAGGTCAGGGTCATTTTTATGAGCAAAAGGGGCTCCACCCTGGATCATTTCGTCAGAATTCGGCATTGCCTTTGGAGGATCATCTCATTTCATATGTATTTACTGCTCCAAATTGATCAACTAATGAGATGATCTGAGGTAACTACAAGGCAATAGTTTCAAAATGCATAGGAATTTACACCTTCTGTAAGGTTAAATCGAACAATATCTCAAAAAACAGCATTTCCAGAGGAGCAAAATTCTAACCCAAGTACAAATTGAGCAAACTAAAGCGTAAAATGACCAGAAAAGACTGGTGATAGTCTCATCTTGACGATGACCCATCCCTGCCAACTTGTTAATTATTTACACCTTACAAGTACTAAATGCATGATATTATAAAGCCTCTAGTACTAACCGAAGTGCTCTAAGATTGGAATTGCTCTGATCAATATCATCTTATGGGTATCACAAATCCGTGAGACATACTTTTAATCAGCGAATATGAGAAATTTTGCAAGACATCAAGCAAGCAAGGGAAACACAGTTAAGGAGAAGGAATGCCAAAACTTTTTCATCAATCCAGAATGCCTTGGAGGTTGCAGTTACCTTTAACAACTAAGGACTAACTCCCTCATACTGAGAAGATGCCTTACAATTTTCAGGTTAATAGACATTCCAGTTTGATTGAATTATGAGATCCATATCTCATTTATATAATATGAAGCAAAGTAGAAGAGCGGTCTTTACGTCGCTAACAATAGACAAAGGGTTGAATATAGGGACTGAACTAGCAAAACACGATAGATCAAAGTAAAATTCAGGAAATACCTGTGAATAACTTGAAAGAAACTGGCAAGGATCGTCTCTCTTGGCCCTAATACACTAGATTTCTTTGAGTGATATAAGCCAGGATCTATTATAATATGCCTAGCTATTTGATGTCTTCAGAACATAGCACGGGAACTTGAGAACAAACTAACAACAATGACAACCAATGAAGAAATCTTTTAAGCAGATGCAATATTCCATGGAGATAAGTTGAGGGTATTAGTTGTTTGCTCACTCTCTCCAACCAGTGTCACTTGTATGCTCAAGGAAATTCAGGTCTCTAGGCGAGTATGAAAAGATATGCAGGATATCTGGAAGAAGAAAATTGTAGATGGCTTAGGCAAATGGATAATCAACTAACTTAGCGAAATACTGTTATATGAGCATTGTAGCTACCTTGACACAAGGATAAAATAAGCAACGACGCAAGGATGAAATAAGCAACAACAGTTAAGATTTGTAATTGCATACTTGGATTCAAATAAAAGTATATCTCGATCAAAATGATGTCTATAAAGCAAAAGAAACAAATACAAGAAGACAGCTAGTAGAAATTCATTTCAAGAGCAAAATGAATACCAACGTTAGCAAATACCAATCCTTCAATGCTCATTAGTAGTTTATAGATATCTTAAAAAAATATTAGCAATCGAAGTTAAAAAAACCAATGTTCTTTTCAAATACACATGGTATACATAAGATGCTTAGAGCACACTGCAAGACACATCGTTTATCCAAACACATAAAAATAAGAGAAAATATAATTTCGGGAAAAAAAATAATGCGATTTGATGCCAAGCTGAAAGGAGTTTGACACCATTTGATCGTTGTTAAATCTGAAAGAAGATATGTAACCACAAATAATAGACACAAGCAAAATTCCTACATATCCTTGGGAAGTTTCCAAAGTAAATAGTGTTCATCAGTCCACTCATGTTTCAAGTATACTCCTCAATTAAAGATGTTGATGCTGCCAGCATTCTTAACCGGTCAATTACTCCTAAACCCCCTGAAAAGGCCCATCTATTGCCAAGTAACTGAAATTATAAATAAGAAGAACCCAATTTATATAAAAAAAACTGACCATTTTATCAACCAATAGCATACATGCAAGTCAATTCACATAAACATCTTTCCTTATTGGTTGATGAGTCGAATCATTCAAAAATGAAGTTGTGTAGATTCTTTTAAGGTGAACATACAATATTGAGTTGAACAAAAAAATCAAAAAAATGTTGATTCTACTGAACCTTGTCACCGACTATTGGTTCGTCTCGGACATTTTTCAACATCCTTGATACATGCTTTGGATCTTGACTTAGAGAAACAAACCTATGTGTCTTTTCTCTCAACCGTCACCAAATCAACCGTCCTTGAGAGCTCATCTGACAATTAATGGACCGGTGAAAACGTTATCAGCATATGGAGACTTTAGATCTTTTTCGAGGACTCTAATAAAGGCCTATGACAGGACATGTGTTCAACTTGTACACGTTCCGAATGGAAGGAAGGATGTTGTCGACAAGGCTATTTTAGTTGACATATTTCTCTTTGCAATGGATTATCGCCGGCCTGCATCAATTTTACTTATCTCAGGAGACGTCGATTTTGGTTCTGCTCTTCATACTTTAGGTCATCGAGGATACACGATTATTGTTGCTATTCCATCTGGGGTGAAAGTCTCATCCGCCATAAGGAACACAGACTGCTATCTATGAGATTGGTCTAGTGTGACCTGTGGAGAAGGGATTATGCCCTAGGGCAAAACAACAATACCTCATCGAATTGAAGTAGAAAAGGCAACGTGTACAGATGCTAAAAGAGAGCGGAATGAGTTGAACCCGAATGTGCCCTCGAGAGATCTAAATCATTTGAAGGGACAAGTCGTGAAGTTACTAGAATTGTCAATGGGAAGTTTATCTCTAACCAAACTTCCTCAAGCATACAAGAAGATGTTTGGGAGGTTCTTTTATGTGTCGGAATACGGGGTATCAAAACTTTCCAAACTTCTAAGAAAGATGGATGATTTGGTAACGATTGAGGAAAAAGGCATACATAGATTTGTCTCTCTAAGTCAAGATTCAAAGCATGTGTCAAGGATGCTGAAAAATTGGATCTTGACTTAGAAAGACAGACAAATCTATGTGTGCATTTTTCCTTGATCGTCACCAAATCATTCATCCTTCTTAGAAGTCTGGGAAGCTTTGATACCTCATATTCAAACACACACGGACCTCCCAAACATTTTCTGGTATGCTTGAGGAAGTTTAGTTAGAGATAAACTTCCATTCGACAATTCTAGTAACTTAACGAATTGTCCCTTCAAATGATTTAAATCTCTGGCGGGCACATTCGAGTTCAACTCATTCTGCTCTCTTTTAGCAAATATATCTACTGTAACTTTGCCCGGTGTACACGTTGCCTTTTCTTCTTCAATTCGATAAGGTGGTGTTGTTCTGCCACGGGGCACAATCTTTTTCTCATAGGCCACACTAGATCAATTACATAGATAGCTGCACGCATTCCTCATAGCAGATGAGACTTTCACCAAAGATGGAATAACAATAATTGTGTATCCCCGATGACCTAAAATATGAAGAGCATGAGCAAAATCTCTGTCTCACGAGATAAGTAAAATTGAATCAGGACGACGAAAATCCATTGCAAGGAGAAACGCGTCAACTAAAATTGTCTTTTCGGCAACATCTTTCCTCCCATTGCAAGTTTCACACCTCTCCTGCGACACCCCCATGTTAGTCGTCTCGGAAATGAGTTTAAATCTCCATATGCTGAAAATATTTTCACTAGTCCATTAATTGTCGGATGAGATCGTAAAGCCAGCTTAATATTCCAGCAACATCTTCCAGACGTACATTTCTTGGCACGGGACAGTTCTCAATGTCTCAAAGAATGGTTACAGGATCCTATATTGACAAAAATTTAAAAGCAATATCAAAAAGATGTTTCAATTAAACCAAAACTTATTGCATTTAAAGAAACGTTTTTTTTCTTTTTTTCATCTTTTTCCTTACTTCTACTTCTCTAGAGTTCAAATTCAGCTTAAAAGAATTAACATTACCAGATTAAATATAAAAGATAAAAAAGAATCCAAACAATAAAACTTTTTATCCCCAATTATATCTATTTCCAAGCACAAATTAAATACATTTAACAAAAATATTTATAACTAAACTAATAGACCCAAACTAACAATATGCTAAAAACCTACAAAGGGAAAAACAATTTTCTTTTAAATCACACAAACAATAACAAAATTATGCCCTAAACCCGGAAAATAAAAATGTAAACCCCAATTCGCATTAACAAATTGATAATAAAAACTAAAATGAAACCCAGAAAATAAAATCCTAAACCCCAATTATTACCATTTCCGAGTAGAAATTCAGTGAACACTGCAAACTAAAAAACTCAACTAAAATCACAATTTGCTAAACAATATCAAACAACAAAACTAAAACAAATACATTGTCTTTTAAATCACACAAAGAATATCCCAAATACGTCCAAAATTACAGTAAATTTAATTTTTGCACTTCAAATCAGGGAGCCTGGGGGTAAATTTTTGAAAATCTTGGAATATCTTTTGCAAAATCTTGAAATTCAAATTTAGGGTGGGGGAGAGAACGGCCATACTTCAAATCATTCCCAGCAAAACAGAGAAGAAAAAGAAATAAAGAAATAAAGAGAGAAACAATGTTACCATTTAGATAGAGAAAGTAAGTTTCTGTCCTTCGCCGGTTTGATGCTATGGGAAGGCAACAAGTGTCTGAGACTCCATTTCATATTGTATTTTCATTTTTGTTTGTGGGCCATCTTTCAAGTATTGGACTAAACGCATAGCCCGAAATTACAGATAGGGTCCCCAACATGATAAAATGGTAACATCTTGATCCTAAAAAAAAAAATCTATATCAAAATTAATAATTAACTTTAACCACATATTACACAACTTCTATAAAAATTTCAATCACACGGTTCATCAATTTTTATCAAAAAAAATTGACTACACTAAAAATAGGCATCAATTAGAAAGATTCTATAAACATATTATATTAAACTAGTTATTTTAATACTCATACTTATCACAATTTAATAAGTATTAGGCATATAGTTTTCCCGATCACATGAATATTTGTAAGAAAATATTCTCTTAGCTTTTACCATGGTGTTTTATGTAAATCTCCATTTAAGTACATAAAATTAAATATAGATCTAAGATCTCTTGTGAATCTTTTCGAACAATTAAGTTATTTCGAAATTTACAACAATTTTTTTCCCTCTATTAGTTCTATAAATTTCGTACAAGAAAACATGTTCATGACAAAAGTCAACCCAATCATGTATTAAACAAATGAATAAATGGAAAACAAATAATAATAATAATAATAATAATAATAATAATAATAATAATAATGATCCATCCTCACTTTGTCCCCATCGTTTGACAGATTTTAGTAACGTTTTTCTTAAATTGAAGATAAGGGAAAAATAGCATTTTAGACTTTCAATAGAACTTTGAATGTTTACTAAAGACTAGTGTGTTGCAATTGCAATGTAGTGGATAAGTTATTTTGAAAGTAATATTAGTGTTTTGAACGTTTTAGATTCTTGTAGATAATATTTCAATTCAAGGTTTTCTATAGCTAAATTGGAATGGACTTTTTTTGATTATCTAAAAAAATAGTCTTTAACAACTATCATATCAGATAGGTAAAAAATAGTCTTTTAGCACTATTGAAGAAGAAAAGCATAATCGTAGATCAAGAGCCGATTTTTGAGCAAATTCTCCTCGAATCATTGACCTGATATTTAATTTTCTTGAGTAATAATTCTGGTGGATTTATGCAGTTTATACTTTGCAAAGCTTAATGCCATTGAGTTAATAACCAGATGGTATATTAGATTCAGTGCGAAGTTTAAATCAAAAATAAAAGATATTCCCAGAAGCAATTGTGACTCCTTCCCAATTCTACTGTTAAACTTTCTTTTGTCCTATTCATTCATGTTTCTTTTGTTTCCTTTTGCATGATGTAAGGATAATCTGAAAAGCAACTCATAATTCTATTAGGATCATGGATTATCATATTTTTGTTGGCATCACTTGTTTCATGATTTTAATCCCTAATCAAATATAAAGAAAACAAAATAAGAAACACGCAAACACAAATTTGTGGCGATTCATCCTCGATGTCAAATCTACATTCACTTGCAGCCATAAATTTTTCACTCTAATGAAGAAGGATATTGTCAATAGATAAAGTGCATAGTAGTAAGCTCATGAAGAAACACGTAAACACACATCTGTTGCGATTCATACTCCATGAAATAATTGATATTTTTTCTGTCTTTTACCCCTCCATAGTGTTTAATTTATAGCTAGCAATTTAGAAAAGATACCTTATATAGTTCCATACATGTATAGTGATGGCAATCTTTTAGCCTTGTAATTAGGTTTATTACTCCTATTTATTCAAAGGAACCCCCACAAGGAGGGGCATCGAATTCAAACAGAGAATACCTTCTGTCACTTTATTTATATACATTAGATTGTTTTCCTACTCAACTGTATATGTATAAAAGATTCTGCAGAAGAGGAAAAACTTTATGGGTATGTTCATTATCAGCAAAAAGAGAGTATTTAGAAAAATCAGTCTTTTGAACTCGGAACATTCTGTTATGCTCATCAAAAGCAAGGGTATCTCCTTCTCTTCATAAAATGCCGAGTCGGAGGTTACAATTTTTTTTTGCCTTACGTCTGCATTATATATACACTCCAGGCTTGGTTTGTTTGTGAATTTTCAAACAGCTACTTAGGCTGAACATTTTAGCATCCAAGTTTGATAGAAATATCTGGATTCTTGCTTGCATGGCAGATACAATATGGAATGAATTGGATCATTAACATAGATGATTTTAAGAAACTGTAAATGCAACATATATTTTATTTACTGAAGTATGCTTTGGAATACCTTTTTTGTGGTCTTGTCAACTTCATCAATTTAAACTATGCTTTGCTGTGCAGCAGTAATATTATAGTCAGCAACCTGAAATAAAATAAGACCAGAATGAACACAGAACACAGGCTACACACTACAAGCACAGGTAACACAGGCACAGCCAAGAACAATCCCAATTCCTAGTTTCCTACTGTCCTACTACGCCAATATAGAACAATCGTACATTCCTTATTCCTACTCCTACCACTTCAGCTTTCAAGCATAGTATAGAACCGCTTAAAGCCACAATTTTCAGTTTTCTCACAGCCAAGAATATAGGGCAAAGAAAATAGGGCCTACTGCTTACTGAAAATAGAGCAAAGAATTGAATAAATACAGCTAGTTACACGGACTTACAGTAGGGTTACTGTTGCGGACTTGCGGCGCTGCCGATTTTCGAAGTCGAACAGGAAATTCTGCCGATCAGGGGCGGTCCGGGCGGATGAAGAAGCAGAATTAATTCTCGGCACCGAGCTGGAGGTGGAGGAGTCGGACTGGCGGAGGTCGAGACTCGAGGGTAGATGAGGATGGATCGAGGGTGGTTGTTTTGTTTTTAAATTTTTGAATTGGGCTGGGAAGCGGTTTGGGCCGTTTATATTTGGGCACTGGGTGGTAATAGATTTGGGGTTCTCCCTAATCGTTGGGCTGGAAGATCATAAGTCTTCTTCTATTAATTGACATTTTTTTTCTTTACTACATTCACATTCTTTACTTTCTTTAATTTCACCACGCTTCTCAGCAAATTCTGATGGAATATTCTTTATATAATTTGGTGCACAAATTGTAAATTTTTGTAATTGCATAAAATCTTTACTAATAATTATGCTTCCATTATCTTTTAATAAAAAAACATAATCCTATAATTAAATCTGTATTTAAAGATAAATCTCTTACCCATACTGAATCTTTAGGTAAACTATATTCTGTACTTCTTCCACAACTAGTTTCAAAACTAATTCTTGCAGGTCTTAAAATATCTTGATAACTATAAAAATTCACATCCATTTGTTGGGCTTCTATAGGTTCTTTTGATTTTATAATATATTTTTCTGGTATAATTTTCTTATTAATTATACAATGACTACATCCAGAGTCTATTAATCCTAAACATATTATTTCATAATTTTCTAATCTAACATAACATTTTACTTTAATACTTTTAAATTTTTCTGAATTACAAAAAACTTGAACTAATTCTGGTTCAGGAATTATTTCTGGATTTTTTCCCTTATTTTTTGATTCTAAAATTTCTAATTTTTGTAATATATATCTTTGCATATCTTCTAAATTTTCTATTCTTTTCCTTAAAATCTTTATTTCTGACAATTCTATATGTATAGAATCAATTTGTTTATCTTCTTCTAATTCTATTAAATCTTTTTGTAATAAACATTTTTTACATGCTTCTAAGAAACAATTCTTACATTTAACTCTTAATTTTTTACTAGGATACTATTTACATATATAACATGGTATATTATCTAAACCTGTTTCTTTTAACCAATTATGTTTACATTCTAATTCTATATCCATTAATTCTAATTCTTCATCTGAAATTGAATTTTCTAAATTTGAAAATTCTTGTATGAAATTCTCATAATCTGATTGTTCTTCTATATTATTCTTATCAAAATCTTCTATTGATATAATGCTATATACTGATTCCTTATCAGAAATATATTTATCTATTTCTAATAAATCTTCATTTGTACATTCTATAAGATTACTTCTTTTATCATTATTATTTATTTTTCTTGGACAAGTTTTTGCTAAATGATCTGTTTCTCCGCAAACATAACAATTTAACCTATTAGGATAATTTCTTTCTGGTCTAAATTTTCTAACATGCCTATTTTCATCTAAATATGGTTTTCTTCTATTAGACTTTCTTAAATAATATTTTTTCTTAATAGGCTTATATGATTTTCTATCATATTTTCTTTTACTTTTTTCTCTAAATTTGTTTCCATAAGTCTGTGGTGTATAAATATCTTTACAAAATTTGTAATCTGTCTTTTTTAATTGATTTTGAATTTGTAATTCAATACATTTCTTTTCTAGACATCCCATTATAAATTGTATTCTATTTCCTATACTCTATAATTCATTTGGTCTATCTTTAATATTTTCATTTTCATTCCATTTCTTTGTTATTTCTAATCCTAAAGGTCCTGGTAATTTATGAAATAATTTTTTTCCCTAATTCTTGATTAAAAGTATTTCCTGAAATAGCTGTCAAATAATGATATTCGTTTAAAAATTGTTTAACTTCTCTACCTTGGGTCCATCTATTTAAACTAAGTTGCTCCAATTCTCTAATTGCTTTGTGTTGAATTAATAATTGTCATGTATTAGGATCTGCTCATGTTAATAATTCATGTATTTTACTAACAAAATTATAAGGATTATTTCCTAATGAAACTAATATTTCAAATTCTAATTGTTTGTCTTTTTTAAAAGCTTCCCATGTAGCTTTAGCATCTTCTCCTAAAAATGTTTCTAAATATCTATACATTTCTAAAGGTTCCATATTAACTGCTAATCTAATATAATGTCCTATTATAGTATTTTTCCATACTTCTAATTATATTATTCCAAGTCTGAGGATCATGTGCTGTAATATTTAATATTTGTGGCTTATGTAATGTTTGAAATTCTATTTTAGGTTCTAAAGGTCTAATTTTTCATCTAGCTATATATTTTCTATCTTTATCATCATAATCTGTATAAGCAATTTTGGGTGGATATCCTCCTAAATATTGATATTTTTCTGGTTCTGGCCTGGATGGATTTGCTTCATCTGCTAATTCTTTATAATTACTGATTTCTGAGATTTCTGATTTACTATCAATTTCTTCTATTCCTACTCTTATATTTTTATTATTATCATAATATAAAAATTCTTGTTCTTTAATTTGTTTATTTAAAAACAAATGATCTTCTAATTTTAATAATTCTGTAAGAGATAATTCCATACATAATTCTTTAGGATAAATTATTCTATCTTCTATTTCTGTTTCTACTGTATTAAGAAAAAGTTCTTGTTCTTGTTTTTCTTCATTAGTATTAGATTATGTTTCAGAATTATCATTTCTATTTATATTACTATAATTACCAAATCTTAAACTAGTTCTTCCATATAAATCTTTATAAGTAATAGCTTCTTGAGGGGTTAAGATTTGTTCTTGAGTTTCTAAAAATTTATCTAAATCCCATTCTAATCCTGCTAATAATTCAACATCACAGGTCTTAGGTTTAATCATTTCAATACATTTACTACTCATTAGATTTACTACTTTATCTATGTAAACCTTATATCTAGTTTGGGAATTATTGCTACATCTTCCTAAAAATCCTATACTTAATAATAAATTTTCTCCTGAATTTACATCTTCATATCCATGTGTTTGAATACCAATCTTAATTTTTTCTGAAAAATCTTTTATTGTTAATAAAAAATCTGGATTACAATAAATAATACCATGATTATTATTCATATCTATTTCTGTACTAGCTATCATACTTTTTTCTATATTTTGAATCCTTTCATCATAAATAGTTAATAAAACTTTGCCACCTAAATTTTTTCTCATTAATCCTTTAATTCCTATAACTATTAATCCTAAATGCATAAATTTAAAATTCTTCTTTCTTAATTCTTTTTTTAGATTCTTCTGATATTAATGATAATTGTCTTACTTGTCCATCTAAACATTGAATTGAAACTTCTCTAGTATGTCTAAAAAATTGAGTTCTTGATTCAAGAATTCCTCTATTATATAAGTTTTCTGGATTAAGTAATTGTAAACCATGAGTCCGTAATCTATTATAATCTTGTTCAGGATCTATAAGTTCTTCTATATTCTGATTATACTGTGGTTGTCTTCTTAAAATTCTTTCTATAATATTTGTACTTATACTAGAAGTACTATGTCTACTATTATTAAAAGGTTCTGAAGATGGTCCTTGTTCTCTAATAGTTTTTGATCTACCAGGAAAATTATTCAAATTATTAATTTTTTATAAAATGTAGTAGATAATTTTCTAGTTATTTTTTTTTCCTGTATTTTTTAAACTTAATTTATCTAGACTATTTGTAATACTAATTAAGTCTTGAATTGGTTTATTTTCTATATTACTTAATTTTTTATTTATATTATCTATAGCTTCTCGAGTTATAAGATCTGGAAATTTTTCTTTTTCTTCAGTTCTATTTATTTTATTTATTATTTCTATATTCTGTTCTTTAATAAAATCTAAATTTTCTTTAATCTTTATAATATCTTTTTCAATATTAATAATTCTTCTACTTAAATTTACTTTATCTGTATTTACTTTGCTAATATCTTTTGTTAATAAATCCAGTTTTTAAATTTTAATCTGAATAATAATAAGAGTCTAAACTAAAACTTGTATTATCTGAAAATATATCTTCTAAAAATGTATTTTCTATTATATCTAATTCAATAATTAAATCTAAATCTCTTATAAAAAAAATTTCAAATATTTTTATAAAATATTCTTCTCTAAATTCTGATATTAAATATCTATTTAATATTTTTTTTTTAAAATTCTGAAGATAGATTTTTAGTTACTTGTAAACTAGCAAAAAAATAATCTATAGGTTTACTTTTTTCTATAGAAATAAATTCTATACCGTAATCTAAAACTTCTTCTATCTCTTGATAAAAGCTAATACTATAAATTATTTTTTCTATATTAACAAGTAAAATTTTAAATATCATAAAACAAGTCTAATATTAAAATTTTAACTAAAAATTCTTATTTAAAGAATTATACCTTTGTAGCGTAATCTGTTGATACCAAATCTGAAAACACCAAAATCGGAACTCACGCTCTGATACCAAAGAGGGGGGGTCCTGTTAGTATTTCAAGGATTGGAGGCGGTTATAAAACAACTGTTAAAAGATCCTACTCAGTACTCTTCTTAATTGAGGTTTTCTTCTTCTTTTGATATCATAATATCCTTTTTTTTTTTTAATCATTCAAAGAAATCAAAAGAGAACTTTGAAATGATTAAAATATGTCATCTGAGATATATGAACTTGGGCATAATTCCATTCTTTTAAGGACACCAATGACACTCCCTTAAAAAGAATTCTTAAAACATCAATCCCTTTCTTCCCTCTTTGCGTCTCACAGCCTCTCCACTGGGCCTTTACGCTTTGGGGAGTCACTTAGGATTTATTTTTAAAAACAGTTTTGTACTTTAAACTTGGAGTTAAGACATGCTTTTATCATATACTCAGCATGAAACATAAAACTTTACAAAATCATATACAAAATAATAAGATTTATAAACAAAGATTTGTTCTTATAAGATTTGGAACTAATATTATCTATTAGCACAATATCTTTTAGAACTATAAAAAACATACCTACCGGAATGATCCATCGGTAGTTTAAGAAAGAAATATATTTTTGTAGGATATCATTTTATCTAAGAATAAGAACAATTAAGAATTTCCCTTTCGGGAGGAAAAGGAAATTAAAACATTTTTTAGAGAAACTTTGTATTGGATTTCTTTCTTCTTATTGTTGTGTTTACAAATGAATGAATGTTCTCCTTATATAGGAGATAAAAACGCGTTTTTTTCAAAAGCAAGGAATAATTGCTTTTTCAAAACATCAAAAAGAGAATAGTAAAAAGCTATTCTATCAAATCTTACTTTATAATACAGTAAGATTCGTTTACAATTTTTTCAAAAAGTAAATAGTGAAGATTCTTCTTTTTACAAAAGTTGTTTGGTCTTTTCTAAAAATCATTTGTCAGCAAAAAATGATCTTCTGCCAAGTGGTTTGATCTCCAGTCTTGATAAAAATCTCTTGTCGGTAATAGAGATCTTCTGACCAGTGTCTTGATCTTGAGAAAATCTTATCTGGTCTCATAATTATGTCTGCCAATACTGTCTAATGATTCTCCTCCATCAGTTCTTTCGTCTGGATTATTGTATTCTGAATTATCGTCTTTAATCTCAACTTTCTTCTTTCCCTTATTCTTTTTAATTTGAATTTTCTTTTTTCCTTGTAGAGCTTTGTTTGACTTGTTGCTGAAGTTCTTCAATCTTTTCAAACATTTCTTGAATCTTTTTTATATCTGTCTGGGACAATTGATCTGGATCTTGTGAGAATTGAGATGAGTCTGAAAAATTAATTGGACTCTTTTGTTTAAGGTCTATTGGACTTATTAATCTAGTAGCAGAATTATCAGTCTGCTGAGTCTGATCTTCAATAATATTATTTTCCGTAACAGGTTTTTCAGCCTGTTGAGTCTGATTCTGATTAAAAGTAAGAGGATCAACAACCTCTTGAGTCTGTTGAGCTTTTGGTAAGCCCAGAACCATAAACGGATTTGATAAGTCTTTACTAGCTTCCGTTTGAGCTGGACTAGCTATAGATTTATTGGGCTCTATAGTACCTGCTTGTGTATGCACATTTGAGATTTTTAAATTAATAATTTCTTTTTCTAAATCTGAAATTTTCTTTTGTAAAGATAACTTTTCTTGTTGTAAAATCTGATTAGATTCATTTAAAATCTTAAAATTCTTTGTCATGCACTCACAGTGCTCACAAAATTTTGAAATATAATCTAATGGTTGATCTGAAACATTCTTTAAAGAAGGTGAAATAAAATAATTTATTCCTATATATTTTCTACATTTTTCTAACGCTTCTGAGATTGAATAAAAACCCTTATAAAGGGGATTTGGAAAATTCTTAATACAATCTGAAACTTCTAACCAGGTATGATAAACTCCTGGTAATCTACCTTGTAAAACAACATAACATTTAAACTTTTTATGATCTTGACTAAAATGTTATGAAAGAGCATTTAAACATGCTAGAAAATACTTTTGGTCTTTTGGATTCTTATTATAAGAAATCCATAAGTTATCTAAAATACATTTTTTCTGATTTTGTAGTAGAAATATGAGGTAACGTCTTAAAACTAATATTACTATTTGGAAAACAAATTAATTCTATATTACCAAATCTTAACTTATCTTGAGTCTGTAGTAAATTAGTCTGAGAACTTGAACTGCCAGTAATTGGCAATCCTAGTTTGGGACCTCTCGGTCTTTGCATCTGCAATAAATCAGTCATAAGTTTTATTTTTAATTATTCTACTTAAAATATCTGCTACCTGATTATCACTACCTTTAATATGCTCAAAATTTACTAATAATCCAGTATTAGTAATTCTATCGATAAAATTTAACCATCTTCTTCTATTACTTCTCTTATTTTCTAATTTCATCTTGTTAACAAAGCTTACAATTGCTTCACAATCTGTTCTTAAAGTAATTTCATTTTTAGAAATAATAAATAATTCAAAAGAATCTAATGCATAATTTACTGCTAAAAGTTCTAAATCTATGCTACTATTATTACCTTTTTCTTTGTAATTTCCACTATTATATCTAACAATTTTTTCTGTATCTTTACTTGCATACTTATTAGGTTTTGCAATTAGAATTGCTCCCCATCCTGTTATACTTCCATCTGTTTCTATAATTAAATAATCTGTATCTAAAGGCATATCTAATTTTGGTAAATTTTTTAATTTTTCTTTTATATTTTGTACTAATTTTATATCTTCAATATTAAAATATCTCTATCCTTTAGGAGAAGTCTTTCCATATAATGGTCCTGCTATCTTTCCTAAATCCTTAATAAAAGGTCTAGGATAATTTACTAATCCTAAATTTTTTTGTAATTGTTTAAGATCTTCTAATTTATCTGGAAATTCTAAAGCCTTCTGAGCTATATGTGGTTGTAATTCTATTTTTCCTTTTCCTATATTTACTCCTAAAAATTCTATATATTCTTCAAACAAATGCATTTTTTTCTTATTTATTATTAAACCATATTTTATAAATTCTGAAAAGAGGATTTGTAAATGTCCTCTGTGTTCTCTTTTATTTTTACTAAAGACTAATATATCATCAATATAAACTATAATAAATTTGCTATGTTTATTAAAAATACTATCCATTTTTCTTTGAAATATACTAGGGGCATTCTTTATTCCAAAAGGCATTACTAAACATTCAAAATGTCCTTCTGGAGAAGTAAAGGATGTCCATTCTATAGAATCAGGATGCATTTTTACTTGCCAAAATCCTGATTTTAAATCAAATTTACTAAAAATATTACAATCTTGAATTTTATTTATTAAAACATTCTTATCTGGGATATTATATGAATCATCTATAGTATTATCATTAAGTCTTTTATAATTTATGACCATTCTACTCTTTCCTTTAATAATTTCTGAATGTTTTCTAACTATAAATGCTGCTGATCTATGTGGACTAATAGATTTTCTGATTACTCCTAATTTTAATAAATCTGAAATATGCATCTTAAAATCTTCAGCATCTTGATTTGTTGCTTCAATATTTTTAGTCTTAATTATATATTCTGGATTTTTAATTTTTAATTCACATAAAACTTTATCTTTATCCCAATATCTTAAAACATTTTCTCCTAGAATTTCTAATTTTTCTAATTTACTTATCATATTTTCTATATCTTGTTCTGTAACTAATAAATCATATATTTTTTCCATTTCTATAAATTCAAATTCCAAATCTTCAAGGATTGAATGCGGTTATAAAACAACTGTTAAAAGATCCTACTCAGTACTCTTCTTAATTGATGTTTTCTTCTTCTTTTGATATCATAATATCTTTTTTTTTTAAATCATTCAAAGAAATCAAAAGAGAACTTTGAAATGATTAAAATATGTCATCTGAGATATATGAACTTGGGCATAATTCCATTCTTTTAAGGACACCAATGACACTCCCTTAAAAAGAATTCTTAAAACATCAATCCCTTTCTTCCCTCTTTGCGTCTCACAGCCTCTCCACTGGGCCTTTACGCTTTGGGGAGTCACTTAGGATTTATTTTTAAAAACAGTTTTGTACTTTAAACTTGGAGTTAAGACATGCTTTTATCATATACTCAGCATGAAACATAAAACTTTACAAAATCATATACAAAATAATAAGATTTATGATTTTGTATTTGTTCTTATAAGATTTGGAACTAATATTATCTATTAGCACCATATCTTTTAGAACTATAAAAAACATACCTACCGGAATGATCCATCGGTAGTTTAAGAAATAAATATATTTTTGTGGGATATCATTCTATCTAAGAATAAGAACAATTAAGAATTTCCCTTTCGGGAGGAAAAGGAAATTAAAACATTTTTGAGAGAAACTTTGTATTGGATTTCTTTCTTCTTATTGTTGTGTTTACAAATGAATGAATGTTCTCCTTATATAGGAGATAAAAACGCGTTTTTTCAAAAGCAAGGAATAATTTCTTTTTCAAAACGTCAAAAAGAGAATAGTAAAAAGCTATTCTAAACCCGTCGGGGGCATTGCCCCCGAACCCCCACGAGGGGTGCTGCCCTCTCGACCCCCACGACATGATCGGACAGGTCGATCCTCGTCGAGGGCGTTATCCTTAAACCTCTAGATGGGCGCATCTCGTCCATTCGGTCAAAAAATATGTAACTTATTTCATATACTTCGATTTTTAACTTTTATTATGATTATGATTATGATTTTCTTTTGCTTGTTATATTTTTACTCATTCCTAATTCTTTCTATATTAAATTTGTTTTCAATCTTTTTTCAGTTGCAAGATATCATTCTCAAAGTAAAAGTATCATAATTTTTAACATCAATTGAATTGTGATATCTTCAGGTACAATATTTTTTTTTATTATTTTATAGATTTTGTAAACTTCAATTTGCAGTTAACCTTTGTATTTTTTCCTCTACAATTTTTATTATAGTATTTACCATTTAACTATTATTAACAAATTGTGTACTCTAATTAATATTTATTGTTCTCTTCTATACAGTGTCCAATTATTTTTTCTGGTGGTTATAGTTTACTACAGTAGTGCAATCTATCTTAGGTAAATTCTCTAACTGAACTATTTAGATTTTTGTTCATAATATTATAGGTTTATATAGTATTGTGGTTATTTATTTATTTATAGTAACTTATAAATTGTAATAAATTGCTGGTTCTTAAGTTTTCTTTGTGAATACTATTTTTTCTCTTTTTAAAGTATATTTTCAGTCATTGTTCACAAATTTTCATATTTTAAATTTTAGTTTTCTTATGTATGTATATATTATAACATATGTAAGATTATTTTTTTGTACAGTTATAGTTCAAGTTCAATTATTCTACAAAAATTATTAGTATTGTAATAGACATTTTTGTACCATCTGATGATGAAGAAGTTGATTCAGCTATTCTACAACTTTATTTTATGTCAAGTATAAAAATGTTAATAACATTCTTTAATTCTTTTAGGTTACTTTGGACTCCAACAACTTGATATGGATACTTCGAGTGGTTTTGAAACAATGTCTCATCGCCAACAAGAAAATCAAAGGAATAGGTATCGACGAAAACGACTTCGAAGTATGTCTTGTCAAAGGGATTGTTGAAGATATTGACGAAAGTGATAAGAGCTGCTCACATGATTTGAAGGCCAATTTAGTATAGTTCATCACTACGTTAGTAAATACATTTTTTTTTTCAAATTAACACAAAAAACTGTCAAGAGTTCTTTTATTTAGCTCACATTCGTACCTGCTGGTAGGATATAAAATAAATTTTACATTATGTCCCATGCGAAGAGAGAATAGGAGGAAGAATGTGCTTTTATTACTTATGATTTTTGTCATCTAAGATTACAATTTTTTTACAATTTGTCAATGTTATTGGGTTACATTCGTCATTCAATTAATATTATGTTCTTTCGTTATTAATTCATATTTTCATAACGTTTGATAATAAAGTTCAGTATCTATAATTCTTAACTCTGGAAAAACAAGTGCATGAAAAAATGTTACATTATGCATTAAATTTTTAAGAAGAATCCATCAAAAAAGGAGATAAATATATATTTTTTGAAACTCTAATATTACCTTCGAAATAACATTGCCCGTGCAATTATATATATATATATATATATATGGCCTATGAGGTTGAGCCCAGAAGTTCAATATGGACATGTGCCAACGCTGGACCTCATTGGACTCCATCCCTGATACCACGACTCTTCCACACCCAATCATCTTCCTTGCCATGGGTGGCGATAGGAGCCCACCCTTGCCCAAACCTAGCCCAGCTTCTATAAAAAAAAAATGGTTAAAGCACAATTTTTTCTAGTGGTAATTACTAGAAACCACTCATTAAGTTTGACATTTTTAAAAATCAGGTTTTAATTTTTCAATTAACATTAATAATAATATTCTAAATTAAATTAATTTATGTAAAAGAAATGGTTAAAGCACAATTTTTTCTAGTGGTAATTACTAGAAACCAATCATTAAGTTTGACATTTTTAAAAATCAGGTTTTGACTTTTCAATTAACATTAATAATAATATTTTAAATTAAATTAATTTATATACACACCCTATCAAATTTATTTTAAATAGAAACCCTATCCAAACCCTAATCCATTTAATTTCTCCTCACTCTCTACCCACCGCCTCCGCCACCACCAATCGCCGACGCTGCTGCCACCGCCTCTCCCCCTCCTCACCCCCTCCCCCTTTGTTGTAAATCGCCACTCAAGAACCTCCCAACCGCTGTCTTCGGCTTGAGCGGCGTGTTCAAACCGCCAAACTCGCACTTACTGCTACTACTATTGTATCTACAAGCAACCGCAACCAACGTCCTCCGATCAGTTCCCAAATTGATTGGACGATTGTGAACTGACGGCAGGGCTGGAAAAGAGAATCTGGGTTTGCTGTAAGAAAGGCAACAATCTATTCAACAGTGTAAAATCTTTCCCTACAGTAAAAAATATTTACTATCAATGCAGTCCCCCCAGCGAGGGTAAACCCGACCATCTTCCCTGATCTCCGTGTGTGGGGGTGTGTGTGTGTGGGCGGATCTCTGTGTGTGGGTGCACGGTGGAACTGTTGTGGCGATGATTGTGTGGTGTTGTGGCGGGGTCGATAGTGGTGGTGGTGTTTTTCCTGGTGTGGTGGTGCATGGGGCGATGGGATGGTTGTTTTTTTTTATTATTATAGCGATGGTGGGTTAGGTGATGGTGGTTGGTGGTGATATTGTTGGTGGGTGGTTTAGGGATTTCAGTGGCGGATGGGTGTCTGTGACCAACTATTTGGTCGTTCTATAACATGTGACCAAGTATTGTTAGTGTACTGGGATTGGGGACGAGTGCAACGAATGGGACGAAGTGTTTGTGACCAACTATTTGGTCGATCTGTGACATATGACCAAGTATTGTTGGTGTACTTGGGGGACGGGTGTGGCGGATGGGACAAAGTGTATGTGACCAAGTATTGGTAATGTACTGGGATTGGGGGACGGGTGTGTTGGGTGTATGTGACCAACTATATCGATTTGTGACTAAGTATTGGTGGTGCACTAGGATTGGGGGACGGGTGTTTGGGTGTATGTGACCATCTATATGATAACTGTGACATGTGACCTTAAAATTCGTTACTCCGTGACTGAAAATATAACATGTGACCAACAAGTATGGAATAATTTTTTTTAACTTGTGACTAATTAAAAATCCGTGACATGTAATACTTGTGATCATTGACCAATAAAGTTAATTGTAACATAAATTTTTACATCTGTGACCTCAGAATTGGAGCAGTTATCGGAATTAAGCGACGACAGATCGTCGCCGGAAGAGTCACCGAAGTAGTCGTCTGAGCAGTCGCAGTCGCTGGAGCAGTAGGGGAGGTGGAGGTGGGTGGGGTAATTATATTATATTACAATTAAATATTTAATTTAATATAATAATTGTGAAATATAATTAAATAATTCATGAAAAACCTGATTTTTGCAATTTCTAAACTTGGGACCTAATTTTTTATTTTGGGATAGATGAAACTTGGTTTATGAATTTTTCCCTTTTTCTACTGTCCAACCCAATAGCCCACTGTTCAATGTCTCTGGAATTGACAATTTCATGAAGGAAGTTAAACTTGCTGAATATGGTATTTCTAATGCAGTAGTCTCCATCATGGGTCCTCAAAGTAGTGAAATGAATTTGGCTCGAAAATATGCTTTCTTTAATTCTCTAATCAGTTTGGCATATGTTAATTTCAACCTATTTGATTACGGATTTTTGCATGAATCAAATACCTCAATGACTCCATTTAGCCGTTTTCAGTTTTATTTGTTCATTATGTCCTTTTCTTCACCTTTCCACTTTTTCTATTTAGCATCTCAAAATTCTGCTCATAAACACGGAGGTTATTATTTTCATATCAGTGTTTGAAAAAGCTATCTGGTATGGAGGTGTTTTCCCTTCATGAGGTGAGGAGGAAGTCTCTAAATAAACAAATTAATTAATTCAAATAATAGTGGAAATACAAAATTATACTAATAATAAACCACAAACCATTGGAAATACCCTAATATAACATATCGGCGAAATTAGAAGTCTAATTTACAACTAGAAACATGGAAATGGATTAATAAATAAATAATTACTTTAACAATCTAGTAATCAAAGAACGAGATCATTAAACAACTACTAAATCTACAAGTCTAAAACAAACGAAACAACTAACCAGTTAGTTTTTACTTTCTTGAATATAGAAATATGTGAATCTAGATGAAAGAAAACACACATATAAAATATTTTACGCAATAAGATATTTATTGTTTGAAAATTGAGTTGCAACATTATAAGAATGATGTGATTTGCGAACCTCGATTTCAAGTGCCTACACTTTCTAATTTATGTCGGGAATTGGTTGCAAGTAGAATGTCGGAGAATTACGTCATTTTGACTAAATTGATTTGTTTAGTATTAACACTACCGGTTTCAACAGCGACGGTGGAGCGAGCATTTTCAGCAATGAAACATGTGAAGACGGAAATTCGTAACAAAATGGATGATGGTTTTCTTGCCGGTTGTTTAACACTAAACATTGAACGAGAATTTAGTATTAATTTAGATCTAGATTCTATTATAGATGAATTTTATGCTATAAAACATCGTCATTTTATAGGGCTGAAATAATATTCAATAGTTATACTCAATTATTTATGAGAATTTTTTTATGCCCTATTTGGTAGAGATTTTTTGAAAATAAATTTTATTAAAAATGTCATTTTAAAGAATGTGTAGTTAAAAAGTAGGAAAAATTAAGAATTCGCGTTCAAAATAATTTATTTGAAAGAATGTGCGATTAAAATGAGTATGGCGAAAAAATAAATTTCATAAAATGAGGACCAAACAGGGGGCTATATCAAAAGCTACAAGAACAAAATATGGCTTAGATCAAGCACGTGTTAATTTAAGGTCATTATTGATTTTGATACAAAATTGAGTTCATGTGTTATTTCGAAATAAGATATAAAACTTATGTATCATTTGCGTAATTAACTTGCCATTGTTTGCCACATCTTAGTCATATGAATTGTTATGTTTGTATTGATTTGAAGGAAGCTAATTGATGTATGGGGATGGGGAACAAAATTTGTTAGTTCATGAATGGTCTTGAAACAAATTGAGTTCATATATAATTTTGAAATGAGGGATAAAGTTCATGTCCCCTTCTTGTAAGTTATAACCTAATGTGGATCAATTCAATAATGTTGTGTATTAAAAAGCTAGTTGTTATATTTAGCCCTTGTTTTATTTTAACTTTTTGAGAAGTGATTTTGCAGATAATGAAATTAGAAAGGTAAAAAAAAAAATATATAGATTCACATGCAAAATTATTTTGTTGGAAAAATTGTATTGTAGAAAACAAGTTTGAAGAAAAGTGATTTTGAAAAAATAAAAATCAAACGAGGGCTTAATATTTAGTTCTATGTTTGTAAATAATTAATTTATGTACACTTCTAATATTTAAAGGCGTTATAATATTTTTGGTTTCATCCAATTAAAATCTTAACCACATACCTATATATTGGATTTTTTGATAATTAGTTTTAAATCTGCCTAATCAGATTCTGATACAAGTGAGTTTTAATCTTTCGTATTTTTTTATGAATTTTAATCTTTAGCAATTCTAGTTCTTAAAAAAAATATAAATTTGGATAGGAAATAAAACTTATTGACAAGCCTAGCCGAAGATGTAGAATCATGTGCTTTGTCAAGAGTTCCGATTAAATAGAATGACTAACATTAGAGTTCAGTCAATATCTATTAAATCAAACAATAACGATGTATTTCAATTTCAAGAGGTTGATTATATCATCGTAACTTCAAAGCTTAATTGAAATGATAAATATATTAGATCATATGAAGCGACTCTCCCATAGTGAATGGCAAAAGGCATTTACCATCTAAATCTAATAGGTCCAATAAAGTAGGTCTTGTATTTCTAAATTATTCATTTTAGAGCATTTGGCTAAGCTTAAGAAATTTACTTGCAAGTAAATAAGTTCAAAATAATTTTTTTGGTACAAAACTTAACTTATGTTATTTAACTTCGAAGACAAAAAATTAATTAATTTTTTTTTTTTTTCTATTCAAAACTCTGTGAAACATGCTCTATACCCCAAGACCTCTATGAAATTTCGACGTCATATGTATGGCAAATTGCATTTTGATTGTAACTCTAGTGGCCCAATAAAATACTGGCATGCACGGACAGAGTTTAAAAAATTTAGCAAACTTTGATAAAATATGATAAAATGTGTTTAAAGCGTTGATAAAATTGTGATTTTTATGAAATGTGGTTAAAATTGAAGTTTTGTCAATTTAAAATTGATAAAATTATCAAACGGGTGTATGTATCGAGTCACAATTTAACTATAAATATTTGATAACATATTGACATCGTATTTTGTAGTCTAGACCAGACGCACTAGGATTACTTACATTATATACGAATGCAATTCGACTTACAACTTTTATTGTTACTATACGTTGGCATTGCACAAGGCTGATTTTTACAAACATTAATAATGATGTGACCTGTAAAATAAATTATTAACTTATATAACACGTTATGATTCAGTACTCATACATTTAACCAATTAAAATATTAAACCAATTAAAATATTAATTATATATTGTTCTAATCTAATAATTAAATAAACATTATTTATTAATAACCTAAAAATTAAATTCATTATACCTACTAATTTAATTAAATAAATTTCATTGTTACTGTACTTATTTAATCAAAGGGTTAATTTCACAAATGGTCACTGAAGTTATCTGAAATTTTCAAAACGGTCACTGAAATTTCAGAAACGGTCACTGAAGTTAGAAATTTCTTTTAAAATGGTCACTGAATTTTCAGATTTTTTGGCCAAGTTTGAGGCAATTTTTCGACAACTTCCGACTACCAAAATCGTCGATTTCGGATACCGTTGGAAAGCCCACGATGTCCTCTTCAATTACCACCAAAAATCTCCCCAAAACTCCTAATGAATCGGCCGGAATAAACCCACGAAGTCGGCAACCGAAAATTGTGAAAATTTGCCCAGATTTTCAGATTTTTTGGGCAAGTTTGAGGCAATTTTTCGGCAGCTTCCGACCACTAAAACTGTCGATTTCGGATACCGTTGGAAAGCCCACAATGTTCTCTTCAATTACCACCAACAATCTCCACAAAACTCCAAGTGATTCGGCCGGATAAACCCACGAAGTCAGCTACCCAAATTGGGCAAAAAAGTCCGAAAATCTGCCCAGTTTGGGTAGCTGACTTCGTGGATTTATTCCGGTCGAATCACTTGGAGTTTTTAGGAGATTTTGGTGGTAATTGAAGAGGACATTGTGGGATTTCCAACGGTATCCGAAATCGACAGTTTTGATGGTCAGAAGTTGCCGAAACATTGCCTCAAACTTGCCCCAAAAATCTGAAAATCTAGACAGATTTTCATAATTTTCGGTTGCCGACTTCGTAGGTTTATTCCGACCGAATCACTTGGAGTCTTGGGGAGATTTTTGGTGGTAATTGAAGATGATATCGTGAGCTTTCCAACGGTATCCGAAATCGACGGTTTTGGTGGTCGAAAGTTGCCGAAAAATTGCCTCAAACTTGGCCAAAAAATCTGAAAATTCAGTGACCATTTTGAAAAAAATTTCTAACTTCAGTGACCGTTTTTGAAACTTTGAAACTTCAGTGACCATTTGTGAAATTAACCCTTTAATCAAATGATTAAACCTATTACATTAAGCTCTAGTTTGATGGCCATTATTTTGAGAAAATATAGTTTAGAATAGTTATTTTTTAAAGAATATATGGTTAAAAAGTAAGAAATTTTTTTTGTTTACGTGCAAAATATTTTATTATATACATATGTAATTAAAACTAAGTATGAGAATTAAATAATTTTGAAATAATAATTGTCAAACAGTGACGAATATAAACTCTATTTAAAGGAAGTCAGACTCTTCTATTGAGAATCTTGTTGATGATGAACTTGGGATGATACAATAATTTTGGAACCTATTATGCGTGAAAAAGTCATCCAAGCATTAATTGACACTTCATAAAATCTTTTGTCACAATTTCAAAATGCAAGCCCAAAATTTTTAGGTGCACTAAAAAGAGGGAGGTGAGATGGAACTAGATTTAGAGCAAATTACACAAAATCATACCTTAAACTTTCAAATTCAAAATTAAGATTTAATAGTTTTTTTTTTTTTTCAAAAATCAGGTGATAATTTAAATTTTAAATATTAATCATATTATTAAAATAAATAAATTATTCTACGTATTTATCCTACCCAATTTCACTCACAATCCCTAATTATCAACCCCCCCCCCCATTTTCTTTTTGCTCTCTCTAAACCATCTCTTCTCTATTCTCTATATCGGAGTATTTACCTGAAGCGACGCCCCCGACGACATGCTCTCTCTAAACCATCTCTTCTCTATTCTCTATATCGGAGTATTTACCTGAAGCGACGCCCCCGACGACGTCACTCTGAAGCAATATGCGACGAGAGCACCAGAGCATCTACCTGAAGCGGCGCCCACGACGGTGTCACTCTGAAGCAATAGGCGACGAGAACGACAGTGGCCAATCGTTGCCACAGTGGCATACAGTTTCAGAGATGTCGCCATCGGATACGTTGCGTTGCAGTCGATTGGATCTCGTTTTGGATTTTTGCGATGATGCCGATGTGGTTCCCACTACAGTTGATGCGATCTGATTTTGGACCAGGTTGTGCAATAATTTTGTTGACGATGCTAGTAGTTGGTGGTGATGTTGGCTGCGTTATACTGCCTGATAAAAACCTGAGCAATTATAGAAAAAAAAGACACGACTACATTATACTGCTAATCGACAAACCTGCTTGGCAACTTTCACTAATTCGGCACTCATGAGCTTGGGTTGCTCTGCAAGAACAGTAGCATCATCTTCTACGGCCTTTGTAATAGGAAGCTCTGGATAATTAGGTGACAGACGAACAGGAGGGGCATCCCTTTGAAGTGTCCCAAAGGTATTGAATGAAAGTGATGCTATTGTATTCAAATGTTCTTGTAGTTGGGAAATTATGTTCATCTGGCAATCAGAAAAAAAATTCAGAATTTTCACTAACCATTTGAATAGTTCATGACCCATTCAATTAACATCATCTGCAAATTACCTTCTTTTTTCTCTCTGGATGAAGAGTAAGTGAATCGGCAAAGGAAATAAGTGACTGCAAAATGAAATTGGGGGTAACGAAAACGGAATCACAATAGAAAAACAATATAAGAATTTGAAGCTTCAGTTAGTACATCTCCTTAATTTGAAGCTTTAAAAGATATCTAATTCTTTTCGGGCTTCCTTAGTACATCTCCTTAATTTGTAATATAGACCATTGAAATTACATCCCTCGGTATATTATGAAATTCTATAGGGTTGATTTTCTTGGTAAAAGTGGAAATGTTTAACTTTCATGATTTGCTTTGGATGATAATACTAATGCTGATGCGTGCCTGAGGTGGCAGAAGCTGAAAACACATCAACTAAACTAATTAATTATTTTTGATGATGATTCATCCACTAATTAAGAAATATTGATAACTATTCCAAAGGCAATTTTAGACTGTGTTTATTGTGACTAGTTGCAACGGAAAATGTGTTTATTATGACTGGTTGTGACCAATTGTGATTGGAGACACGGTCACGAAGACACAACTGTGTCTCTGTGCTTAATTGTGACCTATTTTGTGTTAATTGTGACCAATTGTGATTGATTTTGATTGGTTGTTAAAGGAGACACAGTCACTATGTGCTTAATTGTGACCGGTTGTGACTAATTGTGACTGATTGTTAATGAAGACACGATCGTGTTGGTCACCGTGTCTCCGTGCTTAATTGTGACCAATTCTGTGTTGGGGTGTAGTTTTCTGTTTTTAATCTGGAAATTTTTTTGGAAGGTAAGGTAGAGTTGGTCCGTAGAGTGGTGTGATTTTCAAATTTGAATTCTCTGAAAATTTTTGGTTTGGTGGGGTGGGTCCGAGGGGTGTGATTTTTATATTTGAATTTCTGAGAATTTTTTTGGTGGGTTGGGTGAGGGTGGGGGGGAGGGTGAGTCCGTGATGGTGTGATTTTCATATTTAAATTTTTGGAAATTTTTAATTGTAGGTGGGGTGGGTGGAAGGGTGGGGGTGGCCAAGTTAAAAATTTTTAAAAATAAAAAAATAACATTCTAATAAATTAAATTAAGAAATTTAAAAAATAAAATAAAAAATGATGGATAATGTATGGTTAAAAATTATGGAATTTTTTTTTAGTTACATTTAATATTATTTTATTGAAAAATGTATAGTTGAAAAAAAAAAGTAGAAAAATGCATTTTGAAAAAAAAAAAAAAGGAGAATCAAACAAAGGCTAAAATTATAGAAAAACAAAAAATATAGAAAAATAGAAAAATAAAATAGTTCAAACTTAATGATAATAAGTAACATAAAATTATTCCATTTTTACTAAATAATCAAATTTCATGGAATAAAATGTTATAAAACAAATTTTCAAGATTTCAAACCACACATGTTTTCTAATTTCCTATTTTGAGAAATATTTTTTCATGTGGCAAAACAAATACATTTTTGGCAATTTAAAACAGACCCTCAAAGCAAAAAATTGAAAATAAACTAAAAAATCAAAAATGAAAATTGTAACACAAACCAAATGAGCCTTCATATATATATATATATATATATATATATATATATATATATATATATATATACTAAATAGAATATGTTGGTTAAACGGAAAAACTAACGGAATTTCTTGATTTAACGAAAAAACTAACGAAATTTTTTTTAATTTAAAAATCTTTTAACTCTATAATTGGGCTTCAAAATTTACAATTCTAAAGCCCATGTAGAAGTATTGGATATCATGCTCATTTTATAGATACAATTCTCTCCAAATGTTTCATAAACTTCCAATGTGAGATTGTGCATTTTATATATACTCTTAACTCCAATAGTTTTATAAATTTCCAATGTGGGATAGTGACAAAAAATAAATGTTAAAATGCTCATCAAAATCATTTTCAAATGTATGTCTAATTGACTAATTTTATTTTGAATTACAACTAATTAAATTGTAATATTCACTTTCATTCTTCCATTTATTTAATTTTCAAATTTAATTTAAATTGCACTTGATTATTAATATATTAATGTTAGATATTATTTTCTATAAGTTTAAAATATTTTAATTTAACAAAATAAACTATTTTAACATATTTATTTTTAATTTTTAGTGTTGGGACTAAATGTAGGATATCTAATTAATAAAGATAGATTTACTTTGAATTATTTTTATGTATTTATTGCATTCGGTTCGACCCCAATTGAATTCTCACGAACTTCACGTCGCAATCATTCTCAATTGTGAATCAAAATCCTTCATCTCCATTTTCAGATATCGGAATTATCAAATCCGCAGACTTTTCGTATATATCCTATGATTAATGCTCATGTTTAGTTCCTTAATTAATAAAAAAAATTAAAATTCTTCTAACACTATTTAGCAATATTATAGTATTATATTAAATGTTTAGTAAGTATTATTTTTAAATATTAGATGATTTTATGATATAGTAAAAATTCTATTTTTTTATGATATAAAAAAAAACTATTTTTTAAAATAAAAATATATTTAATATCTTAAAAATAATTAAAATAATATTAAAAATACGAAACGTATTATGGCGTTTATTTTTCGTATTGACATGCCTAAACTTGTGATTCTTGATTCTCAACGCATTACGCATTTTAGAATGGAAAATGCAAAAAACTTTGTACTACTACATTTTAGTCAATAGAAAAAATGAAACTAAAAAAAAAAAATGGATGTGGAGATTATCAATTTAAAAATGCTAATAGTTTATTTGGTAAGGTACATTGAACTCAATGAAGAAAAAATATTTATTTATTTATTTATTTCTGTATTATAATGTTATCTATTATTTTATTATGTACAAAAAGTTCATGATTAAATACAAAATTTAATATAATATAATAGTACAAAACACAAACTTGTACATTTTAATTTAGAATTTAACACCATTCAAATTAAAATTAATATATCACAGTGTGTAATTATTTATCAATTACATAAACATTACATCATCAATTATTTAATGAAACAAAAAAATTATATATAAACTAAGCAAACGTGCATTGCAGGTTGCTTAAACCTAGTATTCAAGAAAATGTCGTGGTCTATTATACTTTTACCGTTGAACAAATTTTAATTATTATTTTTTTTTTTGGGAAAGAGAACAAATTATTAATTTATGACATAATGATCATAGATTTGCAGATGATTGTAGAAAATATTATCTCACAAGTTTAAAAACTTTTGGAAAGTGTTTATATGCAGTTCAAATTGATAATAAATAGAATGTATTTTAGATAAGTTGATATTACTTGTGGATTCCTCCAAATGTGTGGAAAAAGTGGCTTGACACTATACCAAGAAAACACATTGTCGCTACGGTAGACCTTTTGCAACATTTTAACATGTGTTGAGAGGATCAGTGTTGCTGTTGAGAAAAGACTTTTTGCAGCGTCTATTCACCATTACGAAAAAACATTTTACAACATTTTTTAACGTTGCGGTAGATCCTTTTACAGCGTTTATTCACCGTTGCGAACAATCTTTTTACAGCATTTTTTCAACGTTACAGTAGACTGTTTTGCAACGTTTTTCTAACGTTACCGTATACTTTTTTTTTTTTTTTTTATATAGTTATATATGGTAATTGACCAGCAAAAGGCCTAACTGTATCTGAACTCCCATGCACCACATAAGGATCTTTCTTCAGTCCAAAAGTTCGTGCACACCAACCTCCTGGTCTCAATAGGCCATCGAATCTTCTCAAGACTTCCTTACGAGTTTTATCAAGGTCAGGGTCATTTTTTTTATGAGCAAAAGGGGCTCCACCCTGGATCATTTCGTCAGAATTCGGCATTGCCTTTGGAGGATCATCTCATTTCATATGTATTTACTGCTCCAAATTAATAACTAATGAGATGATCTGAGGTAGCTACAAGGCAATAGTTTCAAAATGCATAGGAATTTACACCTTCTGTAAGGCTAAATCAAACAATATCTCAAAAAACAGCAATTCCAGAGGAGCAAAATTCTAACCCAAGTACAAATTGAGCAAACTAAAGTGTAAAATGACCAGAAAAGACTGGTGATAGTCTCATCTTGACGATGACCCATCCCTGCCAACTTGTTAATTATTTACACCTTACAAGTACTAAATGCAACATATTATAAAGCCTCTAGTACTAACCGAAATGCTCTAAGATTGGAATGCTCTGATCAATATCATCTGATGGGTATCACAAATCCGTGAGACATACTTTTAATCAGCGAATATGAGAAATTTTGCAAGACATCAAGCAAGCAAGGGAAACACAGTTAAGGAGAGGGAATGCCAAAACTTTTTCACCAATCTAGAATGCCTTGGAGGTTGCAGTTACCTTTAACAACTAAGGACTAACTCCCTCATACTGAGAAGCTGCCTTACAATTTTCATGTTAATAGATATTCCAGCCTGATTGAATTATAAGATCCATATCTCATTTATATAATATGAAGCAAAGTAGAAGAGCGGTCTTTACGTCGCTAACAATAGACAAAGGGTTGAATATAAGGACTGAACTAGCAAAACACGATAGATCAAAGTAAGATTCAGGAAATACCTGTGAATAACTTGAAAGAAACTGGCAAGGATCGTTTCTCTTGGCCCTAATACACCAGACTTCTTCGAGTGATATAAGCCAGGATCTATAATAGGCCTAGCTATTTGATGTCTTCAGAACATAGCACGGGAACTTGAGAACAAACTAACAACAATGACAACCAATGAAGAAATCTTTTAAGCAAATGCACTATTCCATGGAGATAAGTTGAGGGTATTAGTTGTTTGCTCACTCTCTCCAACCAGTGTCACTTGTATGCTCAAGGAAATTCAGGTCTCTAGGCGAGTATGAAAAGATATGCAGGACATCTGGAAGAAGAAAATTGTAGGTGGCTTGGCCAAATGGATAATCAACTAACTTAGCGAAATACTGTTATATGAGCATTGTAGCTACCTTGACGCAAGGATGAAATAAGCAACAACAGTTAAGATTTGTAATTGCATACTTGGATTCAAATAAAAGTATATCTCGATCAAAATGATGTCTATAAAGCAAAAGAAACAAATACAAGAAGACAACTAGTAGAAATTCATTTCAAGAGCAAAATGAATACCAACGTTAGCAAATACCAATCCTTCAATGCTCATTAGTAGTTTATAGATATCTTAAAAAAAATATTTGCAATCGAAGTAAAAAAAAAAAAACCAACGTTCTTTTCAAATACACATGGTATACGTAAGATGCTTAGAGCACACTGTAAGACACATCATTTATCCAAACACATAAAAATAAGAGAAAATATAATTTCGGAAAAAAAAAATAATGCGATTTGATGCCAAGCTTAAAGTAGTTTGACACCATTTGATCGTTGTTAAATCTGAAAGAAGATATGTAACCACAAATAATAGACACAAGCAAAATTCCTAAATATCATTGGGAAGTATCCGAAAAATTGCAATTACTTGGTGACTAGCAAACCGCGTCCCTCACTTAATTAAATGAATTCTTAGACAAGTCAATGCTTCCATCCCATGGTCCACAACACCAAGCAAAACATTTCAGTTAAGTCAAGCTTATATGCCTAAAAACTGTAATAATAGAGTCGTTCCCATGATAACAGTCAGTCAATAACTTAGATAATAAATAAATATATTAATACCAAAATAATTATATTCAACTCTACTTGGCCTCAACTGAACCAGCTTGATTCTATAATATCAAAACAAGAGTTTGATCCAATCTTCAAATATTGTCTAGCTTAATCGCCTCAGTTGATCTAACAAGAGTTGATCATTACCTAATTATGTACTATACCATATTCCACAGACTAACTTGATTCTATCGTACCAACTTATGATCTAACCTTCAGGTTTTGTCCAGAGTAATCACCAGCTTATATCCTTGCTTACTGTACCACATACATAGGACCAACTCGTTTCATGTCCCCCCAGTTATCTAAGAGCATGAGCTGATCCGAGATCCAAACCCATGACTCACCAGATATCATCATTGCCAAAGTCCATGGTTCAACAAAGAGTTCCTAGAAACCATTTCAGAGCAGGAACATAACTTGGCAGAATAAACTAATCCTATCACTGTGGATAAGAAGACAAGCTTCATCAAGAGTGAAAGTCCTGGTCGAATAGGATTATATTAGATAAGGACTCCCATTAGCTAGCTAAAATAAATGATCATCCATATTCCCAGGGACTCAATACACTTCTATAAATTTCCCTTCCATTCCTTTACTGACTTAATCCTATCATGCATCATTTGCTTATAAGAAGCATAAAGTATCAAGTAATCAAAACTAAAGTTGTTTCACTTACTAAATTGGGCTTTGAAGTTCCAAGTACTTTGCCGAAATGATTGTAGTACCAAGTACTTCTTGGCGCGCTCTAATGTGATCAGATTTATACCTCAAAATTCTCACAAATTACACGGTATCGAGAAGAAAAATCCACCAATTCAACAAAATTCCCAAATGTTTTAAAAGTAATACTGTATCACCAACAGAACAAACAAAGAATATCCGCATTACACAACCGCAGTGTATTAACCTATATCAAGAATTAATTACACTAAAAGAAACTTAAACAAACCATCCTGCGGCATTAGCGAATAATCAGAAGCGCCAAGATTAATAAACCAGTCCCAGCGCTTGGCCTGCTTCAACAAAACTGCAACAGCATGGAGTGTCGATGCAATCGTCGTGGGACCTTTATCAGTCACCAAATTAGCCTTTCGTATCACCATTACATTCCAAACTCCCTCATTACTAACTCAAATTTCACATTCTTTGCAAGCTCAAGCCTTTAGCTGTCAAAGGCATCCAAATCGATGTATCTAAAGAATAATTGCAGGCCGTACAACGCCCGAAGCAGCCGCCGCAGCCTCCCGCCAACGCTTTCGTACCCGAACTCCGGCACAAATAGAGAGGAAATAATGGAATCTAAGCTCACTGACTTCGAATTTGACAATAACGAATTACAGGGTTTGGAAAGCGACAAAATTAAAAATAAACATAAAAATTGACCATAACCTAATGTTGGGAATGAAGCGCCAGGTGAAGACGAGTTCGACCCATGTGGTCCACGACCTTTGGTCAACCGGACAGAGACGAAATTTGAAAATTTTGGACCTGGCGTAAAAGGCTTCGCGACTGAAGGTGTTTCTTTGATTAATTCAGATTGTCTAGATGTTATTTGGGGCAAATTGGAACCAGGGTTGAGGTCGTTTGGGTGTGGGCAATGTTACGGTGGTGAGCTCCGGTGAAGCAGTTGGCAGGAGGTGGCAGCTCTTGTAATTTTTAGATTTTCAGGTTGGTCACTTTGTGTTCCGATTCCGGCCAGATTACTTGGAATTAGAAGGTGGATTTTGGTGTGAACTGAAGAGGAGATTGGAGGCTTCCCACCGACACCAATGTCCAACAATTTGGGTAGCCGAAAAATGAGCTCATAGTTGTGGCTGAAAATGGGCAAAAAATGCCCCTAAGTGGAGAGAATTTACAAACTTCACATTTTTTGATGATTTAGAGGGTTGTGGGACTTTTTGCAACTTTTTTAAAACGTAGTGAAACAATCATAAAAAATGAAAAAAAATTGCAAAAAGCGTCTTTCAAATTGCGAAAAGCTCTTTTCACATATGCTTTTTCGCAACGTTTAAAAAAAGTTGCGAAAAATTAAAAAAAAAATTGCAACACTAAAAAAATGTTACAAAAAGGTAACATTAGCAACATTCACTTAAAAAATATTGTCTAAGCTCAATTTTGTTAAGCAATGTGGCAACATTCACGTATTAAAATATTGCGATAAACCCCTTTAGCAACATTTAACTATCGAATGTTGCCTTTTATGTGTTGCAAATGATCATTTTTGGTGTAGTGGTAGTTGTAGCAATTGCCATCCAAATAAGAAGGATTACATAATAGATGCATCATTTTGTTCTCAGCATTTTCCTCAAAAGTTACATCATTCCTATTGAATATATAGGAATTAGTGGCCTCGTTTATTTCCTAGACTATATTTATGAGACACGAATAAAGATGGCATGTAAAGGAGTCCATTGTTTGACACAAAGAAAGGTGGAAGGTTTATTTTTAAATGTGCAGTGACTTCAAAAAATCTGATGAAGCTGTCTTGCCATGGAGATGCAACGATTTTGCCGTAATTCACCCTATATCAACATCAATCAGAACTGGGAAATCTACTCAAGTCCATTCTATTTGTACCTTATTTCGAATGATACCTTTTGAAGGCACCATTACACTATACTCAAATAGTGTTCATCCATCCACTCGTGTTTCAAGTATACTCCTAAATTAAAGATGTTGATGCTACCAGCATTCTTAACCGGTCAATTACTCATAAACTCCCCTAAAAAGGTGCATCCATTGCCAAGTAACTGAAATTATAAATAAGAACCCAATTTGCAAAAAGAGAATTGACCATTTTATCAATCAATAGCATACATGCAAGTCAATTCACAAAAACATCTTTGAAAGACGACAATTGGTCTGTCTTGGACATTTTTCAACATCCTTGATACATGCTTTGGATCTTGACTAGATAGACAAATCTATGCATCTTATCCCTCAACAAATCATCCATCCTTGACACATGCTTTACGAGCTCTTCCGACAATTAATGGACCGGTAAAAACGTTATCAGCATACGGAGATTTTAGATCTTTTCCGAGGCGACTAACAAAGGCCTATTACAGGACAGGTGTGCAACTTGTACACGTTCCGAATGGGAGGAAGGATGCTGCCTATAAGGCGATTTTAGTTGACATATTTCTATTTGCCATGGATTATCGCCGGCCTGCGTCAATTTTACTTATCTCAGGAAACATCGATTTTGCTTCTGCTCTTCATACTTTAGGTCATCGAGGATACACGATTATTGTTGATATTCCATCTTGGGTGAAAGTCTCATCCGCCATGAGGAACACAAACTGCTATCTATTAGATTGGTCTAGTGTGACATGTGGAGAAGGGATTGTGCCCTAGGTCAAAACAGTAATACCTCATCGAATTGAAGTAGAAAAGGCAACGTGTACAGCAGGCACAGAGGCTGAAAGAGAGCAAAATAACTTGAACCCGAATGTGCCCTCGAGAGATCTAATTCATAAATCAATTGAAGGGACAAATCGTAAAGTTACTAGAATGTTTGGTTGGAAAATTATCTCCATCCAAACTTCCTCAAACATACAAGAAAATGTTTGGGAGGTCCTTTTATGTGTATGAATATGGGACATCAAAGTTTTCCAAACTTCTAAGAATGATGGAGGATTTGGTGACCGTTGAGAAAAAAGGCACACATAGATTTGTCTCTTTAAGTTAAGATTCAAAGCATGTGTCAAGGATGCTGAAAAATTGGATCTTAACTTAGAAAGATAGACAAATCTGTGTTTTTTTCCCTTGATCGTCACCAAATCATTCATCCTTCTTAGAAGTTTGAAAAGCTTTGATACCCCATATTCAAACACACAGGGACCTCCCAAACATTTTCTGGTATGCTTGAGGAAGTTTAGTTAAATATAAACTTCCCTTCAAAATTCTAGTAACTTAACGAGTTGTCCCTTCAAATGATTTAGATCTCTCACGAGCACCTTCAGGTTCAACTTATTTTGCTCTCTTTCAGCAGATGTACCTACTGTAACTTTTCCTGGTGTACACGTTTGCCTTTTCTTTTTCAATTCGATAAGGTGTTGTTTTGCCATGGGGCACAATCTCTTCCTCACTGGCCACACTAGATCAATTACATAGATAGCTGCACGCATTTCTCATAACAGATGAGACTTTCACCCAAGATGGAATAACAATAATTGTGTATATCCCCGGTGACCTAAAATATGAAGAGCATGAGCAAAATCTCCCTCTCACGAGATAAATAAAATTGATGCAAGACGACGAAAATCCATGGCAAAGAGAAACATGTTGTAACGACCCGGGTCCCACTTAACGGGCTGTCTCGGTAGTTAGATCGACGACGTACTGTCCCCACTGTACCAACATAAGTCTTTTCAGCATGCTTTGTCCTCACTCGCACGCTCCCCGAGAAAACTTCCCAGGGGGTCACCCATCATAGAATTGCTCCGAGCCAAGCACGCTTAACTGTGGAGTTTCTAATGATGGACTTCCGGAAAAGAAGGTGCACCTTATTGGTATGAGTAGTACTTATCAAATCTCTTAAGCTTTCTTGGTCGAGGTATTACAATCACCTACCGTTAAACTCGCGACGTCCTCGTCGTGCTTGATCCATCTGAGGATCTGTTGCCAGGCGTTGGGATTCTAGAGGTGGCTCCTACGGGTTCAAGAGATGGCTCCCGTCACTGGCGTAGCACTTTGTCCCGCATAGCACTTAGTTCCCGATTTCCGGCTGGCAACCCGCTCTGATACCATTTGTAACATTGTAATACCCCGACCAAGAAAGCTTAAGAAATTTGATAAGTACTACTCATACCAATAAGGTGCACCTTCTTTTCCGGAAGTCCATCATTAGAAACTCCACAGTTAAGCGTGCTTGGCTCGGAGCAATTCTATGATGGGTGACCCCCTGGGAAGTTTTCTCGGGGAGCGTGCGAGTGAGGACAAAGCATGCTGAAAAGACTTATGTTGGTACAGTGGGGACAGTACGTCGTCGATCTAACTACCGGGACAGCCCGTTAAGTGGGACCCGGGTCGTTACACATGTCAATTAAAATTGTTTTGTCGGCAACATCTTTCCTCCCATTGGGAATGTTTACAAGTTTCATACCTCTCCTGCGACACCCCCATATTAGTCGTCTCGAAAGTGAGTTTAAATCTCCATATACTGAAAATATTTTCACCAGTCCATTAATTGTCGGATGAGATCGTAAAACCAGCTTAATATTCCAGCAACATCTTCCAGACGTACATTTCTTGGCACGGGATAGTTCTCAATGTCCCAAAGAATGGCTACAGAATCCAATATTGACAAAAATTTAAAACCAATATCAAAAAGATGTTTCAATTAAACCAAAACTTATTGCATTTAAGTAAACGTTTTTTCTTTTTTCATCTTTTTCCTTACTTCTGCTTCTCCAGAGTTCAAATTCAGCTTAAAAGAATTAACATTACCAGATTAAATATAAAAGATAAAAAGAAATCCAAACAATAAAACTTTTTATCCCCAATTATATCTATTTCCAAGCACAAATTAAATACAGTTAACAAAAATATTTATAACTAAAATAATAGACCCAAACAACAATAAACAAACTAACAATATGCTAAAAACCTACAAAGGGAAAAACAGTTTTCTTTTAAATCACACAAACAATAACAAAATTATGCCCTAAACCAAGAAAATAAAATCCTAAACCCCAATTATTACCATTTCCGAGTAGAAATTCAGTGAACACTACAAACTAAAAAACTCAACTAAAATCACAATTTGCTAAACAATATCAAACAAAACTAAAACAAATACATTGTCTTTTAAATCACACAAAGAATATCCCAAATATGTCCAAAATTACAGTAAATTTAATTTTTGCACTTCAAATCTGGGAGCCTGGGGCAATTTTTTTGAAAATCTTGGAATATCTTCTGCAAAATCTTGAAATTCAAATTTAGGGTGGGGAGAGAACGGCCATACTTCAAATCATTCACAGCAAAACATAGGAGAAACGGAAAAAAGAAATAGAGAGAGAAACAACGTTACCATTTAGATAGAGAAAGTGAGTTTCTGTCCTTCGCCAGTTTGATGCTATAGGGAGGCAACAAGTGTCTGAGACTCCATTTCATATTGTATTTTTCGTTTTTGTTTGTGGACCGTCTTTCAAGTATTGGACTAAACGCATAGCCCAAAATTACAGACAGGGTCCCCAACATGATGAAATGGTATCATCTTGATCCTTAAAAAAAAAATCTATATCAAAATTAATAATTAACTTTAGCCACATATTACACAACTTTTATAAAAATTTCAATTCACACGGTTCATCAATTTTTATGAAAAAAATTTGACCACACTAAAAATAGGCATCAATTAGAAAGATTCCATAAACATATTATATTAAACTAGTTATTTTAATACTCATACTTATCACGGTTAAATAAGTTTTAGGCATATATTTTTCCCGATCACATGAATATTTGTAAGAAAATATTCTCTTAGCTTTTACCATGGTGTTTTATGCAAATCTCCATTTAAGTACATAAAATTATCGGTGTGTTTGAGCCACATTATTTTAGAAGAATATATTCTAAAATAGTAGGTTGATGAAAATTGTGCGGTTGAAAAAGAAAGAAAAGTTATTGATGTGATGGAAAATATTATTTTATTGAAGAATGTTTAGTTGAAAATGAGTAGAAGAATGAAAATGAAAATTTTAATGTATACCAAACAAAGGCTAAATATAGATCTAAGATCTCTTGTAAATCTTTTCGAACGATTAAGTTATTTCGAAATTTACAATAATTTTTTTCCCTCTATTAGTTCTATAAATTTCGTACAAGAAAACATGTTCATGACAAATGGATAAATGGAAAACAAATAATAATAATCCTTCCTCACTTTGTCCCCATCATTTGATAGATTTTATTAATGTTTTTCTTCAATTGAAGATAAGGGAAAAATAGCATTTCAGACTTTCAGTAGAACTTTGAATGTTTACTAAAGACTAGTGTGTTGCAATTGCAATGTAGGGGATAAGTTATTTTGAAAGTAATATTAGTGTTTTGAACGTGTTAGATTCTTGTAGATAATATTTCAATTCAAGGTTTTCTATTGCTAAATTGGGATGGAATTTTTTGATTATCTGAAAAAATAGTCTTTAACAACTATCATATCAGATAGGTAAAAAATAGTCTTTTAGCACTATAGAAGAAGAAAGGCATAATCGTAGATCAAGAGCCAATTTTCCTCGAATCATTGACCTAATATTTAATTTTCTTGAGTAATAATTCTGATGGTGGATTTATGCAGTTTATACTTTGCAAAGCTTAATGCCATTGAGTTAATAACCAGATGGTATATTAGATTCAGTGCGAAGTTTAAATCAAAAATAAAAGATATTCCCAAAAGCAATTGTGACTCCTTCCCAATTCTACTGTTAAACTTTCTTTTGTCCTATTCATCCATGTTTCTTTTGTTTCCTTTTGCATGATGTAAGGATAATCTGAAAAGCAACTCATAATTCTATTAGGATCATGGATTATCATATTTTTGTTGGCATCACTTGTTTCATGATTTTAATCCCTAATCAAATATAAAGAAAACAAAATAAGAAACACGCAAACACAAATTTGTGGCGATTCATCCTCGATGTCAAATCTACATTCACTTGCAGCCATAAATTTTTCACTCTAATGAAGAAGGATATTGTCAATAGATAAAGTGCATAGTAGTAAGCTCATGAAGAAACACGTAAACACACCTGTTGCGATTCATACTCCATGAAATAATTGATATTTTTTCTTTCTTTTAACCCTCCATAGTGTTTAATTTATAGCTAGCAATTTAGAAAAGATACCTTATATAGTTCCATACATGTATAGTGATGGCAGTCTTTTAGCCTTGTAATTAGGTTTATTACTCCTATTTATACAAAGGAACCCCCACAAGGAGGGGCATTGAATTCAAACATATAATACCTTTAGTCACTTTATTTATATACATTAGATTGTTTTCCTACTCAACTGTATATGTATAAAAGATTCTGCAGAAGGGGAAAAACTTTATGGGTATGTTCATTATCAGCAAAAAGAGAGTATTTAGAAAATCAGTCTTTTGAACTCGGAACATTCTGTTATGCTCATCAAAAGCAAGGGTATCTCCTTCTCTTCATAAAATGCTGAGTCGGACGTTACAATTTTTTTTTTTTTTTTGCCTTACATCTGCATTATATATACACTCCAGGCTTGGTTTGTTTGTGAATTTTCAAACAGCTACTTAGGGTGAACATTTTCGCATCCAAGTTTGATAGAAATATCTGGATTCTTGCTTGCATTGCAGATACAGTATGGAATGAATTGGATCATTAACATAAATGATTTTAAGACACTTAACTGTAAATGCAACATATATTTTATTTACTGAAGTATGCTTTGGAATACCTTTTTTTTGGGTCTTGTCAACTTCATCAATATAAACTATGCTTTGCTGTGCAGCAGTAATAATATAGTCAGCAACCTGAAATAAAATAAGACCGGAATGACTAACTGGAATATATATGCAAAACATTTTTCGCCTAAAAAACAAAAATGAAAAACAAATAAATTCTTCAACATAACATATTAGAACAAACTCAAGCAGGTGGCGGCGAAAACATGTGGGAATAATTATGGCAACTATCAATTGGCCCAGTACTCCCACTCTCCAAATCAAACACTCCGACTCTTCCACACCCAATCATCTTCCCTGCCATGGGCGGAGATAGGGGTGGGCTGGGGTGGTCTACAATTGGCCCAGTACTCCCACTCTCCCAATCAAACACTCCGATACCACCAGGGGCGGAGCCATGAAAGCCACAATTTATCGATGTTCAACGTCGAGTTTTTGCCAAGAATGTAATGATAATAAAAATATAAAACAATATATAACAACTCTATAACAACTCACAGCAAATTAGCAAAAATCTAAAAAACACATATGACAGAGAGACAGACTGAAAACTACAATCTACCCAATTCACAATTGGACTCCCAGCACTTGAACAGTTGAATGAACACAGAACACTGGCTACACACTACACAGCACAGGTAACACAGGCACAGCCAAGATCAATCCCAATTCCTAGTCTCCTACCGTCCTACTACTTCACCAATATAGAATAATCGTACATTCCTTATTCCTACTCCTACTACTTCAACTTTCAAGCATAGTGACATTCTACCATTAAAAGGATCCACAGTTAACAGTTTTAACAAGAAAAAAAAATGTGGCCAATACTTACCAAATTCCAGTAGGCAGACACCGCAGGGCTAGAAATCCACAGACCGCAGTCCACTTATTCTGCTCAGTCCTCACTGCAAGAGCTTCTAAAAGCTGTTAACCAGAAGAATAAGAAGGAAAAAAATTCCAATAATCGATAAGCGAATGTCATATTTCAGAATAATCTTAAAAGATAAACTAATTATCAAATAATCAAAATAAAGTAAGAACGGAGGTCGGAGACGGAGTGTTAGGTCGAGGTTTACCTTTTTCGTTGTTGATTGTTGAAGTATTGACTCTTGATTCTTGAACGGAGGTCGGAGACGGAGAGTCAGAAGAGGCGAGAGTTTCTTCTTGATGTCTGAAGATGATATTTGAGGGTTTTTATTGGGCGTTTCGGCTGGGGCTTTTTTGTTAGGCCACTTAATGTTTTCAGCCCAATAAAGTGCGTGGGAAATTAGGCCTAATACCCCCGAAAATGAGAATTTTGAATAATACTCTTAAAACTAACTAAAACATTTAATCACGTATTAAATACGTTCAAAACCCCTACATACCCAAATCAAAACCCTCAATTCCACAAAAAACTCCCAAACCATTCATATCAAAAAAATTCAACTCTCTACTCTCATACTATTTAGATGCATAGATAAATTAGGTTCACGAAAATCCCCAAAAAAGGTGGAATTGTGGTGTGCATTTTGCTGTGGATGGCTGGAATTGCTAACACTTCTGGGCATGACCAAGAATGGGTTTCTTGCTATTGCGGTCGCGTTTACTGACCATGTTGTCAAAGTGTTAGCAGAAACTAAGGAGTTCAAAAATCTCGACCAATTGAAGGACAAGCATCTTGGAGGGAATTTCAAGGCCGAAAGAAAATAGTCGAGAAATCGAGAAGGTTGAAAATGGATAGTAACAACAATTACTCTAATTTGAGTTTGTTCACTCCACCGTACTTTTCTAGATTGTGACCCTACAAATCCTCTTAGATGCCTCTCCTAAAGATCATTAGATAATTCAAAACTTTGTTGAAGGTACTAGTTGCTTAAGCTATCTATATATCTGGAGTCGTGTCTTTGACAATACAAGCTTAACCGAAATAGAGCTAATGTGTTAGTAGGCACCTTCCATATATGTTAAAATGTCGTTTTAGCATAGTTTGTTTACCTTGATCAAATGACAATTATTTGCACATTCTATGTTTATTTTATCATATTCAGCGAAAATATTGGGTTTGTTTCAATTGCTTGATGTAAACAAATTTTTGTTTCTTTCGATATGTCCACCATGTGTTTGATAAAATGTCCAAATGGTGGAAACTTTATTATTGACAAAGTTTGACAAGTTTTTTTGCCTTCTATCTTCCCTAAACTAAATGTGGTAAAATTGTGATATTTGTCACTTTTTAGTATGTGTGTCATTTTTTTTAAAGTTTTGTCACTTTTTTTTTATATGAGTTTGTCAATTTGCAATAATAACAATATTCTGGGTTGAGTCTCTGTTGATTGGTGCTCTTGGGAAGCTGTCAATTTGCAATAATAACAAGATTAATCCTCTCGGTTTCAGATGGGGGCCGACATCCGTGAAAAGAAGGGGCCAACACAATTTCAAATGACTTCGATTTCTTGTAGATAAGAACTGATTGCTAGTTTGACTTTTGATGTTCTAAGGAAGGAAACATTTCACTTCTGTTGAGAGTGTTGTAGTTGATTAGTTTATGGGAGCACTTCCAATTTCAATTGATTTGCTTATGAGAGCACTTACTGTTGTAAGCATAGTTGTTGTCTTCATTTGACTAGTTTGTTTGAAATAATTGTGTTCATTCACAAGCAGTAAATTTGTACAATTAGTAGAGTTTATTGGAAGTCTGAATTTGAGAGCATTAATGGGAAATCTATAACTGCACAACGAAATGGAGTGGGGAAAGCTATAGCTGCACAACGAAAAGGAACTTCATTTATCTCTGTGACTTTTTTTTAGATGTTTGTCACTTTTTTCGAATTTTTGTTATTTCTTTTAGTGCTTGTTATTATTATTATTATTATTTTTTTATTTCTGTCACTTTTTTGAGTTTTTGTAACTTTTATTTATTATCTTCTATTACTTTTTTAGTGTTTGTTACTTTTTTACGTTTTGGTCACTTTTTTGAAGGAAACAATAAAGAAATAATAATTCGATTGTATTCTCTTTCTTTGTGGCCAATTTTGTCTTCCTTTCAAGGGGGGAAGTTCAAGCGTTTGTCACTTTTTATTTGAATGTGTGCAACTTTTTTTAATGTGTTATTGTTTTTTTTTTGAATTCGCCACTTTTTTTTAAAACTTATGTCACTTTTTTGAATTTTTGTCATATTTTTAGTATTTGTCACTTTTTTAGTGTTTGTCACTTTTTTTACGGTCGTCTTCTTGAAATTTCAATCATTTTTTTTAATAACAAACATCACTTCTTAATAAGAGTGAGATTGTAAAAAATGACACTAAACTCCTAAAAGTGACATTGTATTTAAAAAAAAGTGACAATTTTATCGCTTTTTGTATGTTTTTAACTTTTTTAAGTGTTTGTCATTTTTTTCTCCACTTTTCTGAATTTTTTTTCACTTTTTATTGTTTGTTAATTTTTAAAAATTTATATCACTTTTTTGAATAACAAACATAGGTTTTGATTAGTGTTTTGTCATTTTTTTTAAGTATTTGTCACTTTTGTGAATTTGTATCACTTTTTTAATGTGTGTGTCACTTTTTTTGAGTTTGTGTCACTTTTTTATTTTTATTAAAAAAGTGACAATTTTTATTAAAAAAGTGACATTGTGTCACTTTTTTATTTTACACAGTATTTTTTACTTCCTAAAAACTTTCACATGATTTTTCAAAACACCTCTAATTTTAAGGGTATTTTTGTAAGTACACCTAAAGTGTATTAGGTTTTTTTTTTGTGTGGCCCCAAAAAATATAAGGCCCAAGGCCACTGCCTTAGTGGCCTTGGGCCAGGGCCGACCCTACCTTAAAGCCACAATTTTTCAGTTTTCTCACAGCCAACAATATAGATCAAAGAAAATAGGGTTTACATTCAAAGAAAATTGAGCAAATAAAATAGGGCTTACTGCTTACTGAAAATAGAGCAAAGAATTGAAGAAATGCAACTAGTTACACAGACTTACAATAGGGTTACTGTTGCGGACTTGCGGTGATACCAATTTTCGAAGTCAAACAGGAAATTCTACCAATCAGGGGTTGTCCGGGAGGAAGAAGAAGCAGAATTAATCGTCGGCACCGAGCTGGAGGTGGAGGAGTCGGATTGGCTAAGGTCGAGACTCGAAGGTGGATGAGGATGGATCGAGGGTTGTTGTTTTGTTTTTAATTTTTTGAATTGGGCTGGGAAGTGGTTTGGGCCGTTTATATTTGGGTAGTGGGTAATTGGTAATAGATTTGGAGTTCTTCCTAATCCTTAGGCTGGAACATCAATTTACTAAAAAAAATAAAAATATATGGCCCATGGGGTTGAGCCCAGAAGTTCAGTGTGGGCCTGTGACCACATTGGACCTCATTGGGCTCCGGCCCTGATACCACGACTCTTCCGCACCTAATCATCTTCCCTGCCATGGACGGAGATAGGAGCCCACCCTTGCCCAAACCCAGCCTAGCTTCTGTAAAAAAAATGGTTAAAGCACAATTTTTTCTAGTTGTAATTATATGAAACCAGTATTAAGTTTGACATTTTTAAAAACCAGGTTTTGGGTTTATTTAATCAAAGATTAGGTTTTAATTTTACAATTAATATTAATAATAATATTTTAAATTCGATTACTTTATATATCCACCCCACTACCCACTCCATCAAATTTATTTTAAATAGAAACCATATCCAAACCTTAATCCATTTCATTTCTCATCGCTCTCTACCCGCTGTTTCCACTACTACCAACCACTGACGCTGCTGTCGTCGCCCCTCTCCTCTGCTGCGAATCGCCACTCAAGAACCTCCCAGTCGCTGTCTTCGGCTCGAGCGGCATGTTCAAACTGCCAAACTCACACTTACTGCTACTACTATTATATCTATAAGCAACTGCAACCAACAGCCTCCGATCAGTTTCCAAATTGATTGGACGATTATGAATCGATGGTAGGACTGGAAAAGAGAATTTGGGTTTGCTGTAAGAAATGCAATAGTCCATTCAACAGTGTAAAATCTTTCCCTATAGTCGAAAATCTTTACTATCAATGCAGTCTCCCCAGCGAGGGTAAAGCCGACCCTCTTCCCTGATCTCTGTGTGTGGGTGTGTGGGTGGATCTGTGTGCGTAGGTGCGTGTTCACGTATTATGGCGATGGTTGTGTGGTGTTGTAGCAGGGTTGACGGCGGTGGTGGTGTTTTTCTTAGCGTGGTGGTGCGGGGCGGTAATGAGATGGTTGTTTTTTGTTATTATTATGGCGGTGGTGGTTTGGGTGATGGTGGTTGGTGGTGATATTGTTGGTGGGTAGTTTAGGGATTTCAGTGGCGGATGGGTGTCTGTAACCAACTATTTAGTTGTTCTATGACCTGTGACCAAGTATTGTTGGTGTACTGGGATTGGGGGACAGGTGTGGCAGATGGGACAAAGTGTCCGTAACCAACTATTTGGTCGATCTGTGACATGTGACCAAGTATTGGTAATGTACTGGGATTGGGGGACGGGTGTGTTGGGTGTATGTGACCAACTATATCGATCTGTAACCAAGTATTGGTGGTGCATTGGGATTGAGGGACATGTGTTTTGGTATATGTGACCATCTATATGGTAACTGTGACCCGTGACCTTAAAATTCGTTACTCCGTGACTGAAAATATAACATGTGACCAACAAGTATGGAATGATATTTTTTAACTTGTTACTAATTAAAAATCTGTGACTTGTAATACTTGTGATCAATGACCAATAAAGTTAATTGTGACATAAATTTTTACATATGTGACCTCGGAATAGGAGCAGTTACCGAAATTAAGCGACAACAGATTCGTCGTCGGAATAGTCACGGGAGCAGTCGTCGGAGCAATAGGGGTGGCGGAGGTGAGGTGGGGTGGGGTGGGGTAATTATATTATATTACAATTAAATATTTAATTTAATATAATAATTGTGAAATATAATTAAATAATTCATGAAAAACCTGATTTTTGCAATTTTCAAAGTTGAGACCTAATTTTTGATTTTGGGATAGATAAAGGCTGGTTTATGAATTTTTCCCTTTTTTCTACTGTCCAACCCAATAGCCCACTGTTGAATGTCTCTAGAATTGACAATTTCATGAAGTTAAACTTGTTGAATGTGGTATTTATTATGCAGTAGTCTCCATCATGGGTCCTCAAAGTAGTGGTATGAATTTGGCTCGAAAATATGCTTCTTTATTTCTCTAATCAGTTTGACATATGTTAATTTCAGCCTACTTGATTATGGGGTTTTGCATGAATCAAATACCTCAATGACTCCATTTAGCTTCTTTCATTTTTATTTGTTCATTATGTCATTTTCTTCACCTTTCCACTTTTTTCTATTTCGCATCTCAAAATTCTACTCATAAACACGGAGGTTATTACTTTCATATCAGTGTTTGAAAAAGCTATCTGGTATGGAGGTGTTTTCCCTTCATGAGATGAGGAGTAAGTCTCTAAATAAACAAATTAATTAATTCAAATAATTGTGGAAATACAAAATTATACTAACAGTAAACCACAAACCATTGGAAATACCCTAATAGAACATATCGACGAAATTAGAAGTCTAATTTACAACTAGAAACATGAAATGGATTAATAAATAAATATTTACTTTAACAATCTAGTAATCAAAGAACAAGATCATTAATCCACTACTAAATCTACAAGTCTAAAACAAACGAAACAACTAATCAGTTAGTTTTTGCTTTATTGAATATAGAAATATGTGAATCTATATAAAAGAAAACACAAATATAAAAGATTTTACGCAACAAGATATTTATTGTTTGAAAATTGAGTTGCAACAATATAAGAATGATGTGATTTTCGAACCTTGATTTCAAGTGCCTACACTTTCTGATTTATGTCGAGTATTAGTTGCAAGTAGAATGTCGGAGAATTACGTCATTTTGACTAAATTGATTTGTTTAGTATTAACACTACTGGTTTCAACAACGACAGTGGAGCGAGCATTTTCAGCAATGAAACATGTGAAGACGAAAATTCGTAGCAAAATAGATGATGGCTTTCTTGCCGATTGTTTAACACTAAACATTGAACGAGAATTTAGTATTAATTTAGATCTAGATTCTATTATAGATAAATTTTATGCTATAAAATATCGTCGGGTACAATTGTAATATGTAACGTTATATTACAATTTTTCTAGTTATATATAAATTTTATTCGTACATTCAATTTTAAAAATTTTTGCTCCTCGTACCCTTCATTCCTGTCTCCACCCTTGTTCCCTGCAACACAAAAGAACTCATCTGTAAAAAAAATATAGAATTACCTTCACACCCATTATACCCAACATCTCCAAAGCAGAAGCTGAAAATGTACAATTATCACCCAGGAAAAACGTATCACCCAAATTAGTCACTTCAAACCATTTTTCATCATTTTCAATTTTTCATCCAACTTAAATACTTTGATCTTACCGTCATCTCACTTGTATAATGATCGAATTCTTAGTAGAATTCAAAACCCTCCATGTACCCCAAATCATCCTCCAGGCCAACAGTCAAATACGTATCAACTAACACCAAATTATTTTAATCATCTCATTTTCCTCTTCGTCCATATTTTCAGCTCCTTTTTAGAATTTCAAAACATTACTCATAAAGTAAGAAATATTTAAGTATGGATTAAAGATACACACATCATATATGGCAAAACTTTATATTATAGACACATGAACTAAGCAACAAAAATTCAATAAACCAACATACACAGTTCATTATTTACCTATGAACTTTAGTCGTTCAATGCGGGCACAATTTAATCGATAACCATAAATGATTAAATTTGAAAAATGACCAAAAATATGTTGAAATTTGTAATTGAAATGTCAATAAAAGACTCGAATAGAAAACTCTTTAGAGTGTTGCATAGCCTCCACTTTCAAAAAAAAAAAGTATCCATTACTTGAGGAACTGTACTATTTTAATGCTCTTCTTCCTTATAATTTGTACCTATAGTGTAGGAGTTTCTTGACACAATAACCAATTATAATATATTAGTTTACATATTAACTTAAACTTCCAAGTGCAACTTATAGATGGAACTAGAAGTGATAATAATGCATATTTTCGCCCCAAAACACCCTCTCTTGAATGAATTCCTCTAGAAATGAAACTGTAAAATGATAATAAATATTACCTAGCCTTAGGCAAGCACCATGCCATTGTATCCCTGGAAGAAAGATTCAGCAAGTGGAGCAACACATTCATCAAATATCTGTGAAGACGAATACCTCCCACTCCCAAAAGTTGTAATCAAATGTGAAGGAGTGTGATACAATCTGGACTTGATCGTGCGTCCAGCAGCACCAAAGGCATCATCAACAAAAGTTTCAACTTATAAATCAAAGTTCAAACCCATCTCGTCACATATAAAACTCAATGCAGCAAATCTTGGAAAAGAAATTAGTTGAATGACTACCCCTCTTTCAATTGGGAACACGGAGATGCAGTTAGTACATCCTACATCAAGCTAGTGGAAACTAGAGGAAAAATAGGTGGCGTTAATGTGAGATTAAACAATATGTGAAATTAAATAAGTCATTTAATTTCACCTTTCATTTAACATATCATTTAGATCCACCTACACTAGGGTTGCACTGAATCAATTGGAAAGCCCAAAACTAAAATAAAAAATAAAAAAAATGAATGAATTGGACTGAGCCCAAAGTTCAGTGCATGCAATATCTTGGGTTTCAAAATTTTCTCTTGGACTGAATCAATTGGAAAGACCAAAAAAAAAAAAAAAACATGAATTAGACTGAGCCCAAAGTTCAGTGTAGGCATGTGCCTAGGACTCTATTGGGCTTCATCCCTGAGTACAGATGCAATATAGAAGTGAACAAAGTTAAATAAGAAAAAAGAATAGTACCATATAAAAGCACCATCCTCCATTACGCATCATAAAGATGTCACATGTGCTTCACTAGCATTACAACTACCCTCTATTTTGCACTTTAAAGAGTTGGAACTTGGAACTGACAATGGGAAAATGGTGAGAGCAAGAAAAAAATATACTCGAGCAACAAATTGAACAAAGAATACACAACAAGAACATCAACAAAACATACTTTAGCAATTTTGAATTCGATTTTTCAAAAGATTGAACAAAAAAATCGCAGATTCAACAATTGAAGTGAAGAAACCGTAATAAATCTAATTGGTTCTTCATCTTAAATTAGTTGGTGACCAAGAAATTAGTTGATGCCAAAACCAAGAAATCGTAACAAATATAGTGTTTAGAAATCGGGAGAGCTCTTGAAAGGGTTGATAAGGACGTTTTTATACATTTATTTTGGTTCACAAACTTGAATATTTGTCGATAAACATTCAGAATAGAGCTTAATTTGTGTAAATTGTGTTTGTAGGGCAACAATGAAGATTATAGTGGAAACTAGAGGAAAAATAGAGAAAATGGGCCAAAAAGAAGGAAAGCAAAAGTTCAGGAGACCAAAATGCAAATAATCAAAAGATGACCCGAGGCCAACTCAAGAGCGGACATGAGCTTAATCATATATTGAGGAATGCATGGGATGATTGGAGGAAAAGAATGAACAAAAGAGGTCAAGACAAGAGAAGAATGAAGTTGGAGAACCAAAATGAAGATATTTGATAGTTACTTATACCTTGCAGCGGCAAGGTATAATCTTCCATGCGGTCGCAAGCAAAGAGGCAGGAAAAAAAAGTGAGAAAAACGTTGTTCCTTGCGGGTGCAAGGAATTTGTCCTTGCGGCTGCAAGGAAGAAAATTAGCGCGAATTTTCTGGTTTATTTATCCGACTCCAACTTGTATGGTAATGATTATAGGGCAACTATAAAAGTAAAAATACGTCCAGAAACTAGGGTTATGCATTCTTAGAGAGAAAAACACCATTGAAGAGCAAGGATAAAGGCTAGAACAAGGGTTTCACTTCAAGATTCAAACTTCAAATTCTAGTTCTTTGATGATGTCTTCTCTTTATTACTTTTATTGTTATTTAATTTTATTCATGCTAGGCTAGATTTTTTTATGTACTAGGTGAACGATGAACCTCGTATTGTGATCTTTTAATTTATATTTCGCAATTTGATATTTAAACACGTTTGATGGATGTTGAATGATTTATATACACTTTCTTGCCTCTACAATTATATGCGCAATAATTGTATGAGTTTGAGTGATTTATTTTATGCATTCGAAAGAAGGGAAATAAATTTTACAAGGTATAACTCATCGTAGGGTCCGATAGGGGATATAAATATACCGTTATACTTTACGTGAATCTCTAAGTATTTACAAAATGTCATACATTCTCGTATATTGCATTTGTCATAGAAATATAGTCAAATGGTATGCTAGAATAGGTTCAATTTTACTCGAAAGAGATTATTGAATAAGTTAGAAACATTGATTCTTCAACCAATTCATCGTGTTGTCAAATTGTGAAATAGGAGTTAAAAGTGAACTTGCTTGATGATTCGGGATCCTAGTACGCTTTTTCATACATTAATTTCATTAACCTTTTGCATTCGACATATTTTTGCATTTAGCTCATAATTTTAGTTTAATTTACGTAGTAATCATAACTTCATCAAAAATCACAAAAACAATCATCTTGAGTTTAATAGATTCAGTTAATGTCGAGATAATATAAATCACATTAAATCAATTCTCGTGGGAACGATACTCGAAATTCTTAAATTTCCACTTTATTACTTGTCAACGAACCGTGCACTTGCGGTGATTTAAATCCGCAACATATTTTTGTGAACAGGAAAGGTAGAGTAAAAGTAAAAGGGAAAGGTTAGGTGATGAGATATTTAGTGAACAGTATCAGAACAAAGAAAAAGGATATTGTTATACATACATCAAGATTCATATAGTGAATTATATAATATTATAAGACATTTTATTATTTGTCAATTTAAAACATAATTAACATTTTCATCCAATCCTTTTTTTCCAGGTCATATTATGGAATCAATTATGTACAATTTTCTATGTAAAGGTTGCAAAATCCCAAAGAAAAACTCGCTTGTTAACATTAATTTATCTGGAATGAGTGCAAAATGGAGAGAACTCACAAATGAACAATTCTTTGATATTGCCTCTTTTAAAGGAACTATTGCATAAGCTATATTATTTTTTAAGTAATATTAGTGTGTCAAATGTTAAGGTTTGATGGGAGATACATGCATACCGAAAGATCAAATTCAGAAACGTGTGACTGCTGTGATAATAGTAGAGTTTCCAATGATTCTTCATCACTCTGATTTAATGCATATTATCTTTGATGAGTTTCAGCGCTGCTCAAAACAGTTTGAAAAATTCATCGGCCTAAGTAAAAAATAACATTCTCGTTATCAAATCTAGACAAACAATATATCTAGGAAAATAGGACTAACTATGCATGAATCCCGTTTCTGCTTCGAGTTAGGTGAGCAAGAGTGGAGCAAATATTCTACTTTTAATAAGAACAAAAGTAAGAAGTACCAAATGGCACTACAAAAAAAAAATCGATTTCGTGACAAACAAATGTTGTCGCAAAAATTGAATTTTTGTTGCAAAGGTAATTTAGCAACAACAATACGTTCGTTGCGGGTATTGTCGCTTTATATGAGTCACAGAATGTGTTTTGCGACGACTTTCGTACATTCGTTGTAGTAACAAAATCGCGACACTATTTGTTTGACGCAGAAAATATGAAATGGCAACACAATATATATAGCCATAATGTCATCGCGAAAATTTAAAGGACGACAAGTGTATTTGTCACAACTAATGCTCCAATAAAGTTTTTACGACAAATATGTTCGTTTCGAATGTTGAGTTACCGAACATATTCTGCGACAACTTTCAACCATTCATTACAGTAACAAAATCGCGACACTATTTGTTGAACGTGAAAAACATGAAATGGCAACACAATATCTGTAGCCATAATGTCGTCGCAATGTATATATGTCGCGAAAAAATTAAAGGGCGTTTGTCGCAACTAATGTTCCAATAAAATTTTTACGACAAATATGTTTGTTTCGAATGTTGAGTCGTCGAACGTATTTTGTGACAACTTTCAACCATTCATCGCAGTAACAAAATCACGACACTATTTGTTTGATGCGAAAAATACGAAATGACAACACAATATCTGTAGCAATAATCACGTCGCAATGTATATATGTTGCGATTAATTTAAGGGTGACAATTGTCTCAACTAATGTTCCAATAAAGTTTTTACGACAAATATGTTTGTTTCGAATGTTAAGTCGTCGAACGTATTTTGTGACAACTTCGACCATTCATCGCATTAACAACATAGCAACACTATTTATTTGTCGCAGAAAATATGAATTAGCAACACGACAACGTCATCGCAATGAATATTTGTAGTAAAATTAAGTATGTAACAAGTGGTGTTTTTTGGTACTTATTTTTCTCATCACAAAATTCGCGACAAACTAAAAAAATGTGTCGCGTTAAGTCACTTATTGCAATAACTTTTTGTATGTCGTGAAAAATCTTATCGCGAAATCACAATTACATTTTTTAGCAACAAATATTTTTTATCGCAAAAAGTAGACCCTATTACATCACTTATCCCTCATATTTTTGGCTACATTTTTCATTATTTGTCGCAACTTCTCACATTTCACAATAATTTTTTATGTCGCCAAACGTTTTTTGATACTTATTTTTCTCATTACAAACTTCGCGACAAACTAAAAAAATGTGTCGCGCTAAGTCACTTATTGCAACAACTTTTTGTATGTTGCGAAAAATCTTGTCGCGAAATCACAATTATAATTTTTAGCAACAAATATTTTTTATCACGAAAAGTTGACCTTATTGCATCACAAGCATTTTGTTGCAAGAAATAAAGGTTTCTCACCATAAGTTTCCCACCAAAAATAATTGAGTTAAATGTTTCATTAGCCACTGAACTTTGAATTGTGTCTTGACTTACTCACCGAACTTTCCTAATTGTGTTGATGGCCACTGAACTTCACTCCGTCCAGCTCCATCACTCACCCATTTGAAACCGTTAAATAACGCGTCTACGTGGCTAACGGGAAGTTGAGTTGGCCAGTTAAATACGTCCAAATCATTTCACACTTGCCAACTCATTGCCAAATAAGCAACTCCAAACACGCCTCTACCATTTTATGAAACGTAATTCGTTTCATTTCACTGCCAAACACTAGAATTCGACTTCCCCCAATTGAAATGAAGTGAAAAATAAATCCAAACCTACAATCGATTTCCCCCAATTTCACATCCCTAAATCCTACACTTAATCGTGAATTCCATTTTCCCCAAATCAGACTTCAGCGCAAATCTCTCAAGAACCCTCAGATTTTCTCCCGAATCGCACGCAAAAAAGGTTTCGAAAGTTCAAATCTATTTCTCCCGAATCGCACGCGAAGTCCCTGGGTAATAAAAGTTGCCTTTTGTGTTATATAGTACAGTGTTTTTTGGTTATTCGAGATGGGAACCTTTTTTTTGTAGATATTGAATTTTGTTTGTTTTTACTTGCTTCTGCATGAAAATTTTTATTGTATCTCATGATTGGCTGCATACTTCACTATGAGTAATTTGGGAATTTGATTTTATGTTACCAACAAGTCGGGTAGCTCGAGGTTAAAACTGGTTGTATGGAAATGACGCCCATTTGTAACTGTGATATTGCTCTTTTGTAATCTAAAACTAAGTTACATGAAAAAAAAGGTCGAAGAGAAAGGCTAAAGAACTGAACTTTGGAGCATGTTTGGCCGTGTTTAAAGAAAGCATGCATACTTTTTAGAAAAAAGTTTTTTGTTAAGCACAACCTAACATGGTAGCATTATTTACAGAAAGGGTAGTATATTGCAGATATGTTGTGTAGCTTTAGTGTGAGTTCTGCATTGTTTATATATCAAGTCTTGCTCTTGGTATGAAAGAAATGAGTTTTTATGTTCAAGTCCTGACTTTATTTTCATTTGAAGGCTGCATCAACATATTATAATGGGGGGAAAGAACAAAGGGATTTGTCATGGTTGCCGGAAGTCGGGTCACTACTTATTGGATTGTCCGATGAAGAGACCGTGCCCAGTATGCGGCAAGAAAATTCAGAAATGCATGGAAGTTGAAAAGAGGACTGAAAACTTAGGACAACTATTCTATTGTTGTACTAACGAGAAACATAATGGAGAAGCTCCGTGAAACTCAACCATTTATGTTATCCTCAAGTTCTTGTAATTCACTGATTTTATAATATGTTCGTAGATGTCGAACGTCGGATAGTATGTTAATCCCATAGATTTGGAATTAATGTTTGTAATTTCAATGTTTTTATGCAAAAAATTTGTTAATGGATGTTCTTATTAATCCATCTTTGCTATCATCCTAGCAACCCGATCTTTTGTTTATATCCAATTTCATGCCATTGACTATATCCGTTTGAAATGGGTTTTGAATCATTACCTCTAGTGTGCACATTGTTAAAAAAGAATCTGTACTAAAAAACTCAACTGGCAACTAAAAAAAATCATTAGATGGGAATGCCTCAAAAAATATTTGAATGGTTTTTTCATATCATGTTCAGCTTTACTAAAAAAAAGTTGTGGGAATGCCTCGAGACAATTTTCAAGAAATCCGTAATTAGCATATATCCCCCTCAAGAAATCTGTACTAAAAAACTCAACTGGCCAGCCTATTTTGAACAACCACGAGACATTCATATGAAAGCATATGTTCTATATATACCAACGCTGTCATTTACATGACTAGATCCATACAAAATATATACCAAAGCTGTCATTTACATGCCTAGGTCCTTTACACCGGACAAAATAATATCTCAAAAACTATTACAAAAAAACCAGTGTTCTATCAACAGCTAGTTGGTTGCAAAAAAACCAAAATACTAGAAGGCAAAAACAGCTAGTGCGCATCGTCGTTTTCATGCCCTCAAAGCTCTTGCGCAAGCAGATTCTGCATCCCCCATGTCATTCAAGTTGTCCACAACATCGTCAAAGTTCACTTCATCTGTCGGAACATTAGGAAGAACCGACCGTGTGTACATTGTTACTGCTGGACCAGCTGTCAGTTTGCTGGATTGTGCTTCACCAGAAACCATCAGGGTTGGAATGAATTTAAAAGTTTCTTCATTCCCGGGGTTCTGGTCCTTCGATGCTCGATGTCCCCTGTCTAACATATTCGATGCCATCGTTGTTGGATTCATAGTCGTGGTCAGATTCTAAGAAATCCGGATCTTCCTCACAATCTGTCATACAATTCAACCACATTAGATTCTAAATGAACAATTGTTTCTTTGTACATGAATTATAAAAGAACAGTTTATATTTTTTTGGCATAAAAGTACAATATAAGTTTAAGAATTCAAAATAATATGAACATGAAAATTATAGGAACCCATAATCTGTTTAGCTAATCAACTACGAGAATATAGCAAAGCCCTTTTGCAAAAGAATTAATTTTCAATAAACCACATAGATTTATACAAGATATCCAAGGTTGAGCAAATTAAAACAACTAAGCAGGAAAATTAAAAACAAGTAAGCAGAATACAATTCTACCAGCAAAATGGGGAAAAAGATTCTACCAAATTAAGAAAAATACGATAACAGAAAAAGTTTACCGGCTCGGTGAGATTTCTTTTGAACATAGATAAAAACAATTACTCACAATACAAACAGATGGAGGGAGATAATTTACCTTCAATATTTCCGTCCATGTGCACGCTCGAGCAAACAGACGCTGCTTCGATGGAAAGTTTTCGAACTTCTTCTTTGCCATCTTTGCACTATCGCATTTGAGGAGTCGAATATACAGAAATCAAACAGATGCTGCTTCTCAAATCGAAGTCGAACTTCTTCTGCTTCTGGTTGGGCTTTTCTCACCAATTGGATTGTTTTGGGAGTTTAGGGTTCTTGAGGTTGTTGGGGGGATATGGATTCACGTAAGGGATAGGTTTTCCTAATTTAGAATAGCGTTTTTTAAATGGTAGAGGCGTGTTTGAAGTTGCTTATTTGGCAATGAGTTGGCAAGTGTGAAATGGTTTGGACATATTTAACTAGCTAACTCAACTTTCTGTTAGCCACGTAGATGGGTCACTTAACGGTTTCAAATGGGTGAGTGATGGAGATGGACAGAGTGAAGTTCAGTGACTACCGAGACAATTAGGAAAGTTCGGTGAGTAAGTCAAGACACAACCCAAAGTTCAGTGGCTAATGAAACATTTAACTCAAAATAATTTGGCTTTGGCGACATTCTTTATTATTTGTCGCAACTTCTCACATTTCACGACAACTTTTTATGTCCTCGAAGGTTTTTTGGTACTTATTTTTCTCATCACAAACTTCACGACAAACTAAAAAAATGTGTCGCGTTAAGTCACTTATTGCAACTACTTTTTGTATGTTGCGAAAAATCTTATCGCGAAATCACAATTCGAATTTTTAGCAACAAATATTTTTTTATCGCGAAAAGTAGACCCTATTGCATCACAAGCATTTTGTTGCAAGAAATAAAGGTTTGTCGCCCAAAGTTTCCCACCAAAAATTTTTTGACGCTTGCTTCCCTCATATTTTTGGCAACATTTTTTATTATTTGTCGTAAATTCTCACATTACACGACAACTTTTTATGTCGCCAAAGGTTTTTTGGTACTTATTTCTCTCATGACAAACTTCGCAACAAACTCTAAAAATGTGTCGCGTTAAGTAACTTATTGCAACAACTTTTTGTATGTCACGAAAAATCTTGTCGCAAAATCACAGTTTTGTTGTAGTGTGGTAGTAGTTTTACTCCTTATTCTAGAACAGTGTTCTAAAAAGCGTAAAGCGTGACAAGGCGTGGAGGCCAAGCTTCAATCTTTACGAGCCTAGGAGTAAAAATGTTTTTTTATTCACTACAAAAAAAAAAAACATTTTGCATCGGCCAAAAAATGTTGCGGTAAACCTTTTGCAGCGTTTTAGCGAGTGTTGTGGGGGTTGTTGAGGGAAGACTTTTTGTAGCATTTATTCACCGTTGCGAAAAATCATTTTGCAGCATTTTTTAAATGCAAGTAGACCCTTTTGCAGCGTTTATTCACCGTTGTGAAAATTTATTTTGCAACATTTTTTAAACGTTGCGGTAGACCCTTTTGTAGCGTTTTTTCAACGTTGCAGTAGATCCTTTTGCAACATTTTTCCAACGTTGCCGTACTTTTTTTTTTTACATTTATATATGGTAATTGACTGACAAAATCGAAAAATGAAACGTTGTGAACAAATTTTGAAATTGCATACAAATTGATAATTTCATTACAAATTTTTGAATCAATACAACATTAGAATGTGATACAATACAACATTGAATCAATACAACATTTGGATTTCCTGAGCAAAGCTCATAAAATTTGATCTTTCTGTTCCAAATCCTTTCACATTTTTACAAGCTCCGAGGATAACTTTTGGGTCATCAAAATATACTGCTATTTCTGCTTGAGTATTGAATCAAGCTCTTGTTTTGCTACTTCAACTTGCCTAAGAGCCCAGTCCCATCTCTGCTTTAAGCTGTCGTTGGTTTGATACAATCTCGATGAATGTAGCCTTGTGCTTTGAGATCTCATTTGAGTGTCATTGAGCTTCACGCTTGGTAGTTTCTCTCAATTCCTCCACTAGGTTTTCAGCCTTCTTTAGTTTTTCCTCTAATTCCCTTCTCCTAGTCTCCTCTTCCTCAACAGATTTATCCTTCAACTGCATCTAGAGTTTCCATCCTTAATCACAGAAGATCAGTTATCAAATCTAGCTGGTGAACAACATTCTTTCCAGGAAATAATGGCTTCCTAGTCAAAACCTCAGCAAAAATGCAGACTCCATATATCAATTGTCGGGGTATACTGTACAGATGCCATAAAAAATAAACATTGACATTTGTAATTGAGGTCAAACAAATATTATATATGATACTACAGACTACTATTCACTATAAATCATAGAACTATAACAAACTTAGATATAATAGATAATAACCCAAGAACCAATCATGACTTCATATGTTAGAGGTGCCAACATCTATATAATATAACAAGATAGTGCATTAAATAATACAGCAAATAATCCTTTTTTAACATTTTTATCACATCCTTGCCCTCGACTAGACCACTATTGTTTATGATATTAGTTCTTCAGTGAGACACTTTAAAATAGATTGATTTATTGATTAATGACACGTGAGACTCTTCCTTTCAAGTCTAGCAAGCTACTATATACGGAAGTATAGACCCAAAAAGTCCTAACCATTTTCTGGTTTTTGGCCTCTTTTTGTTTTCGTGCTCAACTTTGAACGACAAGATTACGGTAGCTAAGTAACGCCTTCTAACACTGCACTAAGTTATCTCGTTTTCAATAATAAATAGGTCTCCAATAAGCAACTAAATAACTAGTCAGGAAAAAAGCAGTAGAAATAAACTGAAAGTTAAATCTTGATGAAGTGCAAATTTGTTACATAAGCTAAGAAAAACAACATACATTCTTTATATATTATAGTTAGTAAAAAGTTTCAATATAAATTAAAAAATATGCATTTCTTGAAAAATAAGTACAGAAAAAATGTAGCATAATACTAGTGGTGGCAATCGAGCCGAGCGACTGTAGTGGTTCACGAGCTCGAGATCGTCAAAAAATGAGCCCGAGCACGAGCCGAGCAGGCCGGCTCGATAGGTGAGCTGAGCCCGCTCGACTCGTTTTTAACGAACAGTTCATCTATTTTTTATTTTTATTTTTTTTAAGGATAATTAAAAAAAAATCAAAAAATGAAAGCCCGAGCCAAGCAGCTAGGCTCGGCTCGGCTCGGCTCGCTACAGTACGAGCTCGTGGGTCGAAGCAACGAGTCGAGTAGAAGCTCGAACGAGCTCGAGCTCGTAAGTAACGAGCCGAGTCGGCTCGGCTCGTTTGCCACCCCTATATAATACCTTTGAGAAAAATGAACCACACAACTCTGGAGCTGTATACCATCTTGTAGCAACATAATCCTATATTTGTACCATCATCCAAAAAACTATCAACTACTAACTCTTAGAAAATTGACAAATGACACTAAAAAATGAAAAAATAAAATATGAACAATTAAATTTCTGAAATACTGTCCAAAATATTGTCGTCGGAGTGTCACTGAAAGTTGCTCTAACTAACCCAAAATCACATATTTTGAGTTTACAATTCGCATTTGCTAGAATATTTTTTGGTTTTAGATCTCGGTGATAAACATTAGCTGCGGACAAAAACTTCATGGTTAGATACAATTACCAAATCATAAAGCACAATACACCAGCACCTATTCACCCAAGTGGTGCCTTACAAGTAGAAGATAAAACTGAAAATAGGGGGAAAAAACAACATATGGAACAAATTGGCAAAAAATTATCTTACTATCAAGTTTTACGGAAATAGCTGCAGGTCACACTATAAATCCTCTAATTATAGATATGTTCTTTTATGTAGAAATACAAACTGATCAACAAATTAATAAATTGAACAATTATCTTTTTTCTAAAAACAAGATAACACTAGGGAAAATAGATGAGAAAAGGATTTAAGAGCACGAAGCAACTAGTAGAGAAAAAACTGATAGTGTTATCGAGTCAAGTCATCATTGGCCTTTATGACTTGGTGAAGATATGATTCCATTAGCTCAAAAACAACATAGATATCCTTAAAATCTCTCCTTGAAGGTAGAAGCATGATGTGTTTGATTTCAACAATGTCAGGGTGTCACAGAATGCTGAGAAGCTTTATCTCACGAAGAATTCGAGCAACATCATAAATGTGTTCAAAAATGTGTTCAACATCAAACAGTTACGAAGTCACACAAATTACATCAATAACAGCTCAATTTTTTTCTATTCTACTCAAAACTGAATAAAAAATTTCAGAGAAGTCGCAAAATTGAGAAAAAAATTCACTTTCTTTCGATGATCCGACTGCATTGTTCACAATTGAAGTAATGTAATTAATTGTCTTGATTTTTCACTATCTCAATTGAAGTAATGTAATTAATTGTCTTAATTTAGTGTTTGTTTGGGACAATTACAGACAAATAATTTTATTGAGCACTGTTAAATTGTTTAAAAGTTTCTTATTTACTTGCAAGCAACCTTGCTTATAGGTAAACTTTTAAACTCAATCAAACGTCTAAAGAACATGCACTCCATTTCTATTGAACACTACTGAGAAGAAAGAGAACTAAACACATGATCTTTAACGCCAGTGACAGCGCCATGGTCGCGCTAGTCAAAATCCATCGGCCAATCGTTGGTAGGCAAAATCGGGGCTTTGTGAGCGACAACAGGGAGCTTCAGACGATGCTTGTGGAGCCTTATGATTTCCTGAACTCAGAGGGTGTTAGTCAGAGAACTTGGTGACACCGTGGACGGTGGATGGGTCCATCAGCTGGTGGCGCTTGGTACGGCGCAGGTTAGCCTTGAACACTGAGAATCTGTAATCGTGCTCCTCTTGTGTAGCGTATGTTTTGCCATACTTGGCCTTGAATAGGGATAAATGATGCTCAGCGTATAACAGGTGATCAAAGACTTCTACGTCGGGAAAGCCCCAAGTGAAGATGATAGAGATTAGGGGGAAGAAGAAAGGACATGCCGAGACAAAAGGAGGAAAAGTTAGAGCTTGATTTAAAAGGGTGTGGACTTTTTGCAACGTTTACGCTGCGAAATGATCAAGAAAAATAAAAAAAATTGCGAAAAGTGTCTTGTGCAACTTTTTTAAACGTTGCGAAATTTTTTTTTGCAACATTTAGAAAACGTTATGAAAGACGCTTTTTTCGCAACGTTTTAAAAACTTTACGAAAGATGCTTTTCGTAACGTTTAAAAAACGTTGCAAAAAGAAAAAAATAAAAAATTTCACAACACTGAAAAAACATTACAAAAATGCAATATTAGTAACATTCACTTAAAAAATGTTGCCGAAATTTAATTTTGTTAAGCAATGAAAACATTCAAGTATTAGAATGTTGCGATAGATCCTTTTAGCAACATTTAACTACCGAATATTGCATTTTATGTGTTTTAAATGGTATTTTTTGGTGTAGTGTGAGTGTTTATAAATAGTTTATAATCATGAACCGAACATAAGTTTAATTGAAATTAAACCAAATTAAAAAAAAAAAAGTGTGTTTGGAAAGTAATATAAACAGTTTAAAATATCAATAGATAAAAATAAATGGTAAGTAAGTTGATAATATTTGTGAATACTTCTAAATCTTTTACAATATATAAAACAACAAATTTTTGTATTGTTCTTAAGGCGTCATCATGACGCAATGCTAACATCATATATGTGTGATTTAGTTTTTTTGTTTAAACTCTAATTTTTTGCCAATTTTTTTTCCCATTTGTACGGTTGTTTTTTTCTCAAATTTTACACGCAATCACCATTCCGCCTGTTTACTCTATTCCCCACACCATCCATATTGTGTAGCCCCACTGTACCACTAATACCCAATTTCTCGTCTCATCTCTATATTCCTCCTGGTTGCCGACGAAATTCTATTCATTTCTTCTGCTAGTTTTCTTTCACATTCCTAATTTCATTGATCAATCTCATAAAGAAACCTAATGTCAAGAATGGTGTTGCCTTTTATGTATCAATAATAATGTCACCGTTCACATCTCATTAATCTTAATCTGTAGTTATTACTGGGTACACATGGTGAGTTTTTTCTTCATTGTCTTTACGGGTTGCTCTATTTCTTGATAGTATAGTATTCTCTATTTTTTTTTCTCTGTCTTCATCAGTTGAAGTTCTCCTCATGCATTTTGTGTGAGAATGTGTGCTTTACTCGGCTCTTCGGAATTATATGGATTCCTTTACGATAGCTCCTAATTTGTTGAAATTCTTTTTCATCAAACTTCTATACTAACTTTTATGGATCCTCTTTACTATTTCTTATGCTCTTCAATTTGTGTCATTTATGGGTTGCTCTGTTTATATAAACAGCGATTGCATGCTTGATATTGACCACTATTGACAAATTTTCGCAAACACTTATGATATGATATTTTCTTGATCTTTCATTAGTTTGTGTGGAATAAAATCCCCTGCATTTATTTCTCAGAATTTCTAATTCTATTTACTTTTGTTATTTGTCTGACCTTCAAATCATAATCAAATAGAGTTACTGGTCATGTGATGAAAATTTGTGTATGTGAACCAATTTGATTTTTTCCTCTTTTCCATGATGTTGCCAATTATCCTCATAATTAAAGTAAATTGGTAGCAGCCATGAACCCAGAAAATTCCTTGAATGTTTTTGCTGTTTTGATTTCATTAGATTCAAATCCTTTACAAAAATGTTGAATGTTGGATAGTTTAATTTACTTTGTTCTTGGATTTTGATTAATTTCTGGAAACTTATCATCATAAATTAAACTCTCAGAAGCCACTATATCATAAGAGTGGGTTTGCTAATTGATGAATATGAGCATCGACTACGTGCGCAGGACTTGGCAGTATAGACTGCCGTTCTCATGCTCCTTTAAAGATGCCATACCGATCAACTTCTAACACATCACTTGCTTTCAACTGAAAGCTCCTAATTTATTGAACATTTTTTTTCCATCAAACTCCTTGGAACAAAAGTTCTTTTTTTTTCCAAGACGTCATTACCAAGTAAGAGAGAAGAGCATTATGGTTGAGTTTCTTTGGAATTTTGTACTGTTGCCTTATGTTGGAATTGTAATGAATGTGAATTGCATTTTTGAAGGAAGCATTTGTGACTTGGTAAAAATCTATACTTGCTTCATTTTTGTCAAGTTCAATTTCATTTTCTGTGGTCTTGAAAGTAAAATGTTGAAGAATTAATGGTTTGAGTTGTCAGGTATTATCACTATTATTGCATCTAAAGGATAATTTATTTTCATTTTTGTGTTCTCAAAACAATTTGGCATTATATGATTGGTTTTATTGACAACATATACTATAATTGGTTAACCATGTTATAGAGCTCTGAACTAGAGACAAAGTGTTTTTGGATCTTGCTGTCTTGTTTAGAAATAAATTCAAACTCAAGCATTTACATTTACAAGTCTTCTGCTATGTGATGTTATATAAGATCGGTTACACAAATTGTTGATATGAAATCATTATTTGAAGTATCAAATAATGGATACATCGTACATGAAAAGTCATTTCATTTTTATAGCTTTGTTGAGACGTATTGCACCCCCCTCTTCCCTTCCTCTAGACCACTCTTCCGTCCCCAATTCTTCTTAATACCTTCATTTCTAACCCTTTGCTTCTTGCACTAGCTTCTTGTAAGCAAGATGAGCATGAGATAGGCCCATTTTCTTATTGGAATATAACATGAACATATAAAGGTTTGTTTCCGATCATGATACATTGATTTTTGCTCATAGTTTCAAGAATCATTCATCTTTTCGTCTTTTCCCATTTATTTAGTTATTCATCATAGCGTTCGTCTTTTTTTTCAACAAATGTGTTTCCATGTGTTGTCTATCGTATGCTTGTGGCTGTTTCTACCTGCATGAGACCATAAGCTTCAGTTTGATTGTTATGAAATTTATCTGGAGTGTGGTTTAGTCGGTTTATCATTTTGTATTATTGGCTCAAGTACATCTGAACTCCTCTCAACTTAATATTATTCCAATATGAACTATGGAAAAATAATTTATATGTAAGAGAGTTTGGCATTGAGGTTTTCCAAAGGAGTAATCGAGGGTTCATGTTTCACTAATTGTGTCTTTCATCTAATTGTTTAAGTTTGGCCTAACTGTCTCCGTGCTGCACGAACACCGTGCGCCCGTGTCCACCTCATGTCCGCGCGGTGTCCGAACATGAAGTGGACACGATTCCATGTCCGCACAGCGCAGACACTGTGTCTCTGGGGGAGAGTTTTTGTTTTTTGTTTTTTTTTCTTTTTTCCATCTCATATATGGATTCATATACTCTAGGCAAATGACATGTTTCTGCTCTTCTTCCAATCGCAACTGGTGAGGTGTCTATTCTGAAAGTTGTTGATTGTGAAACTAGTATTGAATGTGATATATCAGTTGAAAATTCAACCAAGATGGAATCTTGAAATCCTAGATTTTCCACCTTATTTCCTCTATCGATGAAAGGTCAAAAAAGTTAAACACCTTGGTAAAGTCTGCCTTCATTCTATTATACAAATAAATTGTCAATTTAACAAAAATCATTTCTAAAATTATAACGGTAATCGTGCAACACACGATCTCCACTAATATGTAAAGAAAATGTGAATTGAATGTTTATAAGACTAAACATAAGCTAACTTATCTAATTAATCTAAAAGTTGAGATTTAAAAGCTTTATCTAATAAAAACTATTACTTTTTAGAAAACACACATGATTGATGCTCATTAAAAAGAGGTGTTTTTTTTGGGGGGGCGGGGGGGCGAGGGGAATAATGATTTTTTGGAGAATGCGTGGTTAAAAAGTTGATTTTTTTTTTATTTTTTTTTTTGTATTTACATGCAAAATACTTTATTGTAAGAATGTGATTAAAAATATTTTTTCTTTAAAAAAAGGAGTTTTTGAAAAATGAGAAGAAAACATGGGGTAAATTAATCAATATCATTTAGGGTGTTGCTGCATGTACATAATCATTACATAAGGGACTACCGAATGGTTGAGCTGGCGATATTTAGGCGAGATTTTGACACTAACTTTAAAAAAATCCCAAATTTTGAAATAAAAAACCCTCATTGTGGATGAGAAAAAGAGTGGTGATGGGTGTTTTGTGTTAGGGTTGTCTCTGGCTCTTATTATCTTAAAAATTATTTTTCTCTCATTGTGGAAGTGCTTCAATGATTTTGTTTAACCCTCCTTTGAAGCTAGCTTGTGCATTACTATTTAGTTGCATAAAAGTAGGCTTTTTAGGGCATATTTAGTAGACTAGACTTGACAAAATGAACAAGATTAAGGAAGCAAAATGTGTAATAAGTTTTCCATTATCATATCTAACTTGGTCAAGTCTGTCAGTTCAAACATACCATTTAGCCCTGTAAGAATCTGATTCCTTAAAATTAGTTTCTTGATTCCTTAACTAATCAGAATTCTGTTGCAAGTTGGAGCCCCTTTTTGGCTGGTTTGATCAACTATTTTCTGGTGGAATCTTCAACCAAAAGGAGCCTTAGTTAGTTAGGTAGTTAATAACTAACTTTGATACCCCTTTGTACCTATAAATACCTGTATTAGGATTGAAGTAAGTAGGTAACTCGAGAATGAGAAAGTGAGATGAGATAGAGTGGTAAAACTCTTGTAAGTCGTAGAATTTTTTTGATGATTTCTAATAGAAAAATCATGTAAAGTCTCGAATGAATAAAAACTGAGGAAGATCATTCTTCATGTTCCAAAATTCCTGCTAGTTTTTATTTCTTGCTGTTCTTTATTCTGTTCTCTGTTTCTGCTAGTTTATTCTTCTGCTGGTTCATTTTTCAGCTAGTGCAACATGTACATCTATTAATTTCAGACTTAAGGAAGTCTTACATCCCCAACAATTGGTATCAAAGCCGGCTTCGAAATCTGCAAACAAGAATTAAAGAGGTCTGAAGGTTCTGTCCTCAAATTTTCTTGATAGTTAGTTGTACAAACTAGTGAAAGAAGAATCATGGCCAGATCCTTGCTCTCACAATGTCAACATCTAAGTTTAAAGTGGAAAATTTTGATGGCAAGAATGATTTCAACCTATGGAGGGAGAAGATGATGGGCACCTTGGCAATCTTGGATTGGAAGAAGCCTTCAAAGAAAAATCTGGAACTGAGGTTTCAAACTAGGCTGACACCTTGAAGAAGGCAAGAAATACCATCATCTTTAGCCTCTCTGATACGGTTTTAAAGAAGGTTATAAAGGAGAAGATAGCCTTTGAAATGTGGTGTAAACTAGAGGAGCTTTACTTGACTAAAGCTTAGCCATACCGAATCTATTTGAAGCATAAGTACTATAGCTTCAAGATGGATAAATCAAAATCAATTGATGACAACATTGATAAGTTTACAAAGCTGGTTTCAGATTTGGAAAATCTTGAAATCAAGATTGAGGAAGAAGATTAAGCCATTTTCATGTTAAATTCATTGCCACCAACCTATGATCATCTAAGAGACACCATCAAGTATGGTAAAGAGTCCTTGACCCTAAAGGAAGTTGCGCAACAGCTTACTTAAAGGAATTAGACCTGAAATTGAATGGTAAGATGACTAGATAAGTGTTGAGTGTGTAAGGAAGAAAAGAAAAGAGAGTGTGCTGGATTTGTCATCAAGAAGGACACTTTAGGAAACATTGTCCACAAAGAAACAAGAGGTAGATAAAGCAAGGAAATAACAAGCAAGATGGAGATTGTGCTAATGCATTTGGAGATTGTTAAGAGGTTGAAGTCTTTGCTACAACAATAGCAAGCCATAGCAAGGTTTGGATAATGGACTCAGGTTGTCCATTTCATATGACACCAAGGAAAGAAATTTTCATTGATTACAAACCGGTTGATGAAAGCAAAGTACTATTGGCAAATGACAACACATGTGAAGTGATTGGTGTTGGTTCTATCAAGCCGAAAATGTGGGATAGATCTTCAAGAGTTCTAGGTGAAGCAAGACATGTACTAGGACTGAAAAGAAATCTAATCTCACTTGGAGCACTTGACAAAACTGGTTGTGTGTATAAAGCTCAAGGTTGAGTGTTAAATGTAATGGAAAGGTTCGTGGTGATCATGAAAGGAGTCCTACAACAAGGCATCGATATCTTGCAAGGTAGTGAAGTTGAGGTTGGAACTTCAAGGAATCAAGGTGGAGATTGTAAGAATCTGATTCCTTAAAATCAGTTTCTTGATTTCTCAAACAATCAGAATTATGTTGTGAGTTGGAGCCCCTTTTTTGCTGGATTAATCGACTATTTTCTAGTGGAATCTTCAACTAAAAGGAGCCTTAGTTAGTTAGGTAGTTAATAACTAACTTTGATACTTATTTGTGCCTATAAATACCTGTATTACGACTGAAGTATGTGGATAACTCAAGAATGAGATAGAGTGGTAAAACTCTTGTAAGTCGTAGAATTTTTCTGATGATTTATGATAGGAAAATCATGTAAAGTTTTGAATGAATAAAAACTGAGGAAGATCATTCTTCCTATTCCAAAATTCATGTCGGTTTTATTTCTTGCTGTTCTTTAATATGTTCTCTGTTTTTGCTGGTTTATTCTTCTGCTGGTGCAACCTGTACATCTATTAGTTTCAAACTTAAGGAAGTCTTATATCCCCCAACAAACCCCTATTCGACAACCCTTTTTTTTTTTTTTTTTGTAAAAACGGTGGTTTGAATTGTAATTTTTAGGAGAATGCGTGGTTAAAAAATAGAGAAAAATTTTGGATTTACGTGTAGAATATTTTATTGTGTGAATACGTGGTTGAAAATGAGTACGTGGAAAAATAATGGTTGTCAAACAGGCAGAGGCGGCCCTGAGGGTGTGCAAGTTGAGCGACCACATAGGGCCTCATCATTGTAGGGACACCAAAAAAATTGTTAATTGTGTATATATATGTATAATTATATATTTAAAATATTTATTAATTTTAATTACTATGTTAAGTTAAATGGCACAATATTTATGATAAGTGAGTTAAAAGATGGACAAATGATGCTTTTTATTTAATATTGTTGTATTTCTTATTCCTAAATACATATCATAATAAAACATTTTTATTAAAGCAAGGAAAATGCTTCAGTTGGTTTATGCTCATTTATAGCTAATTTTAGTGTGTTGTGTTTAACTATTTTATTTATAAATTATTTCCTTATTAATTGTATGCATTTGACTTGGTATGACGTGCAATTGCATAAGATACTAAAACTAAGAATAATGTAATTGATTAATTATAATTTTTTTAAATAGTATCCTGCTTTAATAATGTCAATGAAAAGGAAAAAGAAAAAAAATATTATTCATAGGAAGAAATATTTTGATAAAAATGCCATAGAAGATGAACAATCACTTGAAGATTCTTTCAATAACCAATTATTTCACTTATATAGTAGATAAAGCAATTGAATCACCTAAACGAATTTTCGATCAATTCAAATAATATGAAAAAAACAAAAATTGGATTTCTATTTTCTTTTAACAAGTGAAATGCATTATATGATGTTGATTTGAAAGCATGTTGTGATTATCTTGATATTGTTCTAAGACATGTTAGTTTTCGTGAACTTGATGTCTCAAGGATTTGCTTTAAAAGTTAAAAATTTTGCGAAATCTTTTACCAAAAGAAGCAAAAATAGTTTTTGATATATTAACTTATTTGAAATACTAAAAGGAATAAAAATTGATTTTAATATTGACTTATTTGAAAATATTGGATCACTTTTTAAATACATTCATTGCTTATAAAATATTATTGAACGAAATTTTTCAAAATTGAAGTTATTAAAATCTTATTTACAATCAATCATGCTATAAGAACGATTGAATGATCTAACTTTAATATCTATTGGACAAAATTTGCTAGAAAAGAAAGTTTAATTAGTTACTTTGCTTTTAGAAATGCAAGAAGAAATATTTTTACATGATTTGTTGTATTTCAAAGTTTACATGTAGTATTTGATGTTTCTGATTTCAAAGTTTTTTCATATGGAATTGCACGAAAAAATTAGGAGATTGGATGATTCTTTGTTTATGACATGAATTTTGATAAAGTTTAGGATGTGTTTTTGAACTTTATTTGTAATTTTCTTATTCAGGACATTTAAAAAAAAAATAAACGGTAAGAAGATATAATATTATTGAAATATTTATATATATTTTTTAATTTCATGAAGGGACACCATTTTAAAATGTCACACATGGCATCCAAAATCTCAAGGCCGCCCTGCAAACAGGTGTTTAGAGTACAAATCGTAATTTGTACGACATCATGTGGTTCAAATGTTTGCTCTTGGTTTTTGACAGGTTGGAGTTGAACCATTGGGGTTGCCAAGGATGAGGTTTATATGTGGTTCCTTGTTTGACTAAATGAAACGATCCACTGGTAAATATTATGCTGATTGCTTGTTTTTGTCGCTTTCTGATGTTCATTTATAGCTATCAAAGAAGGGATTTGTTGAATCGAGTCTATGCCTCAGATGAACAAAGACAATATGCTATTGAAAGAGCAGAGCAGCTACAATTAAGTTTTATAAAGCCTATGCTCCAATCACATGTCACCGGTGGATTTTGGCTGGTAAGTTTATGAAAATATTCTGACTGACTTGTTAAGAAATTAATAACAAAGTTATGTCAACAAAGAACAATAAGAATATATTAGGAATGCGATATAGACGGAATAATAGACCAGATTTAAGTTTTTTTCAAAACACCGTCTCGTATTCTAGAGTATCCACCCTTTAAAAAGTTGGAGACTTTCTTGGCAACTGATATCCTACAGTTTCAAATCTTTTCATTATCAATAAAAGTTTATGATCCTTTGGTTGATTAAATGATCATAAGCCCTAATAACCTCCACGAAGTTCAGATTTTAGAAACCAACTCCCTGTTTCAATTTTTATTTTTATTTTTAAACTCATTTTCAATCACATGTTCTCTCAATAAAATAATTCTAAACGTAAGCCCAAAAATTTCTCCTACTTTTTAATACATTTTACAAAAAGTCATTGTAGTGTACAATCCTATCTATGCACTAAACATCCTTTCAACGTTCTACGAAAATGGCTGTTTATCTTTTTCTAAGCAATTAACTAAACGTCCTGAAATTTTCAAAGAACTAAGTAGACTTGAAGCCGAGATAGTAATAAGCACAATTTTTAGAATCATAAACATGAGTTGGAAACTATATCAGCTTGGAACGTGTTCAGAGCCTTATTTGGTTTGGATAAAAATTGAAATAAAATCTCGAGTTAAATTCAACAATTAATTTTAACCACACAATTTTTGGAACCACAACTTTTTAACCACACATTTCATCAAATATTATTAAAATCTACTAAAAAAACTAATTTTAATCTATACCCAACATGGGCCTAATAACTTACGACAACAATAAATTAATATTTGTTCTCAATGTTAAGGGATATATATCCCACATCGATAAATGATGTTCACGCATACCAATTAATAAAAGATTTTGAGCTACTCCTCTTAACAAAATTGACCTTTTAAGATGGACGCTCAAATCTTAACACTCAATAACTTGTTTGTTCTCAATAAATTAATATTTGTTCTAATATGCAAAACATACACTCAAGAAAATGAACCTCATTTTTTATTTTTTTATTTTTTTTTTTTTGCTGTCTAGTCAAATAAGGACGAACAAAAATTAAAATCTTATATATTGTAATGTATATAATAAAATCCAGTCCGCATATCAGACATATACTTCATAAAAATATCAAGCAGAAGTGTGGTTGGCATTATTCTATCATTCCCTTTTATCAAGTGGCACACTAAATTGCATATCTAGTAATTCTTGCAACTATAAATATTTCTTGAAAGCAAAAAATAAGTTTTCGAGAGGTACATTTGCTCATAATTTTGCCAATTGTTGACTGAACGACGGGTCAATGCACACAACAACCTGCAATGTTTTTCAATCAAGGTATTAAAGTATCGATATAGCAATCAAAAATGAAAGGAATTAGAAAGTGAAAGAAACTGTCTTGTGACAATGAATGAATACCTTGCCAACACTTTTACCAGAATGAAGATAGTCAACTGCATCAGCCACCGAATTAACGCCTAAAAATGGTTTTGGATCGACAACAACCTGTCATACAGAGATAAAGCAAGTCTCGTGAGGATACGTCCCAAATAGCTTAATAATTCATTATATTGTTCACTCTTGTCCAATATGTGTTCCAAACATGTACATGATGGCCCAAGTAGTTTAATAATCCGATTCAAGAATAATTGTGTCAGTAGGTTATGAGAACTTGCGTCCAGTAATTGAGACTGTGATGAAACTAGCACAGCATGCCATGAACCAAAAAGTGCCGAGCAAATGTATTATACCTTGAGCTTTCCCAAGGAGTAAAGATCAACGAGCTTATCTAGATGCTGCTGCCAGAGATGAGCATATTGTACTAAGAAAAAGCCAGCCTGAAAACATTGGGCAACAAGTTAAAAAATATCACGTGCTCATAATTCAATCATGAGATATTTTTTAAACAAAAACGAAGTTCAAATTCAACGATGGCGCACAGGGAGGGAATAAATATCTTCAAGTCATATTTTGGAAAATATATGGATTTGATCATTTCCTCAAAATACTAAGCCATTAAGTTTGGAGTAAATTAAGTTGGAAGACTATTTTACAAGGCCATTAAAATTGGCCTTTGATCACAGGTCAATTTGCTAAGGACTCAATAGGTGAAATGGAGATTCTACTATTTGTGCAGCAAAATCAAAGGCTACTGGAATGAACTTCTACAGATTAATATTTGATAACAGTAGGAAATATAAAGATCATAGCATATTCCAATAACAGCATTAACAGCAGTAGAAAGGCAGATAAAAACAACAATGATAGACTGGGATCAACATACGTTGTAGGACAAAAATCTATAACGAACATCCTCAGTAAACTAATAGTTTAATAATACACCCACGTATTAGTGCTCATTCTTACAAAACGTGAACTAAAAAATATCTATCTGAAAACATGATTACACTATTAACTGAATTTAAAGCCAAATACTACTCCAAAGATATACAGTATTAACAAGGAAAATGGAAAATGGGAACCAATCGATTTTTTGATAGCAACAAAATCAGAGTAAAACAGATGATTAACATGTAAAATGTATAAAATATCAATCACTTACTACAGTCTGGCTTTTGTTCAGAATCTTTTCACATAACCCAGTATAATTTCGTGGCTTCCACCCCTGGTCTCCTTGATACTAAAACCAGATGAATATGTTATCAAAAGTTTAAAAAGTGAATTGAAGATCAAGAATCAAATGATAAAGAAATTTGTTTCCTTTGAACTATGTATTAGTCTAAATTTAAGATGGTCAATCAAGACTGATGCCAACAGATTGAAATACAAGTCCAAACCTGAGAAATCATTCCAATCACAAGAAATCGTCCATATTTTGCCAAAGCATTCAAGCATAGATCAAACATTTCACCACCAACAGACTCGTAGACAATATCGACACCTTCAGGGAACTCAGCCTTTAGTACCTGGAAACACAAATAGAATATGCTTGGAATACTGGAAGATCTTAAGCATTTATATTGTTGTCAATGGAAAAACTCGTATAATTAAGCATTTGTATAGACATCCATTGTTCCCTCCCTTTCCCGAAATAAAAGGCCATCCATTTGCATTGAGTACGTCAAGAAAATCTTCATATAACATAACTTTGGAGTTTCCCATTTATAAATTGATCATGGAAGTTTTTTTCCTTCTGATTCATATTTTGATGTGGAACTTCATGCGTAGTAAGTTCTAAGGCTTCCCTCTCATAAAGGACCCTTAATCCATTTTTAATTTCCTAGTGTGAACCACATGCTTTGATTTTATAATGCCTGGTAGGTTAGTATATACTTGTTTTATGTTTACCATTGTGAAAAATATTATAAATTGTATATAATAAACTTGTTTCTATTTCAAAGTAAAAGACCCTATTTATAAGGTTACAAAAAACTGTAAAAGGAAATAAATATAAAAGGAAATATTATGCAATCTACTATTAAGAAAAATAATCCTACACTAAAAGGAAATATTATAATTGCAATCTTTGACGATCTCTGGAATCTTATTCAATATCCTTGACATCCCCGCTCAAATTGATGCTGGTAAAATCATCAATTTGTAATCATGAATTGACGACGATGACAATACTTGTGCCTACGAAGAAGAAATCCAAATCAAAGCAACCCACGACGAAAAGTACTGACGACGAGAGACCAAGGACAACAAAAAACCACTTCAAAACCACTTCAAGAACACTCCAAAGAAACAACGAGAACCAAAAACAAACCAAATTTTCAATCCCATCAACTGGGCCAAACTGCAAACCAAATTTCCAAATGAATTAAACCAAATTCCAGATGAACTAGACATATACTAAACCAATTCCAGATGAACTGGACATACTAAACCAAATTCCAAATAAACTGGATCAAGTTCCAGATTACCAAAAGCTGAAGAAACTTCAAACAAACTGCAGATTACCGAAAGCTGAAGAAACTCCAAACAAACTGCAGAAACTGAGTTGTGGCCACCGGAATGTGATGCGACTTTGTAGTGATACATCCGAAAAGAAAAAAAACAGCATTGGTAGCCGGACGAGTGGCTTAAGGCCGCTTGCCGGAAACGAAATTCAAAAGTTAATTTGTTTAGGATCGAAACTGCTCTGATACCATGTGAAGAATATTATAAATTGTATATAATAAACTTGTTTCTATTACAAAGTAAAAAACCCTATTTATAAGGTTACAAATAACTGTAAATAGAAATAAATATAAAAGGAAATATTATGCAATCTACTACTAAGGAAAGTAATCTTACACTAAAAGGAAATATTATAATTGCAATCTTTGACGATCTCTGAAATCTTATTCAATATCCTTGACAACCATATCTATTAAGTTTCAACAGTGATCCCCTTCATAATGGCTCTTTTACGTATGTCACTTTTATCTTAGTTAAATTTCATGTTTAAGTAATGCACCTATTCTTGATTTCTCTATAATTCAAGGCTATAGGTGACTAAGAAATAACAACAAACCTTTAGGTAACTGTTCATTTAATAGTTGTGCCAAACACAGCACAACGTAATTAATCTACCAATCCTAATATTCTTCATTTAAGACCAACTCTAGACTTGCTAACAATTCACTCCCTTCGTCTTCCTTTACAAAAGAAAAGAGGTTGACCTAGCATGCACAAATGTAATGTTAGGTGACATATATATTGAGACCTTGTTCTACTATGGAACGGAACTAGGAAAACCATGTCAATTTTTATGGCCACATGGCAGTCAGACAATATTATTATTGCAAAATATTCTGGAATCTGGGGAACTTGGTTTTCATATTTTTGTGTGCACAAGAAATAAAATACACATCAACTTGTGTCATATTGTAGAGAGGGAGAGAGAGAGCCTGAAAATTCTGAAGCATTTTATATCTAATCAACCAATGGTTTAACTCACAATCCATCCAGTACAAAAGAAAAAGGAAAGGAAAAGAAGAAAAGATGAATCTGTATGAGAGTTAAGGACCTAAGGTTTACAGAGAATGCTTCTCCACTATCCAATGAATCTTTTTATATTATTGGAGTTCTATTTCTGAGTCACCGCATTGAGAATATCTTCCCGCAGCTGTGTTTTTTCAACCAAGCTTCTTTACCAGGAGAACGGCCATATAGTCTGATAATGTCAAAATGAAAATTTAATAGGACAGAGCTTAATTAAGCAGTGGTCCCCCAATAGCGGCATGACGATCATGTATATCCAACATATCACAACTTCTAAAAACGTAGGACAAGAAAGCAAGCTAGAGATTATTCCTAACACAGACATGAGAGCTTGGATTGTGCAGGTTTAATCAAAAGGAATGGACACGATCATAATAAAACAATTGTATGTGAACCCAAAGCAAAACTCAAGCTTTGATGTGCTAGAGTGCATTATGTTTTTTCACCTTTCACATCCTTACTCTCTGGCCACCACATATGCAAGTGCAAAGTAAGAAATGAAACAACAAAGTTCTCCAAGATACGTACAGTTTTGATATTTTCTTCTTTATAGTCAATAACTCGATCAACTCCTAAATCTTTCAAAAGCTTGGCCTTTTCTTTGCCCCCACAAGTTGCAACAACCTTATTTCCAGCTAGTTTAGCAAGCTGCATCAAGTAATAGTTGTTATAAGCTCACATGAGTAGCAGTTAAATGACCAGAAAGGAATGTTATTTCTTGTTGGTATAATTTAAGAGATGTAACACTTTCATGGTGATGCAAAAGACTATACGTGGACCAACATGGAATAAGAAATCTAGAAGAAAGTATCTTATTCAACTCAACTGCCCAAAACCGCAGTGAGTGAACGAAACAGCGGAGGAATATATAGATAATGGACATGGGAGCAGTGGTGGCAAGGATGCTCTGCTGCAACCTAGCATCAAGAGCTCACAACATGTGAAGGCCACTCCCCAGGCTAAAGCTGTATATGTTAAAACCTATCCAGACCAAGTAGATGGAACCTCATGGATGGATGTTTCCCTCAAATAGAGGGGGTGATCTATAAAAGTGAAGGCCAAAAGAATTTTTTATTTCTTTTTTAAAAAACAGATAAATAGATTAAGCATTACAATGCACTGTGCAATTTTTTCCAAGTATTATTGGCATATGTTAAAGCTGACAATATACATGTAGGAAATTATTAGATGGATGTCCATGTCATCATTACTATTATACCTGCACAGCAAACTGCCCGGTGCCCCCTGCAGCAGCAGTGACAAGAACTACTTTTCCTGATTCCATCTGTGCCGCCTAAAAGTAGGAAAATGGTGAACTGCTTAGCAATATAAATAGTCCAATTGAAGTATGTCATCCAAATAATACAACACATAACCAAAAGAATTGTTTTCTACTAAGTGCAGAGACAAATAAGTCCCTGTTTGGTTTAGGTAAATATCATGTTTAAGTAGATTTTAATAAAAGTTGATGAAATGTGTGGTTGAAAAGTTGATAAAAGTTGCGGTCCCATGATATGTGTGGTTGAAAATGAGTTTGTAAAAATGAGTTTTAAAAAATAGGGGCTAAATTAGTTATGCTGACAATACGACATATTCAGAATAGCATGAAAAATATTGACGAGAATAAAAAAGAAAGAAAGAACAAAATAATGTATCTCAGACACGAGTGAAGAAAAACCTTTTCTAAAGCAATGGAAGCTGTCAATCCCGATGTGAGCATGGCAACAACTTCCGGATCTGGTCTTGCCACAGGAAGGATGTGTTTTGAAGGTAACTAAATTACACGTTTATGCATATTATCAACTCAAGAAATATGAAAATATAAAAAAGGAATAACAAAACACCAATCTCAAAGTCAAAAAATTATAAATGTTTTACCGTGGTGAATTCAGCATAACTTCCAAAAGTCATTATTGCAGCTGGGGTGCCAGGCTTTAAGTTTTTAACAGAATTGCCTACAGCAGCAATTATTCCCACTCCCTGAATTATAAGATAAGATTACATTTGTGAACCCCCAAAATAATCGTTTGATATTGGATAAATCAAAATGTACCCGACAACAAAAATATAATGAACTAATATGAATAGAAAGATCACTGATAAGGAAAATAGAACAAGCATTAAAAGTGACCCTATTCCATCACGAACTACTACTTTCTGTCAATGGACCAATATGTTGGAACTCTGAAAAACTGAGGCATCCATAACCAATAAAATGATAAGAGTCGTGAATTAAAATGAGTGTAACAAAGTCCCAAGAAAAAAATTGAAACTAAAAACAGACAACTCAAAGACATTTAAATCTAATACAAATGTACATGAGTCTTATGAAGATTGCATACATTGTACCTCGTTCTTAATAAATATTTAAAACAAAAAACAATATCCTATACATTTAACATAGTAACTTCTTAGTCTGATGATAACCAACAGGCAAGATGTTAGTCATAAGTTTGATTGAGTGCGATGCACATACAAAGTCATGCAATAATCTTCGGACAAAAGATGGATCACAAATTTTGGGATAAAAAGTTCAGATATTTAAGTGATGTTCAAAAGATTTTTATGGAAGATCATATGACTAAACAATTTTTAACCACGCAAAAGTTAGATTCAAGGAGATAACGAGTTTGAAGGAAGATGCAGGAGCATCATATGTCTCATGCCATGAAACATATGATTAAAGTGGAAGGTATGAGAGATACATGTGAGGAGGATGCATCACTCGTATGAAGTGGAATGGCTAAAAAGTTATATGTATGACGCAGAAAAAACATAAGGGCCATACATGCGATGAAGTTGTATCAATGTGCAACGTAGAAGAAAACAAAGGTCATAAGTCTGGAAGTTGATTTGCATTCACCAAGTGTGATATGTTTAAGAGACCATACGTACGGCTTTGTATAATACACTTGATGTGAATTTTGAAAAGGTCATGAATGATAATTTGGATCATATATCTGAAGAGGAAAAATCGAAATACTAGACATAAAATGGTTGTATAGGGAGTTTCAAATGTCCATTCTTGATGATTCAAACATTTATTGAAGTATTTGAATACTTCATACATCCAGGGATATTATCAGAATCACAGATCCAGATCAAGCTATTGGAGGAATCAGATGACAAACAAATTTTCCTTAGAAGTCCAATGGACATTGTGCAACAACAGGCAACCAAAGAAGACTTACCCTTTCTTCTTTGTTATTATTGTTTGTCATGACTTGCCATCAGAAAGTCCATAAGTATTGTTCTTATCTTGAAAGCTACTCAAGCTGCTAGTCTATAATAGATAATAAACCTAAATTCTTCTGGAGAACTCTTAATCACAAGATTTTTAAAATGAAAGAAGGACACAATATTATTTAAGTTGTAAAGTGTTAAAATCAGTCTTTTGAGAAGAAACCCTCTGAGCGTAATAGGTTTACCATCTCTTTACTTTCTGCAACTACACATTTATTGATTCATTCATACAGTGAAGATATATAAAGAAGAAACGAATAGGTTTGAATAAGCAAACAGCAGAAAACAATAATTCTGCAAAGAATATTTTTTTTCTTGCTCTGTGATTCTCAAATCACTGTGAATATCTAAGCTTGTCTCTTCCTTAGATTCAGCTTGTAGTACTGCTGTTATAAGTAGGTATCTGAGCCAATGAAAAGAAATGGGAGAGTGTTGTTGCTGAACTGGTGAAATACTAAAAGGAAGACTTCAGAAATGAATGTAGACTCATGAGTTGAACCGTCATTAATCTGGCGCTCTCTTACGATCTCTTTACTTTCTGCAACTACACATTTATTGATTCATTCATACAGTGAAGATATATAAAGAAGAAACGAATAGGTTTGAATAAGCAAACAGCAGAAAACAATAATTCTGAAAATAAGAATAGTTTTTTAATGTATTCACCCCCCCCCCCCCCCCCCCGGCCCAAATTAAACCTGTCATCTAGGATTAACACATATTACAGTGCTAGATGCAAAACCTTTGCAAAGATGAAGCTGATACTATGATTGAGACATCAATTCGGAATGGAATTAGTAGCAAGCTAGAGACAACATGATTTAACTTTATGTCAAAGTTATAATGCTTGAAAGGGTAGTGGGTAAGTACAAAAGCGCAATTCATTGTTTCATTCCGGGAGAAGGAGAAAGGTAAAAGGCTCTAGTTTAGGGAAGTGCACAAGAAGAAACAATATGATGTAAGTCATTCATTTCAAAAGAGGAGGAGCAGTTACATTATTAAAATATGATATTTTAGCATTCCATATATCTTAACAATGAATGGCAATTTGAATGCAATTAAAGTAATAAGAGTTGGAAGGAGTATGCTATGATCTGGGATAGACAATCACTTGGTCGAGTTTTGAATTTCAAATTGAAGAAGTTGACAAGTCAAAGTTCAAGTTTCGTGAAGGGCTCAGGAGCCGAAACGAGTTGGATTCAATGTTTGGAAAACATTTGGAAAGAAAACGAGCAGCGTGGACGAAAACAACCATAACTTTCAGCTCGGTTGTCAGATTTTCGTCCATAAGTACATTCCGAAAATTGCACGAAATTCTGCACAAGGCCATGCAAGCGAATAGTACTTTTGGACTTGTAGTCGCACAGAAACAGGTCGATAATAAGTTGGCGGAAAACTTTCATTTTTTCACAAATTTCTTTGTTAGACTAGAATTCTATTTTCTTTCCAATTTTACAATATTTTGTAACCTAATTACGTTTTTATTAGAATTTCTAGCATTTGTATAAATATGAAACTTTATTTCATTGTAAAAAAAGAACATTTTTTATATTATGAATTAAATGAGAATTTTCTCTTTTTTTTGTTCTTGAATGAACATGTGCCGAACTTATCAAATATTGTTATATTTGTAGCGTTCAAAATCTCAGAACTTATCAAGGAATTAGGTACCCTTTGTGGCGTTCGCAAATCGAGGTTCGTTGGTTTTATAATCAAGAGGTTATTCAAACTTCGTTTTTGTTTGGTTGTTTGGTTCAATAATTTGCGGGTCAAGATTCTACCGTCTGCAACCTGAGTTTTGGGCTTTCCCGACGTTTTCAATTAATTCCGCAATTTCCACGCTGATCCCGTACTCGGATTCGCATTAGAGCATGAGGATTACTGGTAGGGACACTTTCAGAGGATCAATGTTGATTGTAAAAGCGTACAATAAACGTTGTTTAAGTACACCAATCTAAGTCTCAAATTAAGCTAAAACTTAAGTTTTCTTCTTACCTCAAATCCAGCATCAAATGGAAGACGGGATTCGATGTCCTTTTTGTCTCCACTAAAATACCGTCCTGAGCTAAAATTCACCTGTTATGAAATGCTCTCCATTAGTGCACATGAAAGAGGCTCCTCATCATGATATATATGTACACCAGGTAAGTTTATTCCAGATAATATTCCTTACGCTAATCAGGTTTAACCCAATACAGCCAGCCAACACCAAAAAATAATAAATATGCAAGTAGCGAAGTGTAACTACATTGGAAGAGACTTATATATCTAAATATTCTTAGTTATATTATAATTTACAATGTTCCAATGTTGTGCAACGTACATGCACCGTATAGGGTAAGGCTTGTTATTTCTTTTTTCTTTTTTTATTCCAAAATATTGGATACCAACTTTAGGACATCTATTTGATTCACATAAAACTTATAGAAACAAAAATCAACTTATAAGAGTAACGAACTTACATCACTAGCATTAACACCGGCATAAATGACTTTCAAAAGCACATGATCAGGTTTGAGGGGGAATCTCAACGGAGCACGTATTACACTAGTAGCCCTACGGAAATCATGATTCAATGTGTGGACAACTCTAAAGGAAAAAAAAAAAAAGAGAGAGAGATTCGTTAAAAAATAATCAATAAATGATTTGGTAAACATACGAGAGGAGCAAAATAATTGCAACGGTGATTTACATGAAATTGTAGCCACATGCTTAAATACGGTTATACATGAGTTCAAGAGCATCATTGCAGGGCAATTTATACACTAAAGCCACAAAGATCACAATAAAAGCTGCCAAAAGTTAAGAAAAATATTCTTTCTGCAAGAAAACTGAAAGAAACCGAAAATATAAAATTTATTTAATCAAGAGTACGTTTGCAACAATATGAAAAACTATTTTGTACTATTTGGTCACATTCTGACAAATAATTAGACAAAACATCAGTGTAGAGGCAAAAAACCCACTAAATATTTTGACAGAAAAAAATGAGCTAAAACATAATCATAATGAAAGAGGAAGTAGTTGAAAAAATTGCTTGGCTCCTTCCATGAAATTCTTCCACAAACAAGTTAAATAAGCTACTCTTGCGTGGATTTCAGTGCTCAGTTTAGCATATAAAGACTATAACATATAAATATCAAAATTTTAACTCTTCCATTAGATCATTGCATAATTCATAATGAGTGACCAATTCCTTGTGCCCACAAAATGGTTGTATTTCAAAGTCGAGGAACAAACATAAGAAGATGACATAGACTACTTCCACTCTTTTTAATGCAAGTAACTGAATTTATGTCTTCTTACATCTTCTCAAAACTTTGGGGTATTTGAGTACTCAATGGAGACATAAATGAAGACTTTCTCCTCGATGTTAAAGGGCGCACACGGTATTTTGCTTCTTCTGCAGGAGTTGGTGAATACTCTAAGCCCCTTCGCTTAGATATCCACAAGCAAGACCCAGCTTTAGTCTCATCACTTATAAGCTCAAAAGCACCTGAATATTTGACAATATGAAACTCACAGCTAAAAACAGAGGTTGCAATACAATAACCGAAAAGGGTAAAGTATAATGACATTAATTCTTCAACTAATTTCGTAAATGCAATAATGAACAGTATATCCTTGACATGCATGATGGTATTACATACACTTCCCATATATCAACGAAGTTCTATGATATGTAGGCTGAAGTTTTGTAAAATTATTTGCAATAGTACTTACCTTTCACTACCATTTCCATTGGCAAGAAGCCTCCAATTAGATCAATAAATTTAGGATCCACTTTTGAGGCCAAATCAGTTTGCACAAACTGCAAGCAGAAGAGGGAATAATCATTTTTATAGAAAAGATTAGAAATCTTAATTGGTTTTTTTTTGCACCAATGATGAAAAGCTTCCCGTGCTTTAGATAAAATTATAAGTTGCTGAAATTATAATATGACAAAAATGAGTGACGGATAAGTTGGTATTAGTTGTGAGTCCTAAAAAATGTGTGGTTAAAATTAATGTTTGACTTAGACTACAGTTTCCCAAACATGCATTTATAAAAACTGCTTGAAACTTGCTAACACCATCTCTAAGAAATCTCAAATAAGAAAGCTAAAAATTCTTATGTTACCCCGTAGTATGGAAAAGCATCATGCTAAAGAATGAGCTCGATATTAATTGATGATAAAGCTGTAGTCCCTCTGTCTGAAATTGAATAACACACACCCCCCCCCCCCCCCCCCCCCCCCTCCCCCCCCCCCCCCCCCCCCCCCCCCCCCTCCTCCTCTCAACAGCAACCGAATCTTCACCACCACTATCAAGCCTCATCCTTGCCAAGTTTCATGCTAACATGGCCAGTCTCCCATTATAACAACCACTATCGTTTCAACCTCTTAGATCACAGCCATTCCGTTGGCTGATGTTGCTATAAAACACATCCAACTTAAAATTAACAACCTTCCTCACAAGCTGACCTTCAAAACCAATAACTACACCTCTTCTCCTACTAAATTCATCAGATTAACCAATTGATTTGAGGTGTTTTTCAGTAGTGGTAAGTGTACTTTGAGAAGCTTTGGGTTATATGTAGTGATAGTAGATGGAAACTTTTAACTTCTAAATGATCATAATGATTTTGGGTCGTCAGAGTGAGTGACAAGTTGTGGTCCTTTTCCCATTCTTCTAATTTCAGTTTCATTAATATGTGTGGTTGGTCATAGAGGGGGAAGTGGAAAAGGAGGTCGTTCTGGTGATTTTGAAGGGTTGTCAAAGTTGTTGTTGTTTGGGGGCGATTTGTGATATTGGCTTTCCTTGTGGAAGTCTTTTCCCTAAAGGTTCTGGGGGGTGGCGACAATAATCTATTTTGGCCATCGATGATGGTGCCAACCTTATTTTTTTATAATAGTTGATTTCTTTAAGGTGGTGGTACTTTCATTCCTTTCCCTTTCTTAGTAGGAAACTGCATTCAGAAGAAATTAGCAGTGGATTCAGAGCAGCTTCTTGTTTTAAGGGGTTCAGTTGCTTGTTGCCAAAGGGTCAGACAGCTGGTTGCTGAGGAAGTAACATTGCCATAAATTTTGAGATCGAAAAAACTGGGAATGCGAATTAAGGCAGGAAAGTATGTTGACTCATGGTTATTAGAATTGAGAATTGAAGCAAAATATATTGGTGATGAGCAAGTCCAAATGCAGCAGTACATATTAAGAAAACTGAATAAAGGTGTTAAACGGTGAGAGAGGGGGAAAATAAAAAAAAGGGCATTTGCAGTTATTAGGAAAAATCAAGTTCCCTAACCATTAGCAGTATGCAGCTCTTGATGAACGAACAGGATTAAAAGTAATGATCCGCTTAAAGATCTGGATACAATAAATAATTAACATCTCTAAAATGCTAGAGGTGCAGTTGTATCAAGACCTCCACTTTAATATTTTAAGAGTCGATAACTACAGGTCGGTTCACAAAGCAAAAACCATCTCGCTAATTGGGGATGACAAGTAACTACTGCTCCTTACAACAATATGATTGACGCGGGGTATTTTCATTATTTTTATTATGAAAGAAGAGAATGTCACATGTACAGGGATGGTAAGCCGTAAGGCAGCTAACGGACTTCTAGTCCTTCATCCAGTCTCCATTCCCAAATAAGGAGAGGATTCTTTTCAGATAATCCCTTGTCCTAACTCTTCTCCAAGTCGAGTACAATAGACAACTCATTCTCGAGCTCCGAAGACTAACATTGCTGAGAACCATTTCTGTTCCACACTATGTTACACAACGTATCTATCTATCCTTTGGAGCAACTCTGGGACTCTATTTGTTGGTCGACGTAGAGATTGAGACTAAATCACAACGAATGGTACTTCCCTTTTGGGCAGTTGCAGGGCAAGGAGGTATTCAAGCCCCAACACAGCGGTTCATGTCCAACCTCTAACATCAATGAGGTGTCTAATATCTCAGCCCATTAATGCTGTGCATCTCAGATGCATCATTAGAAGAATTAAATAGAGCTTACCTCAGGGCAAAGCACATTGATACGGATCCCTTGACGCTTGTAAAGAGCAAGGGATCTGGTGAACATGACCACGCCTCCTGTGAAATTTCTCATCATCGTCAGGCCAGAAACATATTGTAGATCAATTACATTTGGGAAGAACTGACAGAAAACAATGTATAGATAACTACAAACCTTTGGAGGCAGAGTAGATAGGATCACCATACATTGGGTAGAGCCCCGACGCAGAGCCAAGATTAATGATCACACCAGGCTTTTTAGCCTGTTGCATGGTTTGAATCTGCAACCAAATCAAGTTCAATATGCCATGGTCATAAAATTGGAAGACCCGTGAACATGAAAAACGATCCAGAGAAAAGACACTTCTTTAACGTGAGGACCTACAAAAACTCTCTCCACATCTGTTTCATAGGTGCAACTCTCCAAGGTCCTCTTAACTAAAGTAACCATCAATCAACTGAAATTACAAACTTGAGCATGAATTATAGGAAACCTTAAACATTCAAAGCTGCATTAATCATTTAATACACGCTTAACTTAACAGAAAGATGTATCTATTTCAAGCAGAACCTAGTGAATAATACAAGAATTTCAGTTTCAATCAACTGGCAGAATGTAAAATAACAGACTTTGAAAAAACTTTACAGCGAGATGGGTGCAGTCAATAACTGCAATAAGATTGACATTAACAGTGAGTCTCCAAGATTTAGAACCATCAGTATTGTCCTTGTTTAATGGAACCGGATTCGCAATCCCCGCATTGTTAATACAGAGATCCAATCCTCCATACGTCTCGACATGCTTCTTGAAAGCCGCAGAAAGTTCATCTAACCCAATAATCAAACCAACATATTCAGTATTTCCCTAATCAGTAAAATAAATAATACAATCTACAATAATTATGTGCCAATTTAATTGGTGGAAGTGTGAAAGATTGTTAAGGATAAAATCGTATATTAATTAAATAAATACAAATATAATCAACAGACTTGGGCTATGTATCAGGCTTCAAAAAGTTCAATCGAAAATTTTAACTAAATCGAGCAGTCAGATTTCAGGATTAGTGTTCTGAAACGAACATGTTAAGATGGAATCCGAGACTCAACAAAGCATCACTCACTTGAATTAGTGACATCAGTTTTGACGAACATAGCCGGCGGAAATCCCAGTTCAGAATGGAACTTGGAAACTTCATTGGAAGCAAGTAATGCAACTTCTTGTCCTTTATCAGAAAAATCGATTATAGTAACGAAAATTCCTTTGCTCGCAAGGGCAAGAACAAGCGCTTTGCCGATGCCTGATGCTCCGCCAGTGACTAAAGCTGAGAGTCCAGGCTTGATCTCCATTTTTATGCTCGAAATGGATGGATTGATTGATTGATAAATGAAAATGGATTGAAAATTATAATTGTTTTTTTCTTTTCGTAGATTTCGACCTTTTTATTTTACCGTTGTAAATCTATGGCTAATTCTTTATCTTTTTTTTTTATCCGAATAATTCTTTATCTTTATTTATACGTCACGTCAAATTTTCAATATGAGGCGAGTTTTTTGTATTCTTGGTGCGCTTGTTCAAAATAAGCATACTCATACCTTTACTCACATTCGCGGTTTGGCTTATTAGCATAAAACGTCCTTACGTTTGACTGTTAGTGTGCAAAACATCCCAACGTTTCATTTTTTTGCATTTTCACCCCTATTTTCAACGTTTCAGTGTGGAAAACGTCATTTTCACTATTTTTTAGTGTAAAATGACCAATATACCCTCAAATTTAAATAAAACGAAGAAAATGAAATGAAAAATAAAAAAATAAATTGTAATTATACTCCCAAACTTTTTAAAAAGTGCAAGTGAGTCCTCCAAAAGTCTTATTAAAAGGTTTAAGCACAAAACGTCCCTACGTTTCAAACATGTTTGTATTTGCTCAATAGCACAAAATGTCCCTACGTTTGACATTTATTACGTAAAACGTCCTTACGTTTCATTTCTTTTTACATTTTCGTCCTTATTTCAACGTTTTATTGCGGAAAAACGTCATTTTCACTATTTTTCAATGTAAAATGGCCAATATACCATCATATTTAAATAAAACAAAAAAATAAAATAAAAATAAAACCGTTATTAGGGCAATGGCCAATATACCCTCATATTTCAATGTAAAATTGCCAACATTCAAACCGTTAATGCTTGCCACAACTATCAGCCCCAGGATTATAGAGGGAGGTGAGATGGTGGGGTCTGGTGGTTTAGGTGGTGGAGGGAGGATAAGGCTAAGGGAGGAGGAGAAGACTGATGATTTGAATGTTTTAATAAGATTTTTGAACTCATTTGTACTTTTAAAAAAGTTTGGGAGCACAATTATAATTTATTTTTATTTTTATTTTCCTTTTTTTTTGTTTTATTTAAATATGAGGGTATATTGGTCATTTACATTGAAAAATAGTGAAAATGACGTTTTTCCGATGAAACATTGAAATAAGGACGAAAATGTAAAAAGAAATGAAACATAAGGACATTTTACGCAATAAATGTCAAATGTAGGGATATTTTGTGTTATTGAACAAATACAAACATATTTGAAACGTAGGGACGTTTTCCGCATTAAGTGTCAAACGTAGGGACGTTTTGTGCTTAAACCTTTTAATAAGACTTTTGGACTCACTTGCACTTTTTAAAAAGTTTGGGAATATAATTACAATTTATTTTTTTATTTTTCATTTCATTTTCTCTGTTTTATTTAAATTTGAGGGTATATTGGTCATTTTACACTAAAAAATAGTGAAAATGATGTTTTCCACACTGAAACGTTGAAAATATGGGTGAAAATGCAAAAAAATGAATCGTTGGGATGTTTTGCACACTAACTATCAAACATATGGACATTTTGTGCTAATAAGCCTTTGCGGTTTCCACAACGTTTTGAAAATCAATTCGATAACTATTTAAAGTGTATTTGGTAGATATTAAAATTAGATTAAAATTGAAAAATTAGTTGTTATTATTGACTTTTATTATACCAGTGGGACACAACAACGACTCATTTGATATCATTTAATTATTTAAATGATTTACCACCAAATCATTTAAATAAAGAAGACATATTACATTGCCCCAACGGGCATGATACAGTAGTAAAGTAGGTAGGTTTTCTGTGGAGTCTCAGGGGTTTGAATCCTCACGACAACTGGAAGACAACATTTACGCAAATATCATGTGAAGGCAAAGTAATAATGCGCTTTGTTGTCCCTCCAAGGGTCATGTCCGCTTCAAGCCCAAGTGTATATAAATTGTATCAGCGTTCAAATTTACTCGGGTAGCGAATCGGGGAGAAGGCCACCATCAAGATTAGTCAGGCGACTCTCAGACACCTAAGCCAAAAATAAATTGTTCAAAATATGCTTATGTATACCTTTACTCACATTTACGGTTTCTTCAACGTTTTGAAAATCGATTCGGATAATAACTATTTAAAAAAGGAATGATAAATAAAAAAAACTAAAATAATATTTCATATATTCATGTAAATCTTTCATTTTCTAATTAATGATAAATCTATTAAATGTTTATAGCAAATAAAAGAGTATTAAGATTCATTATTTAATTATTTGAATACCCATTTATCTCAAAGAAAAATGAATAGATTTTAAATGAATAATGTTATTTAACATCAATATTCAGTCCAGATGCCAAATATCATAAATCATAATAAATAAGTCATAATTCCTTATATTTAATTGAACATATTATCTTAATGTCACTAATACTACTAATATCGTTACCTAAACGGGTGTAAAACGCCAATGATGTTAAGGAGTATTATTTTCAAATAGGTCCATGCTTTTATCCCTACATATCTAATCATTTACCACCAAATCCCTAATAAAGAAGACATTTTACATTGCCCCGACAGGCATGACGCAGTAGTAAAGTATGAAGGTTTTCTACGGAGTATTAGATGTTTGAATCCCCACGACAACGGGAAGACAACATTTACGATGGAAGGCAAATATCATGTGAAGGCAAAGTAATAGTGCGCTTTGTTGTCCCTCTAAGGGTCATGTCTGCGTCCGGCCCAACTGTATATAAATTGTATCCGCGTTCGAATTTACTCAGGTAGCGAATTAGGGGGAAGGTCGCCATCAAGATTAGTCGGGCGACTTTCAGACACTTGAGACAAAAAAAAAAAACGCATTTGTCTTGCAGCTCTCCTTCACACTAGTCTGGCTTGTTCTTTTCCATTTTTGGCACCACCACCTGCTTTTTCTTTAATATTTTTGGCTATCTATAAGCATTGGACAAATGTAAGAAATGGGATAGACAAACATTGTCATATTCTTCGCTACTAAATATCTTTGTCAAAACCAAGAGGGAAACTTCTTGAAACTGCGCTCAGTTAATCAATTTCTAGTTATTGCCCAATTTGTCGAGTTTTGGATTGGTTTCTATATTCACAATTTTTCAGAATCGATTTTCTGCCCGATTGTTGGTTATCCAATGATTAGTCCAATTCAATTTTAATAATATTATTTTTTCTCATAGCAGAACCAAAATTTAACGTGGGAGGTAAGGTAGTCGAGTCAAATCGATTCTCTTTTCTCTATAATTTAATCTCATTTTTGGAAAGCATATTTTAAACTTCCTATATAAAGGTAATATATAGAAGAATAACATTATTTGTATATCATTGTATACATATTGATGTACGGAATGGTTATGTGGATTAGATGGAAATATTAAAAAAAAAAAAATTAGTTAATAAAATACACACCATCCATTTGTACAAAATAATTTACAAATAGCAGTAGTCTAGCGGAGAGGGAAAGAAAACCGAACTCTTGTACTTTGTCCATTCAATGTTGGCTTTTTGAATTTTTGGTCCCCTAATGTTTTCATATATTGTGGATTTGGTACCTAGTCTAAATTTTGGCAATAGCCTAAGGACCTGCTTGGGAGTTTTTTTTTTTTTTTTTTTAAATCGATTTTGACAATTCTTAGGCGTCACCATTTTATAAGAGGTTGAAAAATTGATGGATGTTGTTGTTGTTGTTGTTTGCATTAATTTTGGGCAGTTTAAAATGTGTAGTACAATTTAGGCATATTTTTTAACCCACCAAATTTGTGGATTTTGATCGTTTCTCAAGCTATTTTTCAATTTTACCTCTATAAAATAATTATTTCTGATCCACGTATTTTGCTCAAAATTAACTTGTGAATAAAAATGCATTAACTCAATTTTATTTATAACTATAAAATTTACTAATATGAAAATGTTATTTATGAGATAAAAATTCACTTTGGATAAAGAATTACTTATAGAGTAAAAGTATAACTAATAAGACAACAATTTACTTATAATAAACAATTAAATTATTTTATAATTACAAAATTAGCTTATAACTATATAAGTAAATTACTTAATAACTTAAAATTTTAATTATAAATAAGTATTTCACTTCTTAAATTAGAAATTAACTTATATGTAAAAATAATTTATAAGTAAAAAATATCAATTATGAGTAAAAACATTCTATACAAGAAATTAAAACTTTCACTAAAGAACATATATGTAATTTTATTCATTTGTAAGGTGTTATTTGAAAGTATTGTTTTGTAGAAATTGATGTTGTTTGAATTAGGAATGAGTTGTGACCTGAATTTCGCCAATTGTAACCTGTCCATCCATATGTGACCAACTTTTTTTGAATTTGTGATCAATATGAATCGTGTGCATAACAACAAATATATTATCAAGATGTGTTTAAAATTGATGTTATTTGATTTAGAAATGTATTATGACCTAAATTTATCTGACTGTGACCTTTCCATTCCTTTGTGACCGAAATTTCATTTTATTTTAGCATGAATCCTAATGCAGTGTATTGACAACCAAAAGCTGTGATTAGATTCGTTATACACGTGACTTGATTGACCTTGTCGTCTACCATGTTTATGTGACATGTAATCGTGTACCAATTTTTTCAAGTACAAACCAATTAATTAAATTTCATTCCTAATAAATTGTTTTATGTCATTCTTCAGTCACGATTATGGCATCTTTGAGATTAAATACGTTGAATACATGATTTGATAGAAATTCAAAAAAGAATTATCGATTCAAATGCTTTAACAAATCATTTTCTCATAAACTTTAAATTAAACTTCATGTTGAAATCCAAAAAATCAATAGAAAATAAAACATACATCGATCCATAGATATATGATTCTTTCCCGGAATAGGTTATGATCTTCCAAAGTGATTTGCGGCATTCTCTTGATTTTTCTCTCTATTGATGGGGATGTAGAGGAGAAGAAGAACCACACTCACCATGGGGACCATGACCCCTATAATAATATTAAGATAATGAATGACTATTATCTTTCATTTGTTTCAAATCGGCCCTTCATCAATTTGAAACAAACATCCGGTCTCTACACTTTAATTCCATGAAACATAATACCCATTAGTCAAAATTCATCTTTAATTGATCATTTTAATTGACTAATATATTTTAAATAATAGTACCACACATTTTAATATGTTACGTGTAGCTTCAAATATGTTAGAATTTTCCAACATGATTTACAATGATACATCATCTATGTCAATGAGGTTTGATACTAGCAGAGCTAGGCTAGATATAGCCGCATTACTCTTTAAACATCGGGAGATTAAGAATGCAACAAAGCAAGTGAGCAAAAAGGAGACGGGACTGTGATAGAGTGAGTTGAAAATCATTTTGAACATCAATTTGACGAAGAGATTTGTAATGTTTATAAATAATAGCCTCGTGTTCTTTTTCCTTTTTAATATTGTGCGCAATGAAACTAATTGTAATGAATATGAAATTGTGGTTGTTCATTCTGATGTTAAAAAAAATTAGTTTTGCATTTCAGCACATGTTTGAATTGCTAAATTCTACTAGTGACATGTTTCATTTGCACAAGTTAAATTTGCACTTATTACATGTCACAAGTTTTAGGTACCATTTCACAAGTCATGGATTGTTGTCAGCAAGTCACGGATTATACTACATAGATCACAAATCACACTGCATTGGTCACATTAGTTACATGTCACAAATTCATTTGCACATGTTATAGATTAACGTGTTAAGTCACATCTCAATATGCACTATAAACTTCACAAGTCAAATATTTGTAAATTCTCATAATAATATCACAACTTTATACAATTATTATTTCAATGAATCTCCACGTACTATTACATGAAATACCAAACAACACCTACGGCCAATGAATGAAATATTAAAGAGAATGTCGAAAAAAAGTGGTCTAACTATGGTCAAAGTGTATCATCAGTTAACTTTCTATTATTTTTATTTTTATTTTTTGCTTGAATTTGACTTTACTGAACCAAGCTACTGAATGTCGGAAATTATAGATCATTGTAGCTTCTCTTTTGTTAGGCAATGATTTTGTATTTTGAAGAGTCCAATCTGAGATGGTAACTGAATGCTTGATTTTATGAATCTAATTTTATAGAATCTAATTTATATATGTTGTATATATCACCTAGGTTTTGGAATATTAAACATTTTCCATTAAAATCGAATTGGGATATAGTTAGGGCATGATATTTGATTATTTTTTCCCAATTTGAAAAGAAATTCAATTAGCCCGTGTCCGTTTTAGATTAAAAAATTTTGAACTACTTTAATAAACACACTATAATAAATCCTCACAACTTAGCCCTTGTTTGATTTTGCTAGAAATCAATTTTTTTAGGGGATTTTGAAAAAAAAAAAAAAAAAGTTAATTAGATGTATGATTGAAATGTTGATAAAATTTATGAGACTCTGAAAATTGTGTAATTAAAATTAGAGAGAACTACAATCACAGTATCAAACATTTCAGAAATTTGCACCTAAAATCTAAATGGATGATCATTAGTTTACCATAATAGTACATTAACCAATTTTAAAAGGGCCTTATTTGGTACACATTAAAATTCTCATTTTTATTTTTCTACTCATTTTCAACCACACATTCTTTAATAAAATAATATTTTTCATCACATCAATAAATTTTCCTTCTTTTTCAACCACATATTCTCCATCAATTTACTATTCTAGAATACATTTTTCCAAAATAATGTGGATCAAACACACCCTAAAAAAAAAAAAAAAAATAGGTCTCCATCCCTCTATTTATTTTCTCTCACCTTCACCAATCCTGCCGTCCTTTCCCACCCCCATCCCTGAAAAATTAGCCGCCACCCATCGCTTGCACCACCCAATGTCGGCACCACTCAAGGACAGATTACAATAACATCCATGAAAAATTGAAGAATAATAAAAAACGGAAGTTGCTAAGTCATAACTTGAAATGTATAGGGATTCGTAATGAGAAATAAAAATATAACTGAATAGATAGTCTAACATGTTTTTATTCAAGGCCTGGGAGAATCAATTACTTCCTCAACTTCCTCAATCTTCAGTTTTCAAGCACTAAAACTAAAAGCTATTTGGCTTAATTGTTGGAATTGGTTAAATATAAATATGAAAAGAATTTCGTGTTAATTTCAATCAAATATTCAGACTTGATCTAATAGTTAAATTATAAAAATAAATAGACTAATTTAATCTACTTGTTGAGTAAATTGTTATGGTATATTTGGAATTTCCAAACCAATTTCGAGTGAATGAGAAATTATGATAAAAAAGTTGAAAGGAGAAGAGAAGAAAATGGCTGAGAATTTATCTAACTCCGTCGCTCTCCTAGCGTCCGAGTGACAAGCTAGCAACAGGCGAGGGAAAGAGTCTGTTTCTGGCGCTCGAGCGACGCAAGGGCAAATGCTAGCGACATCAAAAGCTGTGACCCTTGACAAAAGTTGTTGAGTTTTGTGGCGTGATAATTCACTCAAAACGTTTCCTTCTCTATAAATAAAGCACTTGGGACGTCCATGTGATCATTCCAATGATATGCAATCATATCATAATGTAAAATTTCATATTTCTTAGCCAAACCTTTGCATAAAAGATTTTATTCCATTTCATTCAAAATGAGTACAATAACCTAATTTTGGATCGTTGATTATTGTGCTTTGGAGTGCTACTAGCACAAAAAGATTGTTATTGTATCTTAGGAGTTGATTGTCATCATCCATAGACACCGTTGTGGGAGGAAAATCCGACTTAAGGACAAAAAAATTCAACTCTTGCGTCGACTTTGCATCCATTTCACTTGGCGTTATTTTGACATTATTTTTCTTTGGTATTTATTACTCATTTCCTTGTTGTTACTCTATTCAAATTTTGGTAATGTTGGTTAGTTTAATGTTTTGTTTAAAGTCATCACTCAAATTGTCAACATTAACTCCCAAAAATGAAGTTAATTAGCAACGTCGGCACCCTTGTGCTGCAGCTTCTCTTCTCTCCTTCTCTCTTTCTTTCTGGCATCATCTCTGTCACCCTCTTCTTTAATCTTTAAATCACTAATTTTGCGCCTTGCTTCTTCCTTCGAATCTTCATACTTCTCCTACATAGAACAAAATTAAAACCCGTGAAGCAGTTCAATAAATAATACCAGTTTAAACACTTGAAAATCCAAACTGAATCAAATGATACGTTCCTAATTTTGTTATTGATTTTTTATATTATTGAATTATCGTGTTGAAATAGTGGGGTCTATTTATCGATTTTGACATAGGAATATTTGAACTTGCATTCATATAAGAGGGAGATTTTCGAAGCTATTGAAGAATTCAAATGTTGGATTTTTAGAGTTTCTTGACGAGTTTGATAATGGTGATGAAAAAGGAAATTTTAGTGGTGTCGGGTTGGGTGGTGCCGACGCTAGGTGGTGCCGGCGGCTAATTTTTCGGGGGTGGAAAACGATTGGGATGAGAGAGAGAGCCTTTGATTTTAGATTTATTTTATATCAAATTTAAAAGTTAAATCAAACAGAGACTCTCCTTTTATACATTGTGTAATAAAAATAACAGCAATATGTTAGCTTGTCCCTTTTAAAAATAAAATAATATTATGCATCTAAGTTTTTCTGATATAATGTCGCAATCCCGATTTGCTGTCACTAATTAGTTACTAATCAACACGAGAAAGCATTTGGTCTTGTAATTTAATCATCAATTTGCATTAACTAATTAAAGCTGACAACCACTATTGTATTATTATTTTTCCTTTTTTAAATTAAAATGAAATATGCAACTGCATTTATTTAAATTTATATGCTATTTCTAGGGGTGGGCAAAACCCAAATCAACTCACCTAAACCGTCCAATCCAACCCAAACCGATCAGTTTGGATCGATTTTTGGTGATTTTTCAGTTGGGTTCGGATTTTGGATTAAGAAGCGGGTCGGGTCTGGTTTTGGGTTAAATAGTATTTATTTAAATTTATATGCTATTTCTATTCAATTGCTTACTGAATTTGATTGGTAATTTGAAGCCGTAGGTTTTGAAATGTTGAGGGATCCTCCAAGTTTCAAAAGATTCCACAATTTAATCTTAATATAAAAACCTTTTAAATTGATAAATAATGTTGACCAATATTTTGCCTTCGCCTTGTACAAAATATTTGGGACATGACCATGTTTCCCATTTTTATAGTAAGAATACATTTTGGAATAGTAGATTAATGGAGAAAATATTGTTAAAAAATAAGGAAAAATTTTGAATTTGCCTGTAATATTATTTTATTGAAGTATGCGTGGTTGAAAAGAAGACAGATTTTTTTTTAGTTTTTATTTTTGTTGAAAAAAATGGATATCAAACAAGGGCAAAATAAAACATTTTGGATGCGCTTGATACACGGTTCACGACAACTAGTCTGAATTTTATAGTTGATAAAAATTTAATCCTTTTTCGTCCTTTAATAATGTCAAATTCACCTTATCAAGTGCGACATTTTATTAGTAGTTTAAAAATGACAACTAATTAAGGCCATGTCTGGTGTTTCTAATTTCAAGAATTAAAAGCAATAATATAGCCGTTTGAGGAGACAGCCGGGTCCCACCACAGAGAGAGGAGGTCAAAAATGGTGGGCCTCAACGGGAGGATATTTGATTTTTCTACACACAAAAGTGTGCCCAGACAGGGCCTAAGCTATATTCTCAATACATTAACAGTCGATTGCATATTTTTATTGAAAATCCAATCCAATTTGATCATTCGATTCGATTAATTTGATCTACCTTTGTTTTCTTTCCTAACTTATTAGCACGGAAGGGTTACATAATGTCAAGCAAGTCAATGTCTTCGGTTGGAATAGGCGAGGATGAACTAATCCTACAGAAGATATGAGTAACATGGAGTTGAACCCCTTTTCAAAAGGAAACAATCTAGATTCTACGGGTTCAATGGTATGTGCTAATAATCAAGGAGCAACTCTTTCGGCTTCTAATATACATCGAGCACTAAGACCCTACCAACACACGATATGGAGTTCATGGCAGAGGCGGTGTCATTTTATCCGAAATAAATTATGTCGGATGCGTTCAATATATTGATGAAAAATAGATGATTCGACGAATAATCTATATTTAAAATATAGTCGGATGTTGGGATTATTAGAGACTAGTTTAGACATTGACAACGATCCTACAAGTATATAAATGGGGCATGATTACATGAAAAATGATTCAATCACACGAAACGAAAGTACTCGTTTTATTATATGATTTTATGTAAGCTTACTGCTCTGAAGATTTGACTCCCACCCCTAAGACAGAGAGAGAGAATTATATGACCAATTTTATAGATCATTTATAATTTTGTGCCAAGACTTCTATTAGGACCTATTTTAACAAATGCATTTATCAAGTCAATTTTTTTGAAAGAGGAATAAATGGGTACGTTCATTCATAGTTATTTTAAATCAGACGTGCATATCCATAATTTTTATTTTTTGCACCACTTTTTAATTGCACTTAAAGTTATTAATCTTTGCTCATTATAACACTTATATTTTTAATGATTTTTCATGTCATTATCATCATCAAACTTTCTATTAATTAACATATTTTATATTTGATAACAGAATTATGTCCAAAGTTGATGCAGGAGGATACGAGTCAGACGAGGTTGAGCTGTCTGATAGTACGTTAATGGCGCTGAGATACCATGAGTTGGCATATCAGCGCAAGATTGGCAAATAATTGACGGTATTTCCTAATTGGGACCATCTACGGGTATGTTTCGGTATTTTAGCCATAACTTTTGCTACGGTTGTCAAAATCATGCCCATGACCCCAATCAGAAAAGGTCTTTTCGGCGCGCACGACGTGGTTACCCAACTTTGCTCGGTGAGCATCGATTTCGAAGCCGAATTCGGCTGTTTTCCTTTCTGAATCATCAATTTAAGTTATTTTACCGTTTATGGTAATATTTCAATTACTTTCTTGACATAGAATAAGAGCTCAATTTAAGCCGAATTTTGGTGATATTGTTTCTTTTATTAAGCATTTTATTTTGGTAGTAAAATTAGAATTGACCATTTTTGGTAAATTTTCACTAATTTCGCATATCCGGCTATATAACCCGGTTTGTGGGTTATTTTTCATTCAGTTGTTGAATAATAAAGAATTCTTATCGATTCCTTTAGTTTTTCTCTTGCTTTATTCTCTGTTCTTGCCTATTGATCCCAACCTGCAGAATAGTCACTATTCTTCCCGGTGTCAAAAGTCTGTTGAAATAGCATAACACAACTTATTTTTCTTCTTTTTTTAAAAAAAATTAAAATTGAAAAAAAAATTCCCTCATTTCAAAGCACGAAAATAAAATATTTTGATATAAATCATTATCAAAGACGAGACGTATAAGTTGAAGATAAGAAATGACGAAAAAAGTTAATGAAATAATGGTTACAATGAACAAAGTTTGAAAAGTTTAACTATAATTAAAATATGATATATCAAATAAAATTGGTGGTGATAATATTTTGTTAATGCATTAGACAAAGACTTGGTAGTCAAAGGGACAAGTCTTCTCTACTCTGCGTGCAGATTTATATAACAACTCTTGGATATGCATATCTCTATTTAATACATGTTTTATGAAAATTGTTTTAAAAAATAGCAACCAGATTCAATTTATACCGAGTGCAAAATGAGTATTATATTGTATCGATTTAATAAAATTAAATTTTGTGCATGGAGTTGACATTGTGATAAATCCCTCCAAGTAAGAGAGGTCTCTAACAATATATACTGTTAACTTCTATCCTTATAAATACAAATCAACTCTTGTCCATCGGTGACAAAATGTATCCGACGATACACCACCATGCTGACGGCCATCCGGGATCTATCGCCGCCACCGGACTTCCAGAACACATTCCTAAACAGCCTTATGTCCCTCATCCTCTACTCTCCCCCCACGTCGTTGCCGGCAGGGTACCAGGAAGGTGGTCGACTGGTCTTTGCCACTGCTGTGATGATCCTGCAAATTGTATGGCAATATATTCAAATTCTGCTTCATTGAGAATTTCATTATTTAGTGATATGATTATTTTTTTCTGATTTGGTAAACTAGGTTTCATCACTTGGTTTTGTCCCTGCATTACTTTTGGACAGATTGCAGAGATAGTGAGTAAAGGTTCATCGCGTAAGTTACCTAAACATGTCACGCTAATAGATTTTTTTTTCCACGTACACTTATTTATTTATTTGTTATATTGTTTTCAGAGATAAAACCACGATATTACTTCTTTGACAATGACTAAATAGTATAATCAACAAAATTTGAAGTTTTTATTTTTTCTTAAGGCCTACTTGGGAGTTTCGCCGTACCAATTATGAGCAGATCGATTTTGAGTGATTTTAATAGCGATTTTTAAAATTGTTCATGACACAACCCGTCCCAAGTCACCCTAATGGACCTGACACGTGTCGTGCGCCGATGGTAGATACCAGTTAAATGCTGGACCCACCACCAAGGCAACCATAACGTAACATCGGTATATATAGCTTCTTTTAACCAAAAGGAAGTTTTAAAAAAAAATTTGACAGAGTCTCCTTCAACAATGACATTATTTTCCGTCCTGTTAACATAAAAACATCCAATCACCCATATACCAACATCATAAAATCAATTACTCGATCAACTAACAATGTCTATATCACCATGCATCATAACTGCTTCGCAATGACATAATAGCGATGTAGTTTAGTTTACAATATTCCATCGTGATAGTAGATACATTTAAGTACAAAACTTTCAAAAATGAAGCAAAATGGTCGCTTGATGATTACAGTCTTAAGCAAAAGAACCTACGGTAGGTAATAGTAGTGGCTGCAAAAACTATCAATAAAATCTTCACCCCTGCTCAATCAACTGCCTCCTATAAAGAAAATGTCAAGAAAATAGATGAGATAATAATCCCAGTGAGTGGAATGTTTATACAATGGTTACACAATCCTCTATGTACGTACATTCATTTATAAAATAACACGGATTTTTCAATCATCATGATGTCCTCGTTACCCTAGAAAGCTGTATCCTAACATCTTCTAAATTTATAATGCGGGTACTAAATCATAAATTAGACTCAAACTGATATCAAGGAAATTGATAATAATTGATACAATACATTGAGCAAGTACACTAATCAAATTCAGTAAGTTGAAACCATAATCTAAATTTCATAAGCTAAACTGTAAGCTAAGAACTGTAAATTGAAAGTTAATAACCCACTATATATAGAATCATTACATCAAAATATACCCCATGTAGTCATCAGCTAATGATATGAAAACTCTAGCCATATGCAAGTAAATGGCTGATCAACACCTCTGTACACGGCCGTAGCCCCTCAGTGTACGAAGTGGAATTAACATAATCATCTTTATACACGGCCGTAGCCCCTCAGTGTATAAAGTGGAAATAACATAATCATCCTTATACACGGCTGTAGCCCCTCAGTGCATAATAGGTACCCTTACACACGGCCGTAGCCCCTCAGTGGATAAGAGTCACCTTTATACACGGCTTTAGCCCCTCAGTGTATAGGAGTCCAATACACAACTCTAGTACACGGCCATAGCCCCTCAGTGCACTAGAGTAAGATAACTACATTGGGGTATTTTCTGATAGTATCAACATAATTATGCTCATTTACCAATTTCTCAAAAGTAAGACCTTTAGTGCAACTAATATGCTTCTCTACCAATTTGGAATCATATAACCATTCGTATTAAATAAACATGTTTATAAATTTATAAATTAAAAATCTTATTTTTTTTTTTGGAAAGTAAGTTCTCCACTCACTCAAAACAAGCTACCGTCTAGGACGATCCGTAAGCTTTTCCAATTTCTTCGTCACCACCTGAAACACCATACAAGATAGCTAATTCAACTATTGTCAAGTCAAGAAACCTCTAACATCTAATGCTATAACATTACAACTAAATTTCCTCGATGCTAGAATAAACGTCCCAATTTATTCCCTTAATCAAGTGGGTCTAACTACACCTTCTAGTCCATTTATTAACAACCAATACATTAACATCACCTTCCATCCAATCATAAATGCAATTATCCACTTCCAACTAGTAAAGCTAGCAATCAATACTACAACCAATTTAACATGCATATAGTTCCATAATCTCATGTTTTCTATTAAACATTTCATTAATACAATACTTCCCACTAACAAAACTTATACAAATATTAACTAAAAATCTAGGGTTTGCCCAAAAATTCCATTTCTTACCTTAATATCAATGGATACTAAAAACTCCGTAATCTCAAGCTCCAATAGTACTAATATCTCAAAAATCTGAAAATTTAACAACAATTTAAACCTTAGAAATTTAACATAATATACCTCTATTTCTAAAAATATAACGAGAAAACAAGAAAAAATCGAGTTCCAAAATACCCACTTTACCTTCTTCTCCTTTTCCTTCTCTTTTTTCTTCTCTTTTTCTACCTTTCTTCCTCTTTTTTTTCCCCAATTCCAGCTCTCTGTTTCGGTCTCTCACTCTCTGCGTAAGTGTGTGTGTGTGTGTGTTAGTGGAAAATGAGACAAAAAGGCTTGGAAAAGTCTAATAAAAGGGTCAATTGCAAAGGAAGTCCCTCAACTCTCCAATGTCAAATAAGTAAGTCCACTACTTCTAAAACAATCCATTTAAAAACCTTTTCTTTTCCTACTTTAAAAATAAGTCCCAAGCAATTAATTTATTCTCATTTAACTCCATATTTGACTTTGACTTAGACAATTCAACCCTTGACTTTGACTTGTAAAAATTGGGTTATTACAATCTTACCTCCTTAAAAGAATTTCGTCCTCGAAATTCGATGGACATCTGGCTAATCAATGAATAGGTGAGGATACTGCTCTCGCATCTGGTCCTCATTTTCCCACGTAGCCTCTTCCACTGTTTGATTCCTCCAAAGAACCTTGACAAGTGAAAATGTCTGGTTTCGCTGAATCTGCACCTTTCTATCAAGAATTTTCACTGGCTCTTCTATATATGTCAAATTCTCCTTCAACTGAATTGGCTGAGACTCTAGCACATGAGAAACATCGGTAATATACTTGTGAAGCATAGAGACATGAAAAACATCATGGATCCTGGATAATTCATCAGGCAAATCTAATCGATATGCCACTGGGCCAATCCGTTCAGTAATCTGATAGGGTCCAATATATCGTGGACTCAACTTCCCTCGCCTGCCAAATCTCAACACCCCTTTCCAAGGTGACAATTTCAAAAATACTTTATCTCCAACTGCAAATTCAAGATCTTTCCTACGTCTATCTGCATAACTTTTCTGTCTATCCTGCGCTATTCTCAACTTGTCTCTAATCAATTTCACATTTTCTGAAGACATTTGAATCAATTCAGGGCCTACCAACTTCCTTTCACCAGCTTCATCCCAACACACTGGCGTTCTGCACTTTCTACCATACAAAGCCTCAAAAGGAGCCATTTCTATGCTGGAGTGGTAACTATTATTGTAAGCAAACTCCATCAAAGACAAATGAGTATCCCAGCTACCTTTGAACTCCAAAACACAAGCCCTTAACATATCCTCCAGAGTCTGTATAGTCCTCTCTGACTGGCCATCTGTCTGAGGATGAAAAGCTGTACTAAAATGTAATTTAGTACCCAAGGCTTCCTGCAAACTAGGCCAAAATTTCGATGTAAATCGAGGATCCCTATCTGACACAATGGATAATGGAGTACCATATAAGCTCACTATCCCATCTACATACAACTTGGCCAACTTATTTAAAGAATAAGTAGTCTTGATCGGTAAAAACCTAGCAGTCTTGGTCAAACGATCCACAATAACCCAAACACCGTCATGACCATTCTGAGTACGAGGAAGACCAAATAAAAAGTCCATAGTAATGTGCTCCCACTTCCATTCTGGAATAGGCAATGGCTGTAAAAGTCCTGCCGACTTTTGACGAACTGGCTTTACTTGTTGACAAATAAGACATTTGGATACAAATTCGGCTATCTCTCTTTTCATACCCAACCACCAATAATGATCTCTCAAAGTGCGATACATTTTAATACTACCTGGATGCATAGCATAAGCAGAACTGTGTGCCTCATCTAGAATCTCCTTCTTCAATTCTGGTATATCTGGAACGCACAATCTATTACCCATAGCCAATGCACCATCATCTCTGATCACATAGTCTGTTCTTAACCCCGCACTCACTTCTGCTTTCAACATTCTCAATGCCAAGTCTTGAGATTGAGCTTCTATAACCTTATCAATCAAAGTAGGCCTTACCTGAAAATGAGCTAATACGGCCCCTGAAGTACTAGCTGACAATTGAGCATTCAACTTTTTGAACTCACAAATCAACGAAGCACATACAGCACTGGATGAAGAGGATGAACTAGTCTTTCTACTGAGGGCATCTGCCACTACATTAGCTTTCCCTGGATGGTAGTCAATCTTGCAATCATAATCCTTTATCAACTCCAACCATCTTCTTTGCCTCAAATTCAGTTCTTTCTGATCAAAAATATACTTCAAACTTTTATGATCAGTAAATATTTGACATTTCTCACCATAAAGATAGTGTCTCCAAATCTTTAGTGCTAATATCACTGCAGCTAACTCCAGATCATGTGTTGGGTAGTTTAACTCATGCTTCTTCAATTGTCTTGAAGCATAAGCTATAACCTTTCCATTCTGCATTAAAACACATCCCAGTCCTTGGCGTGAAGCATCACTATAAATCACAAACTCCTCACCAGGAGATGGAAGAGTAAGTATAGGAGCAGAAACTAATCTCTTCTTCAACTCTTGAAAACTCTTTTCACAATCCTCAGTCCACACAAATCTAGAGTTCTTACGAGTCAGACTAGTCAGGGGAAGAGCAATTTTGGAAAAATCCTCTACAAATCGACGGTAATACCCTGCTAGCCCAAGAAAACTCCGCACTTCCGTAACATTAGTAGGGCGTTCCCATTTCATCACAGCCTCAATTTTTACAGGATCTACGTAGATGCCTTCTGCTGAGATAACATGACCCAGAAACATAACTTTATCCAGCCAAAATTCACATTTGCTAAACTTAGCATACAACTGCTTATCTCGCAGAATCTGTAAAATGACTCTCAAGTGCTCGACATGCTCATCACGGCTGCGAGAATAAACCAATATGTCATCAATAAAAACAATCACAAATTTATCTAAATATGGGTGAAGCACCCTATTCATCAAATCCATAAATGCTGCTGGGGCATTAGTCAACCCAAATGGCATCACCAGAAATTCATAATGGCCATACCGCGACCTAAATGCAGTTTTCTGAATGTCAACATCCCTAATTCTGAGTTGATGGTACCCTGAACGCAGATCAATCTTAGAAAATACTGTAGCACCTCGAAGTTGGTCAAACAAATCATCTATACGAGGCAAAGGGTACTTATTGCGAATAGTCACTTTATTCAACTGTCTGTAATCAATACACAATCTCATCGTGCCATCTTTCTTTTTCACAAATAATACTGGCGCTCCCCATGGAGATGTACTGGGTCGAATGAAACCCTTATCAACCAAATCTTGTAACTGAACTTTCAATTCCTTTAGCTCAATTGGGGCCATTCTGTAAGGAGTTTGTGAAATAGGGGTAGTACCTGGGACCAAATCAATGGTGAACTCAATTTCCCTGTTTGGAGGTAGTCCTGGAAGATCTTCAGGAAAAATATCAGGAAAATCTCTTACCACTGGTATATCTTCAAGTTTCAACTTAGAAATGTGGGTGTCAATCACATTGGCCAAATAAGCTTGGCACCCTTTTCTAAGCAATCTTCCAGCATCAAGTGCAGATATGATACATGAAGGTAATATTCTCCGTTCACCACTAAGAACAATTTCAGGCTCTCCCGGCCTTCTGAACACCACTTCCTTGCGGAAACAATCAACTGAAGCATGATTTGCCGCTAAGAAATCCATGCCCAGTATAATATCAAAATCATGAATATCAAGTGGAATCAAATTAGCTTTCAACTCCCGATCATTCACTCTAATCACACAATCCTTGTACACACTAGTAGCTAAAAGTGAATTCCCTACGGGAGTTGCCACCACCAATTCATTGTTTAATGGTTCGGACATCTTATCAGCATGTCTAACAAGGGCATGAGAAATAAAAGAATGTGTAGCACCTGAATCAATTAAAGAACGTGTACTTCTACCAAAAATAGATAACATACCCATCACTACGTCAGGTGACTCCTCGGCCTCCTGCTGTGTCATCGCAAACACTCTGCCTTGAGTCTGAGTACGTTCTGTCTGTCTCCTCTGCCTGGAACCACTGCCCCTAGCCACATCAGACTGTACTCTGCTACTCGACCCTTCATTAATAGTTGGAATTCCCTTTTTATTCTGTCCCTGTCTGACACTACTAGTCCCCATCGGTATGCTCGTTCTCTTAGGTATGTCTCCCTCCTGAAATCGAGTTGGACAGTCTTTCCTTAAATGTCCCTCCTGCCCGCATACAAAGCATCCACGGGTACCCTTGAGGCACTCACCAAGGTGGAGTTTCCCGCAAATCTGACAAGGTGGATACCGAGTACTACTAAGGCCATCAATCGGTCTCGAGGCCATCGACCTCTGAACAGAAAACTGACGATGCACTGGCTGATGCACGGAGCTCTGACTACGACCAGATCCCTGACTAGATCCCAAACTATGAGATCTCGACTTGAAACTCCCAGTATGAGTAACACCAGGCCAAAATCTTCCTCTATTCTTTTTATGCTGTCCACTAGAGGTTCCTGTCTCGCTTTGATTCCCCGGAATAACCAACTGAATCCCTTGACTCTGTCCTGCTTGTAATGCTGCCTCAACTCTCAAGGCCGCCTCTACTAGTGGACCAAATCTGGTATGTCCCTGCCCTGTCACCATCGCCCTAATGTCAGGCCTCAGATTCTCTTCAAATCGTCTACATTTGTCATTCTCTTCATTTACCAGAACTAGTGCATACTTCGAGAGCTCCACAAACTTGGTGTGATACTCAGACACAATCATCGAACCTTGAGTCAATCTCAAGAACTCATTTTGCTTGGCATTTTTGTATGAGAGAGGATAGTAGGTCTCAAAGAAAGCATCTCTAAAAACAGTCCACGTGATGTCATTGGAATCACGATACCTGCTTCGAAAAGCAAACCACCAATCAGCTGCTATGCCTTTCAGCAAGAAAGTAGCAAGGCGTAGTTTTTTTTCCTCAGACAGCCCATCACATCAAATATACTTTCTAAATTCCTCATCCATTCCTCAGCATCAGCAGGGTTAGCAGTGCCCATAAAATGTTTCGCACCGAGCTTAATTGCTCTCTCGATGCTAGTATCTCTATCTGGGTTAGGAATAATAGAGGCAATCGCTGTAGCAAGTTTGTCGAATATGAGATCATTTCCAACCACATTACCCTGTGTAGGTAGTCCATGTGTCTGATGAACAGATGCTTCACCAACATCTTCTCCTATAGGAACATTTGGATTATCAGGTAGTTGGTTTTGACGCCTGCCAGTCCTACCACCACGCATCTTTAACCTGCAATATGCATAACACGTGGAAAGATCAGAATAAATACAAAATATCCGAGAGACTCATGAACCATGCTCTGATACCACTTGACACAACCCGTCCCAAGTCACCCTAATGGACCTGACACGTGTCGTGCGCCGATGGTAGATACCAGTTAAATGCTGGACCCACCACCAAGGCAACCATAACGTAACATCGGTATATATAGCTTCTTTTAACCAAAAGGAAGTTTAAAAAAAAAATTTGACAGAGTCTCCTTCAACAATGACATTATTTTCCGTCCTGTTAACATAAAAACATCCAATCACCCATATACCAACATCATAAAATCAATTACTCGATCAACTAACAATGTCTATATCACCATGCATCATAACTGCTTCGCAATGACATAATAGCGATGTAGTTTAGTTTACAATATTCCATCGTGATAGTAGATACATTTAAGTACAAAACTTTCAAAAATGAAGCAAAATGGTCGCTTGATGATTACAGTCTTAAGCAAAAGAACCTACGGTAGGTAATAGTAGTGGCTGCAAAAACTATCAATAAAATCTTCACCCCTGCTCAATCAACTGCCTCCTATAAAGAAAATGTCAAGAAAATAGATGAGATAATAATCCCAGTGAGTGGAATGTTTATACAATGGTTACACAATCCTCTATGTACGTACATTCATTTATAAAATAACACGGATTTTTCAATCATCATGATGTCCTCGTTACCCTAGAAAGCTGTATCCTAACATCTTCTAAATTTATAATGCGGGTACTAAATCATAAATTAGACTCAAACTGATATCAAGGAAATTGATAATAATTGATACAACACATTGAGCAAGTACACTAATCAAATTCAGTAAGTTGAAACTATAATCTAAATTTCATAAGCTAAACTGTAAGCTAAGAACTGTAAATTGAAAGTTAATAACCCACTATATATAGAATCATTACATCAAAATATACCCCATGTAGTCATCAGCTAATGATATGAAAACTCTAGCCATATGCAAGTAAATGGCTGATCAACACCTCTGTACACGGCCGTAGCCCCTCAGTGTACGAAGTGGAATTAACACAATCATCTTTATACACGGCCGTAGCCCCTCAGTGTATAAAGTGGAAATAACATAATCATCCTTATACACGGCTGTAGCCCCTCAGTGCATAATAGGTACCCTTACACACGGCCGTAGCCCCTCAGTGGATAAGAGTCACCTTTATACACGGCTTTAGCCCCTCAGTGTATAGGAGTCAAATACACAACTCTAGTACACGGCCATAGCCCCTCAGTGCACTAGAGTAAGATAACTACAGTGGGGTATTTTCTGATAGTATCAACATAATTATGCTCATTTACCAATTTCTCAAAAGTAAGACCTTTAGTGCAACTAATATGCTTCTCTACCAATTTGGAATCATATAACCATTCGTATTAAATAAACATGTTTATAAATTTATAAATTAAAAATCTTATTTTTTTTTTTGGAAAGTAAGTTCTCCACTCACTCAAAACAAGCTACCGTCTAGGACGATCCGTAAGCTTTTCCAATTTCTTCGTCACCACCTGAAACACCATACAAGATAGCTAATTCAACTATTGTCAAGTCAAGAAACCTCTAACATCTAATGCTATAACATTACAACTACATTTTCTCGATGCTAGAATAAACGTCCCAATTTATTCCCTTAATCAAGTGGGTCTAACTACACCTTCTAGTCCATTTATTAATAACCAATACATTAACATCACCTTCCATCCAATCATAAATGCAATTATCCACTTCCAACTAGTAAAGCTAGCAATCAATACTACAACCAATTTAACATGCATATAGTTCCATAATCTCATGTTTTCTATTAAACATTTCAATAATACAATACTTCCCACTAACAAAACTTATACAAATATTAACTAAAAATCTAGGGTTTGCCCAAAAATTCCATTTCTTACCTTAATATCAATGGATACTAAAAACCCCGTAATCTCAAGCTCCAATAGTACTAATATCTCATATATCTGAAAATTTAACCACAATTTAAACCTTAGAAATTTAACATAATATACCTCTATTTCTAAAAATATAACGAGAAAACAAGAAAAAATCGAGTTCCAAAATACCCACTTTACCTTCTTCTCCTTTTCCTTCTTTTTTTTTCTTCTCTTTTTCTTCCTTTCTTCCTCTTTTTCTCCCCAATTCCAGCTCTCTGTTTCGGTCTCTCACTCTCTGCGTAAGTGTGTGTGTGTTAGTGGAAAATGAGACAAAAAGGCTTGGAAAAGTCTAATAAAAGGGGCAATTGCAAAGGAAGTCCCTCAACTCTCCAATGTCAAATAAGTAAGTCCACTACTTCTAAAACAATCCATTTAAAAACCTTTTCTTTTCCTACTTTAAAAATAAGTCCCAAGCAATTAATTTATTCTCATTTAACTCCATATTTGACTTTGACTTAGACAATTCAACCCTTGACTTTGACTTGTAAAAATTGGGTTATTACAGTTCAACTTATGCTTGAGAGTTTATTATTCATCGATTTTGAAAGTTTTTTAAAATAATAAAATCACGTATATATCCCTTATTAAAAATTTCTTCTATATGAATTTTTTTTTACTCATAAGTGATATTTTACTTTTTTACATATAAGTTAATATTTATTTAAAAAAATAAAAAAATATAAATATTTTCTTAAAATTTAAAGTTAATATTTTTTACTTATGAGTAAATTTTACAATTGTAAGTTAATTTTATATTTTTAAATAACTTAGAGATTTTTTAACTTACAAGTAACTTTTTTTATATATTTTTTGTAAGTGAATTTTTATTTTATAATTTTTTTTTTACATAAAAATGATTTTTTTACTTCTAAGTAATTTTTAATTATAATGTAACTTTTCTTATCTTATGAGTAATATTTTACATATAAGTATTTTTTAATTATAATATAATTTTTAAAATGATAAATAATCTTTTAGTTAATATATTTTTATTTACAATTTAGTTTTGAACAAAATAGGTTGGTTGGAAATAATTATTTTATAAAAAGTAAAATTAGAAAAACAAAATATATATTAGAAACGGTCAAAACCCTCCGATTTGGTGGATTGAGAAAACCACTCAAAATTACACTACACCAATTTTTGGTGATTTTTAAATCATCCAAAATCGGTGTCAAAAAAACTAGCAAGTAGCAGTTTTTCCAACCCTTCATAAATGGTGCCACCCAAAATCGGTCAAAACATGTGAAAAAAACTCCCAAACAGGCCTTTAATTATTGAATCTTCCTAGTCAAACTTGTCATAAACTGTACAATATTTATATGTTGAGAATTAGAATCCCTAATCTCTTATTTGGTCTCCATTATTTTTAAAATACTTTTTTTTCTTACTTTTAACCACACATTATTTAATAAAATAATATTAAATGTAAATTCAAAATTTTTCTTATTTTCTAACCACACATTATCCTCAAACTGCTATTTGAAAATGCATTTTCGGCGAGAAATGGGGCTCAAACAGGCTAAAAATTGCATTAAGTGAAAAAATATATAAACAATACGCACGAGTTATAGAGGTTTGTCTCAGTATAACATTACATCATCTTTTACCATTGCAGTAATTTACTATGATAAAAAAAGTTTATAAAAGAAAAACCGTACACACTATTTTCTCTTGCCTCTTATCTCTTTTTGACGATGATATATACGTGGTCGAACTATGTATTTTTCCATGCACATTTGATGCTCATGCCCTTGGAGGGGAGATTTCTTACTCCCACGAATTTCACTATTAGATCCCAAAATGATACATTGAAAGAATCTTAGGTCTTCGTATATGATCACGAGACTGAATTTCAAGTCGACTGAAATCATTTAAGACGATTTATTGTTGTGGTATTGCAGCTTGTGCAGAGAGTGGGACGAAATATGCATTGCTTCTGGTGACTGGTTTCGCTTGCTTATATTCATGTTTCTATCGATCAAAATTGAGGAGCCAATATGACTTGGAAGAATCACCTTGTGTGGATTGCCTTGTGCATTTCTGCTGTGAAACATGTGCACTTTGTCAAGAATACAGAGAGCTGCGTGAGCGTGGATTTGACATGGGAATAGGTATGAATATATCCTTCAAAATATTTTAAATTCATTTGTTAATCTTGCTTAATTATATCATAGGCTAACAAATTCTCTCAATTTTTTTCTTAAACGAAACATCATATTCGTTTAGAGGGCTTTTGTTTCCTTACCTAGAAATTCTTTAAGTGAGGATTTTGAACGTTTATCAGAGAGGTTAGGTTTTGGGTAGTTTCTTGTAACGATTTTTATACCAGTCCAATCCATGTTTGAAAGTTTATTATTCCGCGATTCTGTAATTTTTCTAGACAACTAAAATTACATCTATGTCATTTAGTAAAATTTTCATTTTATAATTTCTTATATGAATTTTCACTTAAGAAGTGATATATTTACTTATAAATAAATTTTTAAGCAATAGGTAAAGTTTTACAGTTTTAAGTTACTTTTATACCTTTAAATAATTTTGTACGCATATGTGAATTTTTACTTATAAACTTTTTTGTATTTTATAAATTAATTTTTGTCTTACTAGTAGTTCTTTTACTTTATAAACAATATTTTACACAAAAGTGTATTTTCATACTATGAATAACCTTTTTTATTTATAAGTAAATTTTTAGTTATAAATTATTTTTTTTGCTTATAAATATTTTTTTTAGTTAATGTATTATTATTTACTAACTAAACAAAATAGTTGGGTTGTGAATAACTATTTCATAGGGGTAATATTGGAAAAGAATTTGACAAATGATCAGAACCCAATTATGACCGTCAAAATTACACTTCACCAATTTTAAAATACTCAAAATTGTTGCCTTAAAAAACTAAGTGACAATTTTCTCAAACTCTAATAAATGATGCCACCAAAAACTGATCAAAATCGATGAAAATAAACTCCCAAACAAGCCCTAAATATCGATCATTAAAAAAAATGTTGGCCTTAGAAGCATAATTTATCTTATTGAAGAATTTCACTATTCATTCATTTGGACATGATGTCTATGTATGAGGGCTGATTAAATGATTCTTTGAAATTGAAGGTTGGGAAGCGAACTTGGATAGGCAACAACGTGGAGTTACAGTAGCTCCAATTATAACTTCTGGAATGAGAAGATGAATTAGTCCTCTTGAATTAATTTTACATAATTGCAATTTTTGCTTTTCAAAATTTGGTGTCTTTTCGGTTTTTATAATTTTTTTTTTTTTTTTTGGCTCAACTCTGTGTGTATGAGTGTAAACCCTATGTAGTTGATTGAATTGTTTGCAAATAATTGTTGAATCAAGAAATACATTCCGCGTGCTCATTCCCAATTCACAAGTGTAAGCGATACTCGAATGGTAAAAGGCTCACACAATTGAAAGATGGACTCTTTTCCCTTCTCGGTCGGCAAAAACACACCTGAGTGAATGTTTAAAGCGTGACTTAAAGGCCAATGAAGTAAATAAATAAAATGTGAACATATAACAGAATTAGTTACCAATCCACCACTAAACGATCGTGTCATCACCTATCATTTTTTAGAATGATTCAAAGCTCCCCCAAAAATCTGCAAAACTCATACAAATTCAAATATCTCCCTTCCAAATAGTCATTTCTTTTCTTGCTCCGATTTGAGCATTAAAATCAGTTAGGAGGTGAAAACTCTGACTAAGTGAGAAAATTTTGTTTATGAGATTTCTATCGTCAACAATAATGCTTCGCTTTGTATTCTTTTTACCTACAAAATGGCATGTTCAATGGACCAAACCATGTAAATATTTGACTAATTTAACGTTTTATATTGAATATTTTACCTAGTAGTTAAATCAATTCGGGAGATTTGCGTTCTTTTAGAAATCTGAACAATGTATTATATAGGAGTCAAGAGTTTCAAATATATTGATTAGAGCATGTTGAGCCACTTTCTTTTTTATTATTATTATTTTTTCAAAAAATGCATTTTGGAATAGTAATTGATAGAAATATGTGATTAAAGAATACAGAAAAAGTTTTAAATTTGAGTATAATATTGTTTTATTGAAGAATCCGTGATTAAAAATAAGAGAGAAAAATGTATTTTTTGAAATAATGAGTATCAAACAATAGTTTAATAATAATCTTCAATCTGCTTACGTTCGACCGATGAAGTTTGACTTAAACATCTTCGGAAGAAGCTCAAAGGGACAATGGTAAGAAATTCGAGGGACCAAGTCAGAAATAAAGGCAACACAACCTTGATATGGTAAAATTATTTTTAAAATAAGTAATTTAGTATTTTTAAACTTCGGGAAACAAACAGATAAATTATTTTTAAAGCTACTTATTATTAAATTTTTCAAGACTAACTTCATATGCCGTGTTTCATTAGAAAAGAAAATGTATTATGTACACAAGGGAGCTCGAGCTGACCTCAGCTAAAGATGCAAAAAATTAAACTTATCCCGTTTGGGGGTATAATATAAGAACTAGAGGAGTTACATTTCATTCGTCCTAGATATACTCGTCATCATACGCAGAGTGTAATTTTTCTTTGATTTTTGATCACTTTTGAACTTTCTAATTGGAGGAAATTTTACAAATTTATTGTTGTACTACAAATCGGAAAAATTTATAACTTTGCTTCAATCTACATAAAAGTAACCAAAAACGTCTTCAACATATTTCCTTGTACTACGATAGAAAGGTGGAGCCTCTACTCACACCTAACTCACACGCAGGGGCGGAGCCAACCCGTCGAAGTCGGATGGGTCCTAGAGTCGAAGGGGTGGGGGCCCACGATTTTTTTATTTTAAAAACATTATCTGTTAAAATGAGGGAAGTTGATACTTTTTTATGGAGAAATGAAATAAAGGAACATAAATTAAAAAGTACATTAGTTGAAGACTTAAAAGATGTTAATGCCTTCATGGAGATATGTCGGTAATCAACAATTATTTTTTGGGCGCTTACAATTTTACTGGTTCAAACTTTAAAATTAAAAGTTAAGATTTAAGCATATATGCATAATGCATTTTAATTTTTATAGCTGTAGAATCCAAAATTTTAACATTCTCACTCAGTTAATATCTGTAAGCGAGTTTAAAGTATAACATTCATATGCAATAAAATGTCTCTTACAAAGACACCCCAAACACTTAAAGAACCTAAAATCTCAGTACTCCAAAAAAAAAAAATGCACATTATAAAATTCATGAAAGACTTTTTCAAATACAAAATGGTAAATACAACATCAAAATGTGGGGGGGGGGGGGGGGGGGGGTCTGGGTCCCTCAGGACCCCTTCCCTCCCCTCTCCTCCTGCTCGCACGCATCACATTTATTGCAGAGTGAGGAATATTCGCTTTATTAGCACATTCTATATCCAAGCTCATGTTGATTAAGTCATTGTCAATTTCAAATTTAATTTAATTATGTGGCTCTTCAAATAATTTAATAACTCGTGCTTCAAGTGGCATCAAATTTGTCAATTTATGTACTATACAAAGACCATAGTCACATGTACAAGTCTTTCTTAACTCTGCACACATGCAGATTCACATAAACAATTATTTGAACCGATTTGCATATCTCCATTTACTACGGGTCTTCCAAAAAATATTGAGAAAAAAAAAATAACTAGCTTCGATTCATGTGAAGCTTTTGATTCAATTTATGAACTTGCCGGTAGTTCCACCTGGTTACCATGTGTCTTGAGACCAACTCTCATGTGTGGAATTAAGCGCTTCTTCTACAGGCTGTATTTATAGGAATTTTTAGAGGTGATAAGGTGGCAACACTGGATTAATTGGTTTGAAGTTGTTTTTTTATCCAACTTCCAATGAAATTGTGCAGATTGACAATATGTCAAACAAAAATCTTTGTACATGTAGCATGATTGGTGTGTATATATACAAGTAAACTTTGACATTTATCCCTACACACCAACTCTTTTCCATCAGTTCACAAAATGTATGGGAATCACCATGCTGACGGCTATTCAGGATCCATCCCCGCCAACGGAGTTCCCGAATACATTCCTAAACAGCCTAATGCCCCACCACTATTCTCCCCCGGCCGTGTAGTCCCCGAAAGGGTATCTTCGAGGTGGTCAACCGGTCTTTGCCACTGCTGTGATGATCCTGCAAATTGTACGTGTATTGATTCCAATTCTGCTAATTAATATGAGAGTTTAATTATTTAGTGAAAATGCTAAACTTTTTTTTTCTTTCTTTTCTTATGTTGTAAACTAGGTTTAATCACTTGGTTTTGTCCCTGCATCACTTTTGGACAGATTGCTGAGATAGTGAGTAAGGGATCATCACGTAAGTTACTTGTCACACTAATGTATTCTTAATATCTACCTTCGTCATCGTTCTTTTTCGACTTTTTTAACAAGAGGAGATTCAGGAACTTATTCAAATCGGGAGAACAGTTGACTTTATATCCAGAGTCTAGATCTGCTGTCTTCATCTCTATATTCCCTTAGATGTTCAAACCCTTGCAAGTAGTTACCAATGAACCCTGAATTCTTATCTAGTTACCCTTTACTTTTCATTTCGCCGCATTTCAAAGAAAAAAAATTAATGATTAACTTTATGCGGTATTGACATTTTTTTTAAAACAATAATGACATGTTCGATAAGAAGGACTCATACTACACAAGATAAATTATTAAATAAGAAGAAGAGTTAAAAATCTTTTTGAATATACTAAATGGAACATCCTCCATCATTTAGTGTTACTAGACCGGAATAGTGAAAACTACCATTAATAAGATTTTAGCTTCTTTATTTTTCTTTTAGACCCACCATATTATTTGATGCATCACAACAAACAAGCTATAACTATATGTTTATATATTGTGCCTAGCTGCGAGATTGTACGTTAGCGAACTATTAGCATGTGTGCGAAGTGTTTATAAATGGTTTCATTTATAAACAAATAAAACTTTTGATGGATATAAGTGAGTAGAATTTGTGGTTCTCTCAAAATATGTGGATGGAAATGACTTGAATTTTAAACATGAGCCAAACATAAGCTATATATTTTGACACCAACGAGATGCGCATGCCATTCTCGTACTTTTAGAACATCTCGATTGCACACACAAGCTATTTACAAATGTATTCTATAGATTGCAGTCTACGTGGTAGATAAATAGACAGGCTTTCAGACGATATTGATATCTAATAAATAGATGATCAATTTCAAAATTGATCTCCAACGAATTACATGGATCACTATCTAGGTCACTTTGATTTCCTTAAAATAAAAACAAAAGCCGGCTATATATGAACAAGAAATATTAAATTTTGCTATGTCTATCTTTTTGTTTGTCAAGCAGCCTAATGGAATCCTTGTGAGATTGCATGGGAGAGTATTTCACCGTCTACTTTTACTTTCGTTACAAATTTTAAAAACAATGTATTATTTCAAATCCATTTTAATTTTAATACATTTTCTCTTTCTTCTTTTCAACCACACATTTTTTGATAAAATATTGTTACACATAAACCTAAAAATTTTCCTCCTTTTTTTAACCACACATTTTTCAAAAAATTACTATTTCAAAATACATTTTTCGCAAAACCTCGTTAAAATGTATCCCAAACTCTTCATTTAAGATGATTTATGTGGTTGTGACATTGCAGCTTGTGCAGAAAGTGGGACGAAATATGCACTGCTTCTTCTGACTGGTTTTGCATGCTTATACTCTTGTTTCTATCGATCTAAACTGAGGGGCCAATATGACTTGGAAGAATCACCTTGTGTGGATTGCCTTGTGCATTTTTGCTGTGAAACATGTGCACTTTGTCAAGAATACAGAGAGCTTCATAGTCGTGGATTTGATATGGGAATAGGTATGAAATTCTTTTTTTTAATCTCCCATCAAAATATAATATGTTTTTTCAGTCGAAATATTTTAAACTTAATCGTTTAAAACTTACTCATTTACTTATAAGTAAATGTAGCTACTTATATGCATGTTTGGTTGATGAAATTGAAGGTTGGGAAGCCAACATGGATAGGCAACAGCGCGGAGTTACAGTAGCTCCAATTATCACTTCTGGAATGAGAAGATGAATTGGTCCTTGGATTAATTTCACATAATTGCAATTTTTTCCTTTTCCTTTTCCTTGTCCAAGTCTGAAGTCTCTGTCTATGAAGTGTGAACCCTATTGAATTATTATTTATTGGTTTGGAATAATGTTTCACCTTGTGTTCTTTAGTACCTATCAGCTTTTTTTATTTTGAGATATAGCATAGAATTTATTTTTATTTTTTTCAACAAATAAATACATTTTTGGATTCATTTGGTCATTTCTGTTAAAGCAGTCGCAAAAAGAATGTGTTATTTATACAGTGAGTGAAAAGATAATTTACAATGTTAAAAGCTATATACTCCTACCCAATTTTATGTATGTATAACACGAGAAGATAAAGAATCACCTATTTCATCTCTACACTCAATCAACCAATTATTCCCCAGACTTGAATATACAAGTCAAAACAAAGTTTCCGAGCACGATCATCTTCCAATTACTCGTCATCCTCTGAATCTGTGAATTGCCAGTAGATGTCGATATGAGCATTTATGAAGAAGAAAAAAAAAAGTGACGAAATCGATAAAACTTAGCAACTACAAAAGGATATCTTCAGGGGGGAAAAAGTTACGACCAGATAAACTTTTTCTTAATGATGAAATGAATAAATTTTAGTTATTGTGTCTTTTTTTCAATGTGTTACCAAGTGACAAAAATAAGCAGATTTCCCAACCACTTGCACACAAGCAACCTCACATCCTAATAGGTATTTTACTTATTTTCACAGCAAGTAAACCAACAAACATAAATTTTGAAATAAAAATATAGATGCATACCTGATCTTATATCTTCTCCAACTTTTCCTCTATTTTTGAGCTGTCTTGAGATCATCGCGGATATGAGAATCCACCAATAAATGTGGAAAACAAACAAGGTCAATAACATCGTGTTGAAGACATAGTACAATGTCATGTCATATGGCTCCAACAGGTTCAGGCATTCACACAAGTAGTAGCTGTGAATGGCAACAAGGAAAATCGATTAGATGAAAAGAGACTAAATATGATATCTGTGAAATAAGAATTAATTGGAGCCAACCTTGAGGACCGTATAACCCAAAATGGAAAGAACACGAGCCTTAGTACAAGCCATGACATAGCAAATAATCCAAAGCACAAGCTAGCTCCAAGCTCTTTCTCAGAATATTTAAAAACTTTAGCAGCTTCCAGAAATACATCACTTGCATCATGCAGCGCAAGAACAACGGCTCCTATCCGAAAGAACCTATGTAAAGTGATACTTCACTAAGTTGTGTAAATATATCTTTAACTGCATTTATTATCGTTTGACTTGAGTGGGAGCATGAATTATGGTGGTAATTAAGATACCAAGAAGTGGGATGACTCATACGACGCTCTTAACTATAATCTCTTTTGGTAAGTGATTTAGGTGGTAGGATGAAAACAAAGATATTTATATCAGAATCCGAGCGAAAAAAGAAAGAAAGAATATAGTTTAGTCCTAAATTCCAGTTAGTTTTTCGCTGACAGCAATCATAGCTTATAGTCCCTACCTGTGGGGGGGTCTTTAACACTCTATTCAATGTCCAGAGGCAAAATTGTACAGGACTGAATTGATTAAAGCAATTAAAAATACCTCAACAAATATAGTGAAGAGTTCGAATCAAGTAATAAAACAAATATCTCTAAAAGTTAGCAACAGAGTTTAATATTTCTCAGCCCTTTGGCTGGTGAAGCCCACAAAAATTTATGAATTTGTTCTTAGCAGTACTTTGCCTGATGATCTTCAGCATTAGACCATTAGCAAGGGCAACGCGATGTAATCAGAGGAAGGAAATATAAATGAGATGTAATATAACAAATCATTAGGAAAATGATGAAGCTTGAAACCAATACCTAGATAGCCAATACTAAGCTAAACCTTTTTATTTTGTTTTTCATATTTATCCATGAATATATAACACGTAAACTTCATATATACTAAAAGGTATGTGATACTTACTTTGAGCACTGTCGTGCCCTCGAAGGGCCAGTAATTCACACGTATAAAGCATATACACATACATTATAGCACATGCCAACACATAATATACAATATACATAAAGGGAGAAAGAGGGAGAAATGTGCAATATATATCAACGACAAAGATGAGTGCCAGTTCATACTTCTTCATGTTTTTATAAAATATTGAATCTTCTTTTCATTTCTCAGGAAATCTGAACGAGTGATTATCCAGTCGCCTTGGATTTTGACAAGAAATATAATACAAAGAAAGAGGTTGAACGATTTCTCAATCATAAAAACAGAGGACCAACAAACTGTAATGACTATTATATTTATCAAGAGTACCAAGGATCTTACTCAGTTCTATCAAATTCAACAAACTATGTAAAAGACAGCTATATTGGTTTTTAAAAATTGTACCAAGTATTTTAATTCTAAATCTGGAATAGGATTGAGATACTGACATAGGAGTGTAGAACAAGGCTCAAATCTGAACCAAGAAGGAGAATTGGCTTCCGCAAGCCAATCTCAAAGATGAAGAATAACAGAATGATTGGGAGCAAACATAGCTCAACAAGTTTCTGTATATTTCATAGTTCATCAAGTATTCAAGGAAAAGTGCAATAACAAGTATGTAATAAAATCCAACGAACCATCTAACTGTCTTAACAGGCCACGAGTGCACTGAGGCTGTAATCCGCATCAGACACTTTGATAATTCACTATCAGAGAAACAAATTTTCTGTTCTATAAATGCTAAGAACAGTGCAGTTAAAACCACGCCAATTTGCTCCCTTTCTCACAGCTTTCTTTTTGCACTTAGAAGTGAAAGATTATATTGAGAAGGAGAAACATTTTCCAATAATACTTCAATAAAAACACTTCAATGCACTTCCCTTATCCACGATAGCATATTGTGAAAAAATGGGCATAGGTGCACTGATCCATGGGAAAGCAATAAAGCACACATAATATATGTGCATGTTCTTTTTAAGGGGGTTATTCTATAGGAAATGTGATCCCAATCCCCCCGAGAATCTCTTACACAATAAATATAATCATGCAATATTTCCTCAAGACCCTGACAGAAAGTTCTGGGTGCTCAACAATGCACCTTATATCAAATTATGCAATATTTTGTTGAGAGCCTTAATTTACAACTGCACCTTATCTTATTTCGAGTTGCATTCTTATCATAAGTACCTCAGCAATTTTTAAGTAGCAGATGAAGCGAAAAGTACCTTGTAATATATGAGTACCCAATAAGGATAACAGTGATTACGTGATGAGACATCATTACAGAGAAATCCTTTCGCCGTGTTTCCCAGATAAGGAGGGCAGCAATGCTATAGACGTAGAAACCACATTGGCACATATAAATGAACTTTAAAGAAGGCCTGTAATAAACAATTCAGCGGATAATTTTAGATATACAGAACTATAACAATTCATGAGGATGCATTGAAGGCATGCAAAATTGAAGTTTTGCAGCCTTTTGGGCATGTAAGCGAAACGAATGAGTACAGGAATATTCCCAATAAAGTATTTAACCAACACTGGAATAATCTCTTTAACACAATATTTATATAATCAGTCAACAACAGAACCAAGATATCCCACCACCCATCCTAACTTTTATTGAGCATAATGCATCAATTATCCATACATCATTCTAGCAAATCAGCAGTTCAGACAAAATATAGTGCACCTCATTGTTTTGTAGGGCGTAGGCACATAACACAGATTTCAAGGGGGGCCAAACACCATGTGCCAGCCTTTGCCTATGGAAAGGACGTCGGAATTTCAGAGCTCAAAGGGAAGGAAAAAAGTTTTCAGACCTACAAAGATAAGTAAAAAGAATATATACACACGAGTATGAACCCGGATTGCCAAGTGTCCATACCTACCCCCTGGTTAAGTGAAAAGAAGGGAAGAATCTGACATGGCAAGCAATTGGACAAGATCATGTGTTCTCTATCATTTAGATTGCAGAGAATGTGAAAATTCTAAGACTTGGACTCTCATAAAATTAATGCTCAATTTACAAGTAATGCTTTCAAACTGGACCTCACATAAATCTCTAGCAAGTCCTTATTTCCCTAAGACAAGCAATTCAACAACGAAATCCTTGTATATATTATTAGGATAATACTGAACAAATGTATTACTTACTTCAGTTCTTGATTAGGCCAGCCTCTGAAGTACTCCTTTATATCTCTGAACCATGGCTCGTGGTAAGTAACTCTTAAAATGCAAAACTCAACAGAAGCATAATATGTAAGCTTCCACATAGACTCAGAAATTTTCTCAATCTTTGCTCTTGTGGCCTCATTAATTTTTGGCAGACTTGTTCTACAACCCAGCAAACAGACAGCTAGCCTCTAGAATAGAAGCAAACAATTTGGCGAGGAGAGATTTAATCAAAGAGATAAAAAGGAAAAAAGAAAAAACGCTGCAGACCAAATTTGTCATCATAATCTTTTTGTCTTTACACTTCTCATTGGTTTCTTTTACGTCACCAGAGCATTGAATTTTCTGGGACACAATGGAACAAGCCATTTGGAGAAGCTATGGCATTGAAAAGGCCCCAACATCAAGGGGCAGACCCAGACATTTTGTGTTGTGGGGTCAAAAATTAAAGTATAATATTTTTTTAAATAATATTAATAAAAATAAATTAATACACATTTTGATACTTTGAAAATGTTTTATAATTAAATCATTATCAATATTGTTAAATGGATTTTGCTACTTGTATAGTTTTATTTACCATTTCGTTGACAAATGTTGAGTTGACGGCAAGTAAATCAAATTGAATGTAAAAAGTAAATGAATTGAAATAAAATTCACATTTAATCTATGAAGTAAATGAAATTTAAATTTAATGCAAAAGCAATTCGAAAGTAATTCAAATAACATTTAATCCTAACGATCCTAAAATTCTTGACGTCATATTTCATGTAAATTTTCCTAATAAAATGATTTAAATTATGTTAAAAATTTATTGTGCAAAAATAAGAAACGTTAATGACACAATTGAATTTTTTTTAAAAAAAAATGAGAGACACCTCTTTCAAGAGATACGTTTGACACATATTTAACTATTTTCGATATTCATTTGGACCATGCAATATGACTATGGTGTAGTTCTCGAAGCACGTTTCTAGATGACGTAGGTGATTTGTGGATTTGAATAGTATACGATCACTGACGAATTTTGAAAGTTAGCATATTGTTGAAATTATCGAAATATTAGTTTAGAACAGACGTCGTAACTTTTAATACGTTTGGTCGTTTTGCATGCCATTAATGAGCGAAAAAACTACGCCATGAGCACTTTGATTTCTTTTGGCTAATAAGTGCAACAAAATAGGTCGTAAAGGTATCTAAACAACTATTTCTTGGAAAAAAATTTGTGGGATCATTTGACTCCCACATGACCCCATGTGGGTCCGCCCCTACCCACATGGGTTAGCTTTTTATTCTTATCTTTAAAAGTAATTCACTTGGTGAGATTGTTTCTTTTTACCTATTATGACCATTTGATGTCCTATTGTTAGCTTGTTGATCTCTCATATCTGGTATAGATCTCAAAGGCCATATCTATATATCCTAATAGTTAGCAGGAAAAGTTTTGTTAGAACTCAAACCCCATGGTTTTTTACTTCACAAATTCTCTTATTCTGGTGGTTTTGCAGTTGTTTCATTTGCTCTTTTTTTTTTTCCAACACTAGATTAACTATTCTAGTTGGATAGTGATTATTTGATATCCTATTTTCTTGATACAAAGATTATTCTCTTATATACTGAGTCTTGCACTGTGTTCTTGACATTTTATTGGTAGACCTTGACCATAAGTTCTGCACTCCATAGGGCTGCATGCTTCCCATTCTTTTGTTTTATATTCGTAGGCCATTCATCCAAAACTCAATCCAAGAAAAAGCCATAAACACACAAATTTGTGAGGTAATCTGCCTCACTTCTCTTTATTCTTTCCTCCAAACAAATCGTGTGCATTGTTATTAAAATCACTAACTCACAAATCAATAGGTTCATCAAGTGCGCATCAGGTTATGACTGAAAAATCTCAGCAAGCTCTCTATTATTGCTCACTTAATCTCGAAAGAACTTATGGAATGTTTTGTAGATTGGATGAGATGGAATTGATCAATATTGACTAAGGGGGGAAAAAAAAAAAACCTGCAGTTATTTAACAATATAGGATAAAATGCACTTACACTAATCAAACAGATGCTATTACAATAAGAATTTTGAGATAACTATACAAAAACTGATATATGCCAAAGAAGAAGCGAGAAACTTACACGAAAGATGAACTTATCGAGGAAGAATCTGGCAGCAACGAAACCGAAAGCGAAGTAAATTGCGATAATAAAATGTGAAAAGCTTGCGACGTCATTTTGGGTCCAGATCGAGTCCATGACAATAATTGAAACAGAAATTCATCAATCAACTAATCATTACAGATTTACTTTCAATATTCAATCAGAAACCTCTCCACAAAAACGAAAACATCGAAAAATAATCAAACAAACAAATATAATCCAATGAAAAATTTACCTTATTTTCCAGCGCCAAATCGAGGGAGTAGCGGGGGAGGCGGAGATCGTGTGAATGGGGTTGGAAACAGTGATTCATGGCCGAAATTATGGGGGCGAGTCGTAACAGAATCCCACTAAGCTTTTTACTACAATTTTTAAAATGGGAAGAATGTTTCAAAATACATTTCCAAAAATAAAAAAACTTATAAAAAAGTTTCAAAAATCAGTCAAGGTCACAAATGTCATAGTCACGAACACTCAAATTGTAAGTAACAATTACAAATTAAATCGCAATCACATATTTTTTTACGCTACATATTATTTATTGATCACAAATTATCAATTTCATTGGTCATAGACGCTTTTCATCCCACTCAACCACTGTCGACCACTCATTTGTTGTTGGCATGCCCACTTGATGCAACAACCTACAACACTCATCGTCCACCAAGACCCAACCACTACCTAAGGGCGTAGGCCCAATTTTGGATAATTTTTTTTTATTTTTTTATTTACCATTTTGTGCTCAAATGAATAAAAAACTTAAACCCTACCAATTCAAAGTATGAGAACTTGAAAGAAATGCTTGTAATAAAATATGATTTTGCTAAATTAAATATTAGTACTTTCTTTTATACGTTTCTTGATTTTTTATTTTGGTTAATAATGTAAATTAATTTATGTTCATTTGTTTCCTTTCCTCATCAAATAGTACCAACTTCCCTCATTTTAACAGATAATGTTTAAAAAAAAAAGTCAAGAGCAGGACCCCATAACTTCTAACTCTGAGACCCCCCTACTTCGGGCTGTCCGCCCCTACCACTACATCTTGTCTGTCATTCACATTGTCTTTCCCCGGATAAAACAAAAAAAGGAAAAAAAAAAAATATCAAATCTACAATCAGCTATTTGCACTTCCCACAACCACATGCCTCCAACCACTACCTCCCGTCTAGTTCTCAACCATCAACCACCAACACCATTCCAACAACAAATCCTCTTTCCTCCCACCAACACCCACACTATCGTCGCAGGGTCGCAACACAGCATGCGCCCCGTAGGATGAGAAGGCGTTGATTGGCGCAGGTGAAGAGAAGAAGTTGGAAAAGTTCTACGACTTTCTATTTGGATAAGAAATGAATTAGGGTTAAGAAGTGGGGTTGGTGGCGGTAGATAGGGTATATTTGATTTTTAAAAGAATTAAAATTAAACTTGATATTTGCAATTATAATCTAAAAACTAAGGTTAGGAGTAATTCTCACTTTTAAAAGTTTCGGACACGGCATTGACCCAAAAATAAAAAAATGTCAAGAGTCAAAGGATTGTATCAAGATCAAATAGGGGCCAAGTAAAATAAATTAAATAAATAGATAAAATAAAATCAAGGGATGATTTTCGACAAAATCAAGCTTGTCATGTCTCTCACTCTTTCATTAGTACATTGATTTTGAATTTACTTTGTTTTGGCCCCATGTTAGAAAGTGGCTTCTCTTGGTATCATTTGGACTTGGCAAAAATAAGAAGAATGAAGAGAGGAATCGAGTGGGAGAGGCTTGGTTCTCCGGTGGAAATTCTTGGTTATCTCTGTTCGATTTTTCTAACTCAACATCAAATACTATATTGGTGATGGTGTTGAAGAAGCTTTAGATCGATTTTATCACATTGAGATATATTATTTTGCATTGTGAATTGCAACAAATCATTATAGTCTACATTTTACTGCTACATTACATTTATAATTTCTTGGAAGATTTAAAGCGAATACAATAGAACACAGATAGTTACACAGTCCGCAGTGTCATAATCATTTCGGTGTATCAATGAATTTTTGCCTCTTTAAATATTTGGGTCTTATCCTTCCCCTTCCCATTTCCCTTCCAATTTCATTTCGTAATAACAGAACGCTCATTCCCGTATAAACCCAATTCATACGATAATTTTAAAACCTAAATCCCTATTCTTAAAAGTTACGAATAAAAATGTCATTAGTTGTATTTATGAAGTGTTGTTGTAAATGTTAAAAAAATTTAATTATGGTACGGAATCGAATAGAAATGAACCGAATCGAACCCGAACGGTTCCAAAATTATATTTGGACCCGACGGTTCCATTTATTAAATACCCAAAAAATTTGGGTCAGTTCAGTTCTTTTCAGAACCGAACCAATCCATATCCAGTCCTAGCATGTACACTTGCTAAAAGTAAGCAAAATTAGTTGAACCCTTGGATACAGTCCCCGAGAGATCAAAATGATTTGATGAGAGAACTCATTAAGTTACTAGAATTTCAAGGGGAAGTTTATCCCTAATCATGCTTCCTCGAGCACACCAGAAAACGTTCGGGAGGTCTCTTTGTGTTTTTAAATATGTCGTGTCGAAACTTTCAAGACTTCTAAGAAAGATGGATGATTTAACAATGATAATTGTATATCCACGTCGACCTAGAATATGAAGTGCACGAGCAATATCTAGGTCTCCCGAGATTAACAAAATTGATGCGGGTCGGCAAATATTCAAAGCAAAGAGGAAAATGCCGACAAAAATTGCCTTGTTGGCAACAAAGAGGAACATGTCGACAAAAATATTTTCAGTAAATGGAGATTTTAATGCATTTTCGAGGCGACTAAGAGAGTGGTGTCACAGGATGTGTGTCAAACTTGTATACATTCCCAACGGAAGGAAAGATACTACCGACAAGACAGTTTTTGTCTACACGTTCCTTTTTGCTTTGGATAATTGTGACCCCCATCAATTTTGTTTACCTACACCATTGAATTTGACCACAAACATCAATGCCCCAATTTCTTCCACATAATGGGATGTTAAAGAAGTTGTCGATTAAATTGTACATACAGCAGCATTATTCAAGCATCTCCAAGAAAGACACCAAAAATGCACCCAAAAAAAATGGTGCAAAATGTCAATTTTATCCTTTATTTTTATTTTAAACAATTTGATTTAGAGTATTTGTGTCACGTGTTGTCTATTTTTTAATACAATAAATTTTTATTAATATTATAATTATTATTGTTCAAACCTAAATCCCCATTCTTAAGAGTCACGAATAAAAATGTCATTAGTTGTATTTATGTAGTGTTGTTGTAAATGTTAAAAAATTTAATTATGGTACGGAACCGAACAGAAATGAACCGAATCGAACTCGAACGGTTCCAAAATTATATTTGGACTCGACGGTTCCATTTATTAAATACCCAAAAAATTTGGGTCGGTTCAGTTCTCTTCAGAACCGAACCAACCCATATACAATCCTAACATGTACACTTGCTAGAAGTTAGGAAAATTAGTTGAACCATCGGATACAGTCCCCGAGAGATCAAAATGATTTGAGGAGAGAACCCATTAAGTTACTAGAATTTCAAGGGGGAAGTTTATCCCTATTAATGCTTCCTCGGGCAAACCAGAAAACGTTCGGGAGGTCTCTGTGTTTTTGAATATGTCGTGTCGAAACTTTCAAGATTTCTAAGAAAGATGGATGACTTAACAATGATAATTGTGTATACACGTCGACCTAGAATATAAAATGCACGAGCAATATCTACGTCTCCCGAGATTAACAAAATTGATGCGGGTCGGCAATTATCCAAAGCAAAGAGGAAAGTGCCGACAAAAATTGTCTTGTTGGCAACAAAGAGGAATATGTCGACAAAAATATTTTCAGTAAATGGAGATTTTAATGCATTTTCGAGGCGACTAAGAGAGTGGTGTCACAGGATGTGTGTCAAACTTGTATACATTCCCAACGGAAGGAAAGATACTACCGACAAGACAGTTTTTGTCTACACGTTCCTTTTTGCTTTGGATAATTGTGACCCCCATCAATTTTGCCCAAATTTATTCTACATAATGGGATGTTAAAGAAATTGTCGATTAAATTGTACATACAGAGCATTATTCAAGCATCTCCAAGAAAGACACCAAAAATGCACCCAAAAAAAATGGTGCAAAATGTCAATTTTATCCTTTATTTTTATTTTAAACAATTTGATTTAGAGTATTTGTGTCACGTGTTGTATATTTTTTAATACAATAAATTTTTATTAATATTATAATTATTATTGTTGAAACCTAAATCCCCATTCTTAAGAGTTACGAATAGAAATGTCATTAGTTGTATTTATGTAGTGTTATTGTAAATGTTAAAAAATTCAATTATGGTACAAAACCAAAACGAAATGAACCGAATCGAACCCGAACGGTTCCAAAATTATATTTGGACTCTACGGTTCCATTTATTAAATACCCAAAAGACTTGAGTCGGTTCAGTTCTCTTCAGAACCGAACCAACCCATATCCAGTCCAAGCATGTACACTTGCTAGAAGTGAGCAAAATTAGTTGAACCCTCGGATACAGTCCCCGAGAGATCAAAATGATTTGAGGAGAGAACTCATTAAGTTACTGGAATTTCAAGGGGAAGTTTATCCCTATTCATGCTTCCTCGAGCACACCAGAAAACGTTCGAGAGGTCTCCGTGTTTTTGAATATGTCGTGTCGAAACTTTCAAGATTTCTAAGAAAGATGGATGACTTAACAATGATAATTGTGTATACACGTCGACCTAGAATATAAAGTGCACGAGCAATATCTACGTCTCCCGAGATTAACAAAATTGATGCGGGTCAGCAATTATCCAAAGCAAAGAGGAAAGTGCCGACAAAAATTGCCTTGTTGGCAACAAAGAGGAACACGTCGACAAAAATATTTTCAGTAAATGGAGATTTTAATGCGTTTTCGAGGCAACTAAGAGAGTGGTGTCACAGGATGTGTGTCAAACTTGTATACATTCCCAACGGAAGGAAAGATACTACCGACAAGACAGTTTTTGTCTACACGTTCCTTTTTGCTTTGGATAATTGTGACCCCCATCAATTTTGTTTACCTACACCATTGAATTTGACCACAAACATCAATGCCCCAATTTCTTCCACATAATGGGATGTTAAAGAAATTGTCGATTAAATTGTACATACAGCAGCATTATTCAAGCATCTCCAAGAAAGACACCAAAAATGCACCCAAAAAAATGGTGCAAAATGTCAATTTTATCCTTTATTTTTATTTTAAACAATTTGATTTAGAGTATTTGTGTCACGTGTTGTATATTTTTTAATACAATAAATTTTTATTATTATTACAATTATTATTGTTGAAACCTAAATCCTCATTCTTAAGAGTTACGAATAAAAATGTCATTAGTTGTATTTATGTAGTGTTGTTGTAAATGTTAAAAAATTTAATTATGGTACGGAACCGAACAGAAATGAACCGAATCGAACTCGAACGGTTCCAAAATTATATTTGGACTCGACGGTTCCATTTATTAAATACCCAAAAAATTTGGGTCGGTTCAGTTCTCTTCAGAACCGAACCAACCCATATACAATCCTAACATGTACACTTGCTAGAAGTTAGGAAAATTAGTTGAACCATCGGATACAGTCCCCGAGAGATCAAAATGATTTGAGGAGAGAACCCATTAAGTTACTAGAATTTCAAGGGGGAAGTTTATCCCTATTAATGCTTCCTCGGGCAAACCAGAAAACGTTCGGGAGGTCTCTGTGTTTTTGAATATGTCGTGTCGAAACTTTCAAGATTTCTAAGAAAGATGGATGACTTAACAATGATAATTGTGTATACACGTCGACCTAGAATATAAAATGCACGAGCAATATCTACGTCTCCCGAGATTAACAAAATTGATGCGGGTCGGCAATTATCCAAAGCAAAGAGGAAAGTGCCGACAAAAATTGTCTTGTTGGCAACAAAGAGGAATATGTCGACAAAAATATTTTCAGTAAATGGAGATTTTAATGCATTTTCGAGGCGACTAAGAGAGTGGTGTCACAGGATGTGTGTCAAACTTGTATATATTCCCAACGGAAGGAAAGATACTACCGATAAGACAGTTTTTGTCTACACGTTCCTTTTTGCTTTGGATAATTTTGACCCCCATCAATTTTGTTTATCTCGGAGACGTAGATTTTGCTCGTGCACTTTATATTCTAGGTCGACGTAGATACACAATTATCGTTGTTATTCCATATTGGGTGAAAGTCTAGTCCACTCTAAGGAATCCAGGCAGTTATCTGATGGACTAGTCTAGATTAGCCCATGGGGAAGGGTTTGTGCCCCAAGATAAAATTACATCATCCAAACGAAGAAGAAAAAGCAGCGTGTACACTGGGCAAAATTTCAGCATGTACACTTGCTAAAAGTGAGCAAAATTAGTTGAACCCCCAGGTACAGCCCCGAGAGATCAAAATGATTTGAGGAGAGAACTCATTAAGTTACTAGAATTTCAATGGGATATTTATCTCTAATCATGCTTCCTCGAGCATACCAAAAACTATTCAAGAGTTCTTTGTGTGTCTTTGAATATGTGGTGTCGAAACTTTCGAAACTTCTAGGAAAGATGAATAACTTAACAACGATAATTGTGTATCCACGTCGACCTAGAATATGAAGTACACTAGTAAAATCTATGTCTCCCAAGATTAACAAAATTGATGCGGGCCAACAATTATCTAAAGAAAAGAGGAACGTGCCGACAACTTTTTTTCAGCACTGGAGATTTTAACGCATTTTTAGGTGAATACGAGAGTTGATCACAAGATATGGATCAAACTTGTATACATTCCCAACGGAAGGAAAGATGCTGCTGACAAGGCAATTTTCGTCGGCGTGTGTCTTTTTGGTTTGGATAATCGCCGGCCCGCATCAATTTTGTTAATCTAGGGAGACGTAGATTTTTCTCGTGCACTTCATATTCTAGGTCAACATGAATACACAATTATCGTTGTCATTTCATATTGAGTGAAGTTACAATTAAGCTGATCTCCTTTGCTAACTGCTTGTCCTTAATTTGTTGATCCTAATCTACTCAAATCTGATTGGCAGACACCAAATACAATTGCTTTTGAGAGATGTTTGATTTTTTCTCCTAAAATATTCATCATTATTGCTGAACATTAAATCAGATCTCCTAATGGTTGATAAGGGCTTTCAGTGCATCTAGCGTGATGGTTTCCATTGTCAATGATGCTGAAAAATGTCCAAGATGGGGTGCCAATGGTCGATGACATGGTTCAGAAGAATCAGCATTTAGTAGTCTTCACTTCCAAGTAAAAAATGTCCAAGATTGGCCAATAGTCGATGCCAATTAATTTTGTATGGTAAAAAGCAATATTATGTTATACTCTTCTAGAACATAAGAAACAAGATCCAATGCCTTTACCTGAAAATTTATGAGCAATTTTAATTCATTTTCATGGAAACCTATGTTTTTAGTAAACTATTGTGGTCCCTTTACTCCCGAAAGATCTCCCTGCATGAAGTTTTACGTAGGTCATAATGGAAATTGTCCGCTGACCAAAGATCGTCATAATAAGCTTTTTCCAAACAAGACTATCTCCTTATCATGGATGGCTTTTTCCAAACGTCTCATGGGACCGCAATCGCTCTGTTCTAATTGAATACTAGTTATCAACCAGCAAAAAAAAAATTGATTGAGATAAAAACTCGGAGATGGTGATGGCGGAGTGAGAAATGGATCATGTCCAAATCACATGCGATGAATGTAACAACATGGTCACTGGTTCTGATGAATTATTTTCCAGATTCTCCAAGTTTAATCCAACCTTTAATTAGCATGATGAACACATTATGAAGCAGCTTAGGTGCCATTTTACAATTTATTAGAAGTTGAGGGTGGTCCAAGAAAGCAATTTTTATTATATTATCGGCATTCCTCATTTTTTTTTTTTTTTTGAAGAAAATAATTTTTAGAACTAAAATAATCAATGTTGCCAGTGTTACAACTAGACCGGTCGGTTCGATTAGATAAATAAAGAACAAGTAAAGATGTATGTAAAAAGAATATCGTATATAATTCTTTTTTTTTTTTTTTTAAATTTTCAAAATATGCCTCCTATAATATTGAGAGATGTAAAGTAGAAGATATTAATGTCACATCGATATGAAGAATTTCTATTTGTATGCCACCTAAATGATAATTCACCTAAAGCATTGGAGATACTTTATCATATATTTCGTGAAATTCATATATGTTTCATACTTTCTAACCATATATTCTCTAAAGAAGCTATTTTTAACTCGAAAAAATCTCTTACAACAAGCTTGAGTCTTGCATTGATCAAACATTTTTCAGTCACTGCACGGTTTATAAATATATTTTCTCTCTTTCGAAAGAAAATAATGTATAAAATTGTAAAACATCCAATGTTGACACAATGAGATGAGTCAGTTCAATTAGAAAAATCAAGAACCAGTCAAGTGTACGTAAAAATAATTTCGATACAATTAATTTTTTTAGTTTTAAAAATACGCCATCAATAATTTTGCAATTGCACGATTGGAATGCAACTTTGACCATAACTTAATAATACAATAAATAAGATTTTGGCTTATTTTCTTTCTTAAATTATCCAATAATTGTGCTAAACGTGTTTGTAAGAGTGTTAATTAACACTTATTTTACATTTTTCTTCTTTTTTTTTTTCTTTTAGCAAAAATTGGGTTTTCCAGTGCTAAGTATCTGTTGGCCTAAACGTAATGGAAATTTCTCCTCTGAAAGTGGTAAAAAATGAGTTTTTAATTATCTTTTAGTTAGTATTTCTTTATTAAATAAATTCGAATTTTAATTCCATTTATTTTGAATTAATTCTGAATGTTAGAACTTCTAATCTTTGTTCATTATAATATAATTTTAATAATTATCTAGATTTTTGCAATTATTTAGATTCTAGTTCTATTTTTAAATAAAAATTGTAACCCATCATGGTAATAAGTTGTTTTTGAATAAATAAACTAGACTCTTGAGTTCTTCAATCTCTTAAAATCTCGATATTTGATATTTAAAATCAAGGAATTCAAATTATCTATATTCGTACGAGAATCAAAGAATTTTTTATATCTAGATTTTAGTAGAAGATGTAGTGACAATGGCACTTAAAGAGCGCTCTTTCCTGTTTTTTTTTTTTTTCCAACTAAACATACATGGTTAGATGAAATTTGATTTATAGACCGAACTCACTGGGGATGTCATTTGAACTTAGCCATTTGTTAATATCATATTAATGCTACATAGATCGGAAGAATTCTATTTGCGAGCCATTGGAAATGCTGCAAGAACACTGTAACCTCTTCAAATTTACAATGTTTGAATAAAGCAAAATCAATTAATTAAAAGTGTTATTAATTTATAGAGTGCATTCATGATTCAATTCACATATATTCAGTAATATTTTACTAATCTAATCAATTAGATAAAGTATTAATTAATCAACTAAAGATATATTAAATTAATCAAAAATTGAATTCATTGCGCCTAACTATTTAATTAAATAAAATATTATTTTTTCGTTGTATTCATTTAAATCGAAAATTCAAAGTAGCGTGTTAAAGGTAAATTTTATTTGAAGTAACACAAATGGTTCTAGGTACACTTGCAAAAATTAGAGTTGGTATATATCCAACTAATTTTATTTTCAATTAAAAAACAACAGCCGAGATATATTTTAGAAAATATTAGCCAAACTATATTTGTATTTTTATCTTCATCGTGCTCAAAATCTCTAACAAACAAACTCTCAAAGCGTTATCGAAAACTTCATCCGAAAGAGAAGAATAATGATGATAATATTCCGAATGCGCAAGGCTCAAGACCAAACATTTTTTCAGTCACTGCCGGGTTTATTCATGTATTATATAACATGTAAAATTCAATTAAGTAATTGTCATACTAAGCACAGTGTTCGAAACTAATTGGGAGTTCTTGGTAGTTGAATTAGTACACCTTTTTTGAGGTATGCATTTATTGTTTTTGAGAGTTTTATAGTCTCTTGAACCTCTAGACTTGATTAAGATCGTGTTGGGAGTGTTTTGATGATTTATGATGGCAAAAATAGGGGCAATTAATTGGAAGAACTTGAAAGAAAATAACCTGGACAGAGATATAGATTGCTAGACTTGAATGGTTTAACAATTGATTTTAAGTAATCCCCTTAGGTATAACTTATATTTATCAATATGAATGTTTTTACACAAGATTTAGAAGTATAGAAATGATCTTTAATAGGTTAGAATCCAATTTTTGAAAGTCTAATTCAAGTGAAACTCAAAACAGCCATGAGGGAAATTGTTTGATTTGGTGTTTGAAAAAGGAATGCCTTCAAAGCTGTAAACCCTTCTTTTGTGACTAATTTATGGCATGATTACCTCTACATTAGTATAGAAGTGTGATACAAATTTGAGAATTATTGGATAAAGTTAAGGGGGTGAAAAAAGATTGGAAAAATACTTAGACAACGACGAAAACCTTGAAATAGATTCTGTCCATTTGTGTTTTTAGCTTAGATTCAGCCTTTACATGTCCATTAATTATCTACTTGGTATGAAAAATACATTTTAAGGAGTTCTAGGTGGTTAAACAACAATTTGATGACATTGACGTTCATAATTGGACTCGAGAAATAGTGTGATTTATGGGATTAGTTTGCAATGCAATCGATAACTTGAATTATTAATGTCATCTAAAATATTTTTGCATGAATAGACGTAGCACGGGATTGAGTGTGTGTTAAGATTATCAAATTGAGGACTTAGTTTAATATTAGATGGTAATACAGGTGATTTTCCGACTTTAAGTGGAAAAGACAATTGATTTACGTTCCGTAGAAGCACGCACACACACAAGATCAAAAAGGTAAGTAAAAATTCATTTGCAACGGCGGTGCAAGAACATAGTTTTTTGTGATCTAGTAGTGTTGAAATATTTACATAACTTTGATAAGGATCTCATTGTGTCTCATTTGATGGTTATGATCATTGAATATGTTATTCACGAGTATCTTCATGTGCATGCACGACATACGTTCATGGTTGAGGTTCAACATGCACAACATGATTGTCAAATTGAGCTTTTCTCACAAAATATTTTATTGACCACCACTAGGGCATTGAGGCATGCTTATGTGATATGTTTTGGCACCGCAAATAATACTTCCTGATTGATTGCAAAGGTGGATAGAGGATGGGCCTTTGGTAATCACAGGAGAGTGGACCACTCGATTGTGCTTTTGTGATACTCTGATTATTTGCGATGTTGGGTGGGATACTTCTTGGGTGATCATAGGGGCAGTTAGGGGATGGTTCTCTAGCGGCCACAAGAGGAAGGTCCACTCACCGATGTCGATGTTAGATTGACTATTTGATTATTGATATTGTATAAAACTCTATGCGGTGCATAGTAGAAAGGTCAAAGGCCCAATGAAAGATTACAAATGAGATTATTTCGAGTCGACTTTGACGAATATTTGAGCATGATACATCTTTAGCATCATGTTTAAAGTAAATGACATGGTGTCATATACTATTATCACTTATACTCATGACCTGCATGATTCTTCCTTACTAAGCATTGGCTTGTGTAGTTCTTGCATTGTAGGTGAGCATGGAACTTTCTATGAGACATGGCGGCTGTGGAGCTCTTATGGGATTCCGAAGTTTGATGTACATGGATAAAGACCTGTATGGTTATTTTGCGGACTCCATTTATATTATATTTTAGGGTCATGTATGACTTTTGAAATGGTATGTAAATACTTTTACAACCTCTGGATAAATATGTTGAGTTATGGTTTTATGATATTTGGTTTCAGACATACTTTTAGATACGCCTTCATTTTATCAACACTATCTACCTCTTGATAATCGCAGGCTGATATGCTTATTTACCAGGAACTATATTTTAAAAAGTTGAATTCTTCATTCAACAATTGTAAAAGCATGAAAGAGATATGCTTCATACAAGTTCAAAGCGTGACAACCATTCAAAAGTATAATTTGGGTTTAGCATAATAGAAATGAAATAAGGAAGCGATTTAACATTTCACCTAGAAACCAAAGAATTATGCGTAGTTGTCCTAAGTCTGCTTGCCTATTCCCCAAATTCTAATTGAGTTCTTGTTTTATTTTGTTTTTCAAATTGATCGGTTCTTGGAGTTGGGTATACATTTTATTTTGATGAATATACTAAGGGGCGCTCATAACATTTTAATTAGGAATTTTTGATGTGAACTTGAAGCATGAAGGCATTGTTAGTATTGCTTGAGGAAAGTGAAATTCACCATCAAAAGCTAAAAAAAAAAATTGTGGGAGCCGGGAGGAGGTTTCAGGCAAGCAATTGGCAATATATACTTATGGGAGGTAAACTGAAGTCTGAATATTTTACTTTTTGATTTGTTCCTTTCTAGTTTCTAAATTCTAATTGTAGTAGTGATTGTCATAATTAATGCGTTTTCTTTGAATATATTTCAATGCATGTAGGCTGAAAGTTAGATCTATCATCTATGTTTGGTGCTTGTCCAAAATCTTTACGATCTGCCACAATGAGTTTTCTGCCTTTGGTCCGTGAGTTCTCAGATAATATTTAGATATCAGAAGTTATTATGAAGCCGAAATAATAGAGCTAGTAGTGGGATATAGAAAATATGTATGGACCTCATTTGAAATTTTTAACACATAACTTTTGCAAAAACGAATTCAACAACAAATTCATACAGGAAAATTGTTTCTAGGGAAGTAACATATTGATCGTTTCTTTGGAATTCAAAACTCTAGTATGAGTTCTTGTTGTAGGATGAAACAAACAAGAACCTGATTTATAGAAGGAGAGAGAAAGAAGAGAAGAGAAGAGGAGGTAGAGAGAGGGAGAAAGAAAAGGGGGAGAGAGAGGGAGAAAGAAAAGGGGGAGACTGAGAGACGAAATTGGGGAAGAAAGTATTATTTATTCAATTCATCAAAAGTGTAACTTTAGAATGCATTAGCTCCATTTAAATAGGGTTTAAACTAATCTGATTTTAAATTTGAAAAAATCGATAAAATACTAGAAAATCCTAATTACTTTTCCTAAAATACGATCTAAACGTTAAAAGTCTTCGTTTAATATGTTTAATAGGATCCACATTAATTATTCTTCAAGACAAGGAGTCTTGAAGAACAGATGCAAGAAGTACTTGTTTAAATGAGAAAAAAACAATAACAGATTTTGGACAAGCACCAAACATAGATCTCACTTTAGATTTTAGCCTGTGCGCGAAAAATTCCTGGATCCGCTCCTGCGACTACATGTATGTATCAAAGTTTGGCGCCTCAACTCTTTTAGCTTGTCCTACTTTGACACCATTGCCTTCTCACATACAAGTTGCAGCGTTATAGTGTAGCATTATTAGGCGCGATTTGATTTTACTTTCAAGACTTACAAGAGTTGTTTTGAAGTTATCTAGGTATGATATTTTTTTTCCTAGGACCTCATAGATTTCAGTTTCCTTGGACAGGTTAAGAATATTGATATATGCTTGAAACGAGAGTGGGCATATGGTCGCTATCCGAGTATAGTGTAATAATGCATTCAAAAGGTGTCCTTCGGAATAAAGCCCAAATAGAGGAAATACCTGCAAATGGTCGAAAGAAAGTACCATAATTCCTATTTGGCCTTTGACTGGTAAATATGTAAAAAAAAAAAACTTAAAATATAACTTTAAACAAGTAAAACCCAAAAATACCCCCACTCTCTCCCTCTTCACAAGAAAACCAGTCCACCTTTTTTTATTATTAATCCGGCTAATAGCCGGCCCACCTTTAACAATCGACCCACCTTTTTTATTATTAAACAAACTGTTGGGCTGGAATGTTGGCCCACATTTTTTGTATTTATGATTATTTATAATAAAATAATATTTGTTTTCTTTAAGTTTAAAAATTTTCTTTTACTCTAATTTTTATATAAAAAATGAAATAAATAATTTTAAAATGATAATTACGAAAATGAAATATTATTTTTTAACGTGTTAACAAATTCTTATTCTTTTCCCTTTAATATTTTAATTAATATAAAATTGTTTAATTAAATATAATTTGTAAACTAATCTTTCATTTTTCAAATATAATTAAATAAGTATATATTGTTTACTTAATTTAAAAATTTCCTTTTGTTTTAATTTTTGTATAAAAAAATGAAATAAATAATTTTAAATTGATAATTACGAAAATAAAATATTATTTTTTAACGTGTTAGCAAATTCTTATTTTTTTTCCTTTTAACATTTTAATGAATTTAAAATTCTTTACTTAAATATAATTTGTAAACTAATCTTTCATTTTTCAAATGTAATTAAATAAATATAGATTGTTTACTTAATTTTAAAAAAAAAATCCTTTTGTTTTAATTTTGATATAAAAAATGAAATAAATAATTTTAAATTGATAATTACGAAAATGACATATTATTTTTTAACATGTCAGGAAATTCTTATTTTTTTTTCCTTTTAACATTTTAATGAATTTAAAATTCTTTAATTAAATATAATTTGTAAACTAATCTTTCATTTTTCAAATGTAATTAAATAAATATACATTTGTTTACATAATTTAAATTTTTCTTTTTGCTTTGATTTTTGTATAAAAAATTAAATAAATAAATCTAAATTGATAAATATATATTATTTATTATTTATTTTTAATTTAAAATTCTTTAATTAAATATTCATTGTAAACAAATCTTTACCTTTTTAAATTTTAATTAAATAATATTTATTTTCTTTATTTAATTTTAATAATTTCCTTTTATTAAATAAAGAATTTGAAAATGATAATTACTAAGATGAAATATTATTTTTTGACGAATTAGCTAATTCTTTTTTTTTTTAATTTTTTAATTAGACATTCATTGTAAAAAATCTTTACTTTTTAAAATTTTAATTAAATAATATTCATATTCTTTATTTAATTTTAATAATTTCATTTTGTTTGAATTATATATATAAAAATTTTCAACTCATGTAGTGCAAGCATAAAATGAATACCTAGAAAATCCATTTTACAACAATTTTGTTTATGCAACAGATGATGCAAAAGAATTACAAATTTCTGTTATATATCAACAAGCATATTTATCAATAGACGGGGTGTTTAAACACAATACGGGAAATTTGATAAAAAAAAATATGGAGTCTTGATTACATAACCACCACCACCTGTCCTCTGTGGTCTATGAATTCGAAATTTGTGCAAGAAACTCATATGTTAAATATCCGCCATGAAATGTGTTGACATACAAAACCACTCATTCCTCACATCCATATTCAAGTATAAGATTATGTTGCTGGAGAATTTCATTATGTATACACGTACATTTTTACACCAAATATTTTACATAGCAATTTAGCATTTATTGTCATGGGCGGACCCGGGAAGGGGGTCCTGGGGGCATGTGCCCCCAACTTTTGAGATTTTTTTTTTAAATAAAGTCATGTTTGGTATCGATTGAAATTTTAATTTAAAGCAAAATTAATAATTAATTTTAATAATATATGTCATGGAATCCATAACTGTTTAATTTTTATCAAAATTTACTAAAAAATTGATTTTAATCTCCACCAAATGGGCAAAATCACAATAAATTTGAATTTCGATAATGTGCTAATTCTTTTTAAAAAAATCGACAATCGTACACTAATCGAATATACAAATTGCTTATGTCATCTCAAAACTTATTTCGAGAACTACATTATGTGTATATCGAACGGTCCAAACAAATATCGAAAATAGTTAAAAATACGTTAAACATGAGTTTTAAAGAAATACTTCTAACTCGCATTTTTTTTTTAAAAAAAATTTCAATTATCTCATTAACATTAATTATTTTTGCCAAACAAATTTCTCAATGTAATTTTCATCATTTTATATGGAATGACATCAAAAAATTTGAAACTTTACATCCGAAAAAGCCATATCTCATGTAAATTTTCAGATGTAAATTACATGAGTATGATTTTTTTGGATGTAAATTTTTGATTGTAAAATTTCTTCGAACTTCTTTTCAAATTCGATTGTGCCCCCTTAATTTTAAAGTTCTGCGTCCGTCCCTACGTACGGTAGAAACATTTTTGCTCACTATGCATACTCATGGGGTTGAAAACAAGCCGCTGGCTGGTTTTTCAACTTGAAACTTGGTGTCTTTTTAAATGAAAAAAAATGTCTTTTTCATCAAGTTTTGACACCATTTCGTGTAATATTAATTGAGATTTATAAATAGATGTTTAATGATCAATAAAAAACACATTAAAATCCACCTGAGATCAAATTCCATTCCACAAGAAGTATTAAAACTTTTTTCTTTCATATTCAAAAGTTTATTTTCATTTTCAAGGTTTGTTAAATCTTGCAAACCATTTGCCAAGAATTCCTTTAAATATTAAATTCAATTCGAAGTGGGGCAAATGTCGTTTGATGACAACAATTATGTGTTTAACCTTTAAATTTTCTTTGAAGATCTTAATTCTATTCTTTTGTTTCTTCTCATTTCCTCTTATTTGAAAATATTATTCCAACATAATGAAAATATACCCCCATTTCAAAAAAATTGGGCACTAGCTTAAGTTGTCAAACATAATCAAGCTTTATAAACCTGAAATGTCATATGATGATCTATCGTATATTTTTAGAGTTTTAGTTAATAGAAATTGATTGTACAATTATAATAAAATGTCGATTATCAATTTTTGAACAACTTTGTTAATTTTATAATAAAAAAAATGCCACGAAAAAATGTTGGAACATACCATTTGCCTCATTTTCCTAACCAAATACCGAGCCTTCTCAGAAGTCAAAACCTGGATATTGGACCAGTAAAGGTCCACATTCCACAAAACAAGCCCATTAGCCCAATCTCACACTAAAAACCCTAATTGCGAGGTCGATCACACAAGTACCCGGGACTCGCAATTGTACCATTTCTCATCAGAAAATAAGGACGGTCGCTGAGAGACGAAAATGCAGATCTTCGTGAAAACTCTAACGGGGAAAACGATAACCCTCGAGGTTGAATCCAGTGACACCATCGACAATGTCAAAGCCAAAATTTAAGACAAGGAAGGTACCTTTTTTTTTTTTTGTTCGCACATTGATGTTGAAATTTATATAAATAGGTTTAGAATTTGAACTATTTATGTTTTTTAAGGAATTCCACCGGACCAGCAGCGATTGATCTTTGCCGGAAAGCAACTGGAAGATGGCCGCACTTTCGCAGATTACAATATGCAGAAAGGTAGTATGAACTTCTTGATATAATTTTATTGTACCATGTGAGGCTCACTTTGCCTATCTAGGTAAGAATTTGTTTTGTGGTTGATTTTTGTTACCTTATTGGGTATTGCAATCTCCGTGTGTAGAGTCGACATTACATTTGGTTCTGAGGTTGCGCGGAGGGATTCCTTGATGGCATTGGCTAGAAAGTACAACCAGGACAAGATGATTTGTCGAAAGTAAGCTCTTTCTTTCAAGTTCCTTGGAATTGTTATTTAAATCATTATTTCACAGAAAAGTTGTATAATTTGATGTTATCGTAGTTCACTATTGTCCATCTTTTTCACGGGATTATTCACCCTTTTTATACTTGCTTATTAATATGCATTAAATAGTATACTGTGTCAAAATCCCAAAATAATGACTTACTCTAGTGTAACAATTTTTTAGGAGAGTATTGTTAGGAGACATCGTTTTAGGATTATTAGTAGTCATTTTTATTTTCTTGGTTTTATGTTTGCTGTGGAAAATGATACCACTGGGCTTTCCATCAATGGAAATTTAAGTTTATTCATTATAATCATAAATTTGACACTCCTTTTTTGAAGTTATTTATTATTAGATTTAGGGTGGTAGTTTAATGACTTTTATGTGTCGCTGGTTTTATTGCTTCTGGTCCCCACGAGTGTGAATACCCTAGGTCATTTAAGAATAAAAATTAGCAAAGGTTACCCATCATTTTTGGTTATGCATCACAATGATGGTGTATTGTTCTTCAATGGACATTGAAGTTCTTATAAAGGTCGTTTGATTGTAAAGCTGAAATTTGGGTGAAAAGAAAAATTAAATTGCTTAAAATTTGTTTTACTGGGAATTGTAATTTATCCATATTCAAGTCTATAAAGTATCATACCGAATATCTCATTCGTTTGATTTTGTTTTGTATGAAAATTGTCAATAAAAGTGATAAATTTTTTATAGACTTTTTTCCAATTGAAAAAAAAAAAAAAGTGAAAATTTTTTTCCTACCAAAATATCAAGAATTTATTTTCCTCAAAAATGTGGAAAATGAGAAAAGGTGGAAAAAAATTTCCCGAAAAATCTTTGCCTATCAAATCTACGAAAGTTGGAAAATGGAAAATATGGTTAATCAAACGAAGCCTAATCTCAGTCAATTTATTTGAAAAATGAATTTTTATTTTAATTTATTTTGTTAGAATCTAGTCCATAGAGTTTAATTCTTTTTCTATCATACACTTTGGCGAATCAATTAATTTTTGGTATACTCCTTTTAATGGGGGCATATGACATGTAATATAGTATGTCATTGTTTGGTGGTCATTTTTTGAAAAAATATGTTTTTTTAATAGTTAATTTTTGGAGAATGAGTTGTTAAAAAATAGAAAGAAATTTTCTATCCTCAAAATCATTATATATCAAGTCAATATGCCTTTGATTCAATTTAAATTAAAAAAATGATTTAATTTTGTAAGCCAAATTTGAAAGTGAATTCGTGTTTTTTCCTATTACGTACCGAGAGACGTTAATCTAAACTCAAATAAACAAAGAATAAATAGTATCCATGATATCTATTGAATTCTCAAATACTTACAAAGGCTATGTAGTTGTAGCAATTGCCATCCAAATAAAGATGGATTACATGTGGAAAATCCGGATTTATTGTTATGTTTTTTAGGGGTTAATTACATTCCTTGATTTAAGGGATTGTTATTTTCATTTCCTTATTTAGAGGAATTTGTACAGCAGGCTAGCTGCTCATTTCCTATAAATTTCCTTGAATATTGTACTAGAATTTCATTCAGAATAAAAGAAAATATTCTCCTAAATATTCTTTATTACGTAACAGTTAACATCATTCCGTTCTCAGCATTTTCCTTAAGAGTTGCATCGTTCTGATTGAATATATATGAATTAGTGGCCTCGTTTATTTCCTAGACAGTATATATAAGACACGAAATAAAGCTGGGCATGTAAAGGAGTCTGCTGCTGGACACAAAGAAATGTGGAAGGTTTATTTCCAAATGTGCAGCGACTTCATAAAATCTGATAAAGATATCTTGTCATGGAGATGCAACGATTTTGCTCTAATTCACCCTATATCAACATCAATCAGACTTGGGAAATCTACTAAAGTCCACTCTATTTGTACCTTATTCCGAAGGACACCTTTTGAAGGCACCATTACACTATTCTCAAATAGTGTTCATCGGTCCACTCCAGTTTCAAGTATATTCCTCGATTAAAGATGTTGATGCTATCAACATTCTTAACCAGTCAATTACTTCTAACCCCCCCGAAAAGGCCCATCTATTGCCAAGTAACTGAAATTATAAATAAGAACAATCTAATTTACAAAAAGAGAATTGATCATTTTATCAATCAATAGCATACATACAAGTCAATTCACAGGAAAATATTTCCTTATTGGATGATAAGATCAATAGCATACATGCAAGTCAATTCACAGGAAAATCTTTCCTTATAGGATGATGAGATCGAATCACTCAAAAATGAAGTTGTGCAGATTCTTTTAAGGTGAACATACAAGATTGAGTTGGAAAAAAAAAAAAAACAAAAAAAATGTTGATTTTTCTTAATCTTGTCATCGACTATTGGTCTGTCTTGGACATTCAACATTGAGTTGAACAAAAAAATATTGATTCTTTTGAACACTGTCATCGATTATTGGTTTGTCTTGGATATTTTTCAACATCCTTGATATATACATTGGATCTTGACTTAGAGAGAGACAAATCTGTGTCTTTTCCCTCAATCGTCACTAAATCATCTATCATTAAGACATGATTTACGAGCTCATCCGACAATTAATCAACCAGTGAAAACGTTATCAGCATACAGAGATTTTAGATCTTTTCCGAGACGATTAACAGTGTCCTATCACAGGACGTGTACAACTTGTACATGTTCCGAATGGGAGGAAGGATGCTGCCAACAAGGCGATTTTAGTTGACATGTCTTAGTAATGGATTATCGCCGACCTGCATCAAGGCAAAATAGCAATACCTCGAAGTACACCGGACAAAGTTACAGTAGGTACATTTGCTGAAAGAGAGCAAAATGAGTTGAACCCGAAGCCGAAGGTGCCCTCGAGAGATCTAAATCATTTGAAGGGACAAGTCGTAAAGATTGTCGAGGGGAAGTTTATCTCTAATCAAACTTCCTCAAGCATACAAGAAAATGTTTGGAATGTCTTTGTGTGTGCCAAAAAATGTCCAAGACAATGTTCGACATCCTTGACACATGCTTTGGATCTTAACTTAGAGAGACAAATCTATGTGTGCCTTTTCCCTCAACCGTCACCAAATTATTCATCTTTCTTAAAAATCTAGAAATCTTTGATACCCCGTATTCAGACACACACAAGGACCTCCGAAACATTTTCTGGTATGCTTGAAGAAGTTTGGTTAGAGATAAACTTCCTATCGACAATCCTAGTAACTTTACGACTTGTTCCTTCAAATTATTTAGATCTCTCGAGGGCACCTTCGGCTTCGGGTTCAACTCATTTTGCTCTCTTTCAGCAAATGTACCTACTGTAACTTTGTCCGGTGTACTTCGAGGTATTGCTATTTTGCCTTGATGCAGGTCGGCGATAATCCATTACAAAGACATGTCAACTAAAATCGCCTGGTTGGCAGCATCCTTTCTCCCATTTGGAACATGTACAAGTCGTACACGTCCGTGATAGGGCACTGTTAATCGTTTCGGAAAAGATTTCAAATCTCTGCATGCTGATAATGTTTTCACTGGTTGATTAATTGTCGGATGAGCTCGTAAATCATGTCTTAATGATAGATGATTTAGTGACGATTGAGGGAAAAGACACAGATTTGTCTCTCTCTAAGTCAAGATCCAATGTATATATCAAGGATGTTGAAAAATATCCAAGACAAACCAATAATCGATGACAATGTTCAAAAGAATCAACATTTTTTTGTTCAACTCAATGTTGAATGTCCAAGACAGACCAATAGTCGATGCAAGATTAAGAAAGATTAACATTTTTTTGATTTTTTTTGTTCAACTCAATCTTGTATGTTCATCTTAAAGAATTTGCATTGCTTCATTTTTGAGTGATTCGATCTCATCAACCAATAAGGAAAGATTTGAGTATAGTGTAATAGTGCCTTCAAAATGTGTCATTTGGGATAAAATACAGATATAGTGGACTTTAGTAAATTTCTCGAGTCTGATGATGTTGATATAGGGTGAATTAGGGCAAAATCGTTGTATCTCCATGACAAGATATCATCAGATTTTATGAAGTCGTGCACGGAAATAAACCTTCCACATTTCTTTGTGTCGAACAACAGACTCCTTTGTTTAGGAAATAGACCAGACCACTAATTTCTAAATATTCAATCAGAATGATGTAACTCTTGAGAAAAAAGCTCAGAACAGAATGATGTATCTATTGTATAATCCATCTTTATTTGAATGGCAATTGCTATAACTACGTAGCGTTTGTAAATATTTGAGAATTCAATAGATATCACAGATACTATTTATTCTTTGTTTGTTTGAATTTATATTAATGTCTCTCGGTATATAACAGGAAAACACGAATTCGCTTTCAGATTTGGCTTACAAAATTGATCCATTTTTTAATTTAAATTATGTGTCAAAGGTATATTAACTTGATATATAGCCCTTTTTTGGTACACATTAAAATTTTCGCTGTCATTTTTCTACTAATTTTCAACCACATTCTTCATTAAAATAATATTTTTCATTACATCAATAATTTTTCCTTCTTTTTCAACCACACATTTTCCATCAATCTATTATTCCAGAATACATTCTCTCAAAATAATGTGGCTCAAACACACCCATAATGAATTTGAGGATAGAAGCTTACAATTAAGCCGGTCTCATTTGTCAAGTGCTTGTCCTTTTGTTGATACTAATCTACTGAATTCTGATTAGCAGACATCAGCCCCAAATGTTTATGAGGTTTAATTTTTTTCTTGAAGCAAACCGTTCTGAAATAATCACCATTATTGGTTTCCATGCTGAAAAATGACCAAGAGTCGATGACATGGTTCACAAGAATTAGCATTAGTAGTCTTCATTTCTAGAGCTTCCGAGTAATCTTCTGACCACATTGCTATCAATGGAGATACAGGTGAAAAATCAATAAAATATTTTACGCATTAAGTCAAAATTTCTCTCCTTTTTCACAACTTATTCTCCAAAAATTTACTATTCAAAAAAACTTTTTTTCAAAAAAATGACCACCAAACAACCCTGAGAGGTAGCTCAATTAGTCAGGTCTTGGGGTTGCTCCCCCAATGGTCACCAGTTCGAGACGGCCACTGAGGTGAGAAACGGCTGTAAACTTCAGGGCCATGGGGAATTAGTCAAGGTGCGCGCAAACTGATCCGGACATCCACGGTTATAAAAAAAAATGACCACCAAACAATGACATACTATATTACAGTTGTGCCCCCGTGAAAAGGAGTATAACAAAAATTAATTGATTTGCCAAAGTGTTTCAGTTTTTTGGTTATAATGTGCTTTAAAACATGGATAAGTATTTGGTTGATTATCAATGACAAGCTAATTAATTAAATATATTAAGGACAAGAATGTGGTGATGATGATGAATATATGTTATGCAATGCAATTAAAATGTGGTGCACTTGTAAAAGGTGAAGTAATTTTCAGTTAAAGAACACACTAATTTAGGTACCGATCAATTTTGGCAATTCATGAGGGGTGCGGAAACAAGAGCGGGGAAACCCTTTGTCTACGGAGACACCGCATGTCTCTGCATATTGTTGAGGCATACCCTCTGGCAGAGACACCGTGTGCGCGGTGTCTCCGTCGCACTGTGCAGAAGTGAAGCGCACTCTGCACAAATGCGGAGCACGCTCCGCAATGCTTCGCATAGTGCGGAGGGACATTCCGCAGAGTGCGGAGCTTGCTCTGACAAATGCGGAAGCCCCTCTGCGAGAAATTTGCGATGTGCAGAGTTCACATGATGCGGAGTAGTGCGGTTTTGAGCTTTTTTTTTTTTTTTTATTTAAGTACTCCGCACCACGCTGTGAGGAGCGGAGTGGAGTGCGGATACTCCGCAAAGTAGGAAGTTTACTCCGCCAGCCCCAGATTCATGCTCTTTCACTTAGCCCAATCTCGTTCCAACTTATCATCATTCTTCCTTGTTTTCATTCTCCTCAGCTGCCCTAACCCATTAAAAATCTTGACGCCTCTGTCTCTTCTTTTTCCATTCTTGGAATTACATATCATATGTACTGGGATTTTTCTCTGTTTGGCTAAAAGATTTAGAAAATTGGGAAATGTATTCGTGAAGAAACCAAAGATGACGGAGGCGGATAAAGTCATTCTCTCTCTCAAAACCCAGAGACGTAAAGCTTGCTCAACATCAGCAACAGGTATCCTTATTTGTATATATGTTCTTGATTATTCTCCTTGAGTCTGATTTTTTTTTTTCTTGATTTATCCATAATGAGTTTGATTGGGTTTCATTGTCAAGTTTGAATCTTGAATATAATTTTCAGAAGAATGACCTTAGTCGCAATCAACCAGATAAAAAAAAAAGATTGAAAAATGGGATTTCGATAAGTAGTTAATTTTGAAGATGGATTTTATAATTTTAATAGGCTTATTATTTGTTCAAGGCTAATATGGAGAGGGATTATGATTTTTGAAAAAGAGTATTTAAATAATGAGTTTTATGATGGGTTGACTATTGAGCACTTTCGTCTATAATATGTCTATGTCGATTCCCTATGGGAAGAGCAACGGTTGAAGCTCTTGGGGGATTCATTATATGCATTTGACATTTTGATTCAAAGGCTAAATAAGGTGGGCCCGTGGCTTGTGTCATGAGATCCTCCTTTCTATAGCATTAGTCTTATCACTCTCACAATGAAGGAAAACCATAAATTTGCAAAAAATCTTGGAATTAAAATGTAATGCAGAAGGTATTGAAGATGGAATAGTTATGACCTAAATAAGGCCTAAGATTTTCTTGAGAAGATGAAGGAAAAAGAGGAACAAAAACTGGTATTCCAATAAAAGATTAGAAGGGGTTATGGTGACCTATGGACCATCCAATTCATCAGAGTATGGGAAAGGAACAATTACTATTGCTGGATAGTCTCCTATTGACTTTGGATATCCGTCACAATGTCACAGTTACTTGGATAGCCAAACCTGGCATTAATGAATCCAGTACTTTGTATTTACTCATGCATAATGTGCTTCCATGCTTTTGTCAATTGCATGATCCAAAGCTTATAAAATCACCAAAACCTCAGCTTAAACCTCCTTCCGAAGATCCTGCGAGTCCTCCATGGGAGTGTTGATAATCTTGCACCGAAGTTCCTATTTGACATTTAAAACTCAGTGCTGGGCTCGATAGTATTAATGTGGAGGCACTTCTAGTGCTTCTCACCATCACCTAAATTATTGTCTGATTGGTTTCTTACTAGATTGTTATTGAGCATCACAAGCTCACTCCTTTCATCATCTTGTTTGTTAAAAATATCAGCTTCATTCTTCGACCGTTTATTTCAACAATTAGAATTTTCACTACTTTGATTTGTTCTTCTGTTTTGTTCTTTTTGTTCGATAGTTGTACAGAGAATCCCCACCTTCAAAATAGAAGGCGTTAACTATAAATGTTGAAAATTCAGATCCTTCTTCCATATCATCTAATTATTCATTTTATTTCTGTATTTGATTGATTTCTTTAATTATGCAATTAAAATTTTGACAGATTTGATTTGTTCTTCGACTGTTTATTATTTGTACAAGTTTACTGTTTAATTTTTTATTTTTTGTTCTGTTCTATTTGTTCGACATTTGTACAAAGAATCCCCACCTTCAAAGTAGAAAGCCTCAACTATAACAAATTCAGTTGTTCTTTAATAAGGTAATTAGCCAATAGTTTTGCAGCTTATGATTACGCAAAAATCTGTTTTGAGAAGTGACCAAGATTTCAAGTTTTTAGTTTTTATTTATTTATTTTTTGTATATTTTTCTGTTGTACTATTGATGGATAATAAGTAATGAGACATGTTTATTGTCAAATTTTTAAATGTGGTTCACAGGATGGCTTTTTGATCCTTACTCATTTAGTAGGTTATTATTCAGCATCACCAATAGACTGCTTCGCATTGCTGGTGTAAATTTTGCTGATGACAATCTTTTGCCGATGTTTGTACCTTTTCATTATGTGGGAACATTTGTATATATCTCGGTTAGTATCTACGCCGCTGTTGTAATCTTTTTCTTTTCCAGTTCATTCTTGTCGTCACGTCATTTTTATCCTTCCCTTTTCTTTTGGATTTTTCTCATTTGCTATGGGTGGATGGGGAACCTGGGTTCCACTGTGCCATGTGAAAGATAGCATTTGTGACTCTTTCATGTGGTTATACCGACGGTGAACAAAATACTTTAACATTTGCTACACGATTGTATCCTTAAAAAGATCCCTTTTATTGCTTTCAGAGTAAAGAACTGGAAGAAAATAGATACAATTTACTAACTATGGTCTGTCTTTTTTGATGATTTCTATGTCTTACAATCACATAATGCACTTCGAATTGGACATATATGTACCTTCATTTTACTTCCTGCAATGATCTTATAGTACTTCAATTGATATTCTGCTGTTTTATTAATACTTAATAAATGATATATACTCTACCTATTGTCACTGTAGTACAAATAGCAGGTCGAATGGGGTGATCTACCACACTGTTTCTTTAAAGTTAACATGCCTTCATTAACCCATGACATTCGTCTGGTAAGTGTTACTATAATTCATTTTCTAATGTTTATTGACAACTAAACATTAGAAAGTATACAAATGTATGACTATTATTCTTCTTTTATAGCCTCTTCCTAAATCTTTTGTACGTCGCTCAGGATATGAACTTAGTAATATGGTATATGTTTAATTGGCTATGTGGAATAATTACGAATATACAATGGGAAAGAGTTGACAATAACATATATCTTACTGTTGGATGGGAAAACCTTTTTGATCATCGTAGCTCACAACCTGGTTACATTATCATATTTTAATACATCGAAAGTTTCCAAGATAGGGTTGTTAAAGATGTGGCTTCAACTTGATTTTCTTATTCTTATTCTTATATATCCTTTTCATGTAACAGTTGAACTAAATTCCAGTATATGATGGTTTCTGAATTATGATTTCCAGAATTTGCAATTCCTTTTCATTTATGTTTCTGGTGTAGTGCCATAGTGGAAAGATAAAACTAATGGCATGTTTGGCAAGATTAAACTGTCCATTCTTTCAATTCTCATTCTTCCCATGAAATCATCCATTCTAAACTTCATGAAAGCACATTTAAGGTCCCTTCTCCAGATATTTTATATCTTTCTCTTTGAATTGATCTCAATTCCAGCAACGGTTTCTACATGATCTGATCAATTTGTTCAGACACTCGTCATCTCTTTTCATTGTTCAAATCTTTGACAACACAAAAAACCATTGTTAAACTCTAACACTAGCCCAAATTGTCTTCACCTAATTATAATATGTCTAAGTAAGTGAGGAAAAACACAAGTAAAGCTGAATGGAAATAAGAAGAATATCATCTTACAACGAGTGCAGAAAATAATGGGTACATCTTTTAAGAAAAGCTAGAGATATAATTGAAAAAAAATGACATTTTGCGAACTAAGATTGCTCTTATTATAGGTACAGACATTGATAATCCAAATTGAACACAGCAACAAAAATTTGGAAAAAGTTGGGAAAAGAAAGACATGGAAGAAAATAGTACTTCGTGTAGAAGCAATCCGACCTTGTCATTGTTGTTTAGGTTGGTATTAACTGTGATCTGGGGTTTTTTGTAAAATTGGGATCTGATTTCAGGATTTGTATTCCATGAATTCGTTTTTTGAGATAGTTTTATTTAACAATGAAAGAATATTATTGTCATTAGTTTGAAGAAGTGCTTGTTAAATTTCAGTCGAATATGGAATCCTATTTAGATTTATTAGTCACCAAGATCAGTTTTGGATTTCCAATTTTATATGATATCCTCTGACTTTGTTTAGAATTAAACTTATGGAAATTAGTTTATTGTGCCTTTTCCCTCTAATTTTTATATGAATGTGACTTAAGTTTATGTTTAGTAGAATTTCCTTTTTTTGTTTTTGTTTTGTTTTTTTTGTTTTTGGAAAGCCCTATGCTTTACTAATCTTATGAGTCATGATAGATTATTCATTTTTAAAGTATTTAGAATTTGTGAAAAATCATGTCATGATGACTCCGTGTGCTGAGGGAATATGATAATCGTCTAGATATAGATTACTATAACTATACCTAACTATGGCAAAGGCTGATTTTTTTGGAGGATACTGGTTTCTTTGAAGGGGAGATTTGTTTTCATAATATTAACTTTCCTCCTTTTGAAGTGGACGAGGAAAGAGCTTCTAGATTATTTCCTCTAGATTTTGAAACTTTGTGGAGTGGTGTCTCTGTGGAGAAATTGATTTATGTGGGTTATTTTCAACATTTCAATGGGTTGGTTTCATTCTAATATGAGAAGAGTATAGATTCATTGCACCCCGCGCACCCAAGAATTTACTGGAAGGAGGTTGGATGAATGAATGTCATTAAGTATGACTAATTAAACTCAGGCTGTATATATTCGGACCATTTTTACATCTCTGAGGTCTTTACGTGTCCAAGTGGGCTTAAAAGTAAAAAAGGGAACAAGTTTAACACTCCACAGAGTACCCCCAACTCTGAGGAGAAGTGTTGCTAAAATTAGTTCAATGCATGAGAAATTCAATGATCTTTACTAGAAATATAATATCATTTTTCATTTCAAAACATGGTAAATTTTACGAACTCTCTTCATCTCGTGAAGTCAGATATTTGATCAATGAGATTCAACAAATGAGCTACATTAGCTCTAAAATCTAGTTGCCTACAGCCCATAAATCTCAAGTGGTTTATTTGTGTTAATATGATGGGTTTTATGCTCGTGGATTCAAAAAGAACTAAACTCTATGGACTAGATTCTAACAAAATACATTAAAATAAAACTTCATTTTTCAAATAATTTGAATAAGATTAGGCTCCGTTTGATTTGCTACATTTTCCATTTTTCAATTTTTTTAATATTTGATAGGCAAAAATTTTTGAAAAAATTTGTTCTATCTTTTTTTTTTTTTTTTTTGAGAAAAATAAATTATTGATATTTTGGTGAGAAAATTTTTTCCAGGTTTTTTTTTTTTTTTTTTTGCAATTGGAAAAATGTCTAGATACAATGGTAAAAAAATTATTATTTTTATTGACAATTTTCATGCAAAATAAAGCTAAATGAATGATATTTTGTACATTAATTTTTTTTTTTTTGGCAATTGGAACAAATTCTAGACCTAATGGTAAAAAAAATTATCATCTTAATAAAATAATTTTTCATAAAAAAAGAAGTCAAACGGACACCAAACTTCCAATATTTTCAATGGAAAATTATATTAATCAAGAACAATTAATTACAATTTTCAATAAAATAATTTATAGATAAATTAATTTCTTGTAAAACATTTTCTTTCCACCCATTTCCATATTTGCAATCAAACGAATCTTTTAATGTTTTTATGTCACATCTCTTTAAAGAAAAAGAAAATTGTATATTTATTTTTCACAAATATATATAATTTGTTTTTGGTTACGGTCACTATTTGAAGAGAATTAAGTTTTTGTTTGGCTAGTGCTGATTTTTCGAACTAATTTTCAATAACAATTTTTATCAATTTCTCAATCATATAATTTCACTTTTTTTTTTTATCAAAAATTACTAAAGATTTGATTTTTATCTAATTTAAATAGGGGCCAAATAAAAAGAATAATAAAACAAAGGTGGAAAGAAAATACGAAAAAAGAAGTGCTTAGTTGGGGACACGTGTGAAAGAGTTGGCTCATGTGCATCATGGAACGAAAGGTTGTACAACTATGTTATAATTACATCATGGATTACATTTGTTTACACTATTCCATATGACTAGACCTACACCATTGAGTTTGACCACAATCATCAATGCCCAAATTTCTTCCACATAAGGAAATGTTAAAGAAATTGTCAATTAAATTGTACATATAGCAGCATTATTCAAGCTTCTCCAAGAAAGACACCAAGAATGCACCAAAAAAAAAATAAAAAATGGTGCAAAATGTCAATTTTATCCTTTATTTTTATTTTAAACAATTTGATTTAGAGTATTTGTGTCACGTGTTATATATTTTTTAATGCAATAAATTTTTATTAATATTATAATTATTGTTGTTGTTGTTGTTATTATTATTTGTGCATTAATTTTAATATTGTAAAAATTAATGGTTAATGAATTTAATATTTTCGTTAAATTAACGTAATTATTTATTTAGTAGTTTATTCGTAACAGTAGTCAGACTACCAGTTCCGTTGACTCATCGACCCCTTTATAATTTTAGCCACCAAACCCTATCATCTGTAAGAAGAAAGAAAGTAGATAGGGCAAACAAGTAGTTCTCCTAACTCACTGACTGATCGGCATAAGAAAAGATAAAGATTAATGACACAATCATGCTACGTGTACATTTTACTAACATTATGATTGACACTCCTTCCACATGACACAATTCTCCCATTTGATTTTCCCGAACAACATTTTACATTACTTGTGATGGATAAAATAGATTCCTTGTTGTATCACATATTTTGTGGGACCTACTTAATCAACATTGGGTGGGTCCACCCTAACCATCCAATACTTTCATTTTATTTTTATTTTTTGGGCACAAATGTTAAATAACGATTGTGACATAGGTACATAATAAATTAATTATATGACAATTTGTATACACACGATGTAGTGAGATATGATTGGATTGAAAATTTTTCAACCAAATTAATTAAAGAAAAGTACATTTCTACATTCTATTTTAAACACTTCATCTATATATAAATCATTATGTAATTTCATCATGTACAAGTAGCGTTATTCGTTAACTAATTAAGGTAAGAGAGACATCTCGAGCCATTCACTCTAGTCTGCTCATCTTTGACCTTTGACTAACCAAACGGTGACCAGTATTCAAAATATTTCAAAAACAAAAAATCATATATTTAGTAGTTCAAAATATGTAGTTGTATGGATGTAACATTCAAGGTGTAGAAAATCTCATTTAGGCCCCCTTTGATATGCACAATTTTTCATTTTTCAACTTTTGTAGTGTTTGATAGGTAAAATTTTCTTGAAAAAATATTTTCCAATTTTCCAAATTTTCTACATTTTTGAGGAAAATAAGTTCTTGATGTTTTTGTGGATAAATATTTTCAAGGTTTTTTTTTTTTTTTTTTTGTTGCAATTGGAAGAAATTCTAGACACACTAGTAATTTTTTTTTTTTTTTCATTTTTATTGACAATTTTCATGCAAAACAAAGTCAAACGAATGATATTCGGTATAATCATTTTTTTTTTCAATTTTTTTAATTTTTGGTAATTGAAACAAATTCTAGACCCAATAGTAGAAAATATTATCACTTTAATGAACAATTTTCATAAAAAAACGAAATCAAACGGACTCCAAACTTTCAATATTTTTCATAGAAAATTATAACAATCAAACACAATTAATTACAATTTTGAGTGAAAACAATTTTTAGAAAAAAAATTTCCTTGTAAAATTTTTTCTTTCTATCCATTTTCCACCTTGCAATCGAACGGACCCTTAGAATTTGTTGAATTATATTTTGTTAATTTATTTTAATCTGTTTAGTTAAATATATAATTTTTATAGGTACTCTTTTAATTAAGAAAAATTATATTGCTAGAAACTAGTTTTTTTTATTTACTTTTTAGAATGGTAGTTTTAATTTAGTTTTGTTTCCTATAATTCAAATAAATGATTAAGATATATATGAGTTCACACACTATTATTTGAAAGATACTAGAGATTACTTAAGAGACAATTTTTTTTTTTTTTTAAATATTTTATGGAACAGTCTATTTTTTGTACACCAATATTCCCTTTAGGATAAATCTCCATATACATAATTCATGTACATAATAGATTACATAAGCCAATGTGGAAGAAATCCGACCGTGGATGTGAAGTATGGAAAAGTCAAAAATTGTAGACTACCGATGGATGGGCGCCACATATCAATTATGTAAATGATTATGTACTTGTAGCATGATCCTTCACTTTATGGTAAAGTCTTCAAGTTTGCACAGTTGGACTTATCAATGTTGTTAAAATGAGTCTATCTGATACTGATGTAATATTAAATGAAATGTACAATTAAATGAATCACTTAATTCTATATTTTATTGAGTTTATCACCTAATGTCATTTAAATTAGTATTATAGTACCAATGATATTAGATAATATTTTTTTTTTTTTTGAATTCCCTTTAAAAATATGCACCTAAATATAAATGTTATAGCTTAAATATACTCAACGCTCACCCATATATGCCAAAAATTGGCTAGTAATGTTATTCAACATTATCGATGTTTAGCATCTGTCACGTATTATAATTAATCAGATATCTTAAAAATGAAGATGCATGAATCATATTTGTGATATCCAATCATTTAGAATAAAGCTATTGTTATCAATAATTAAGTAAATTAATTAGCCCAACTAATCTCGAATCAATTAGTAAGCAAACAGGACGATTTCAATTAGTATCATTGATGTGTACATGAGTTAGATTCCAGCAGGAAAGTGGGTCCCAGTTCCTCTCTAGTCCTTATACATCTTTGACCAACCATGGTTAAATCCTTAATCAAAGTAAAAAAAACACACGTGTGGGGAGTAGCTGCAGTGATAGTACATGTTCCCAGGAATTCCCTGGGTATGTCTGTTTCATTTCGTATATAACCCATCACCCCCACAGGAAACAGAAATAGAGTTTGCAGTTTCACCAATTCCCTCTCTCTAATGACTTTTTCTGCTTCTTGTCTATAGGATCATATTCACACACACATATATAGAGGAATTGGGGAAGAGTATAACATGCCAAGGAGTTTGGAGCCATTGGATGTGGGCGTGCAGATCCCGTACCATTTTCGGTGCCCAATCTCGCTTGAGCTGATGTGTGATCCGGTGACTGTTTGTACGGGCCAGACGTATGATAGGACTAGTATTGAGTCGTGGGTGGCTACCGGAAATACGACGTGCCCGGTGACCCGCTCGCCGTTGACGGAATTTACTCTCATTCCGAATCATACTCTCCGGCGGCTTATTCAGGACTGGTGCGTTGCGAACCGGTCGTTTGGTGTTGAGAGAATTCCTACGCCGAAACAGCCTGCGGATCCGACAATTGTGAGGAATTTGTTGAATCAGGCTTCGTCTGGTTCAGCGCCGTTCGGTTTGAGATTGTCGGCTTTGAGGAGACTCAGAGGACTCACGCGTGACTCGGATAAGAATCGGTCTGTTATTGCAGCGAATAATGCACGTGAGATTCTTCTCGCTATTGCATTTTCCGATTTGGATTCGGATTCGAATTCTTCCGAGTTGAGTCATGAGTCACTTGCGATTTTGTCCCCGTTTTCGCTCTCGGAGTCGGAGTGTATGTTTGTGGCAGCCGATTCTGATCGAGTTGGATACCTTGTGAATCTACTTTTTCATTCTTCGATTGACGTCCGAGTCAACTCGGCCGCTTTGATTGAAATTGTACTCGCCGGGATAAGGTCCCCGCATCTCCGAGCACAAATCAGTACTGCTCACAAAATATTCGAAGGTGTCATCGGAATTTTGAGCTTTCCATTAGCATATCCAAGGGCATTGAAAATTGGAATCAAGGCGTTGTTCGCCTTGTGCTTAGTGAAGCAGCACCGGCACAAAGCGGTGACGGCGGGAGCTGTGGAGGCGCTGATTGACCGCTTGGCGGAATTCGAAAAATGCGATTCCGAGAGAGCACTCGCCTTAGTTGAATTGCTCTGTCGGATTCCTTCCGGTTGCGCGGCGTTCGCGGCCCACTCGCTGACTGTAGTACCTATTTTGGTAAAAATCATTCTAAAAATCTCTGACCGCGCAACTGAGTATGCCGCCGGAGCATTGCTCTCACTTTGCTCCGCCTCCGAACGGACTCAGCGTGAAGCCTTGGCCGCCGGCTTGTTGACTAGGCTGCTGTTGCTTGTTCAGAGTGATTGTACAGAGAGAGCAAAGCGTAGAGCGCAAATGCTCCTGAAATTGCTGCGGGAGTCCTGGCCAGAGGACACAATTGCAAATTCGGATGATTTTGCGTGCAGCGACGTCGTTCCTTTTTTATTATGTCCATAATTGAAACTATGTTTTTGTTAAAGGGTAAAATGGGAAAATAAAGAGGAAAGGAAAGGAAACTAGGTGTCGTGATTTGAGTACACAAGAAATTGTAGTGTTGTATGTATTCTTGTAAGTAAGAATTTTTTGTTGTATAGAATTTTCTTAAATGGAAAGAAAACTCGCGTCTTCATTTTATGCTATTGCATTGTGAGATTTTAGTAGAATGAGATTGAAAGTGTAAAGAGAGTTGCGTTTATTAATTATGTGTGTAGACAAGTAACTATCGACTTTTACACAACACAAGTTGAACGTGCCACTTTGCTTCGTCTTCTATAAAAATTCTTGAAATAAGTGCAAATATTAAAAAATGACTATTATTTTATTAAAAATGCAATGTTGTTTATTAGTGTGTAATCGTAGATAGAGGGCATGCTTAAATTTATTCATAATCTCATATTTTTTTAACCACATATTTTTCAAAAATATACTATTCAAAAAATTATAATCTCAAAAAATGGGGCCAAACGGGGGTTTGAAAGATTGAAGACTATATTGTTACTCAGACATTAAGTTGAGGACCAATAGTATTAGTACTATCCCTAAATATTATTAGCTCCTTTTTTTTTCCCCATTATTATCAAATGTTGACCAAAATCAATTTGACTATTTGAATGCTTGGTTGATCTTTGATAAGTCGATGGTGGCCATAGTGGTACAAGACAAAGACAGACGTAGACAAGGACATGATGGAGGACCATATTTTTTGGGAAGTAAATTGATGTCACAACTTCCTTTGACCATAGATCCCCCCCGAATACTCTAGTAGGACACCTTCATGCCAAAAGGTATATTGAGAATAATAGTGGCATGAAATGGTGGGGGCATACCAATGCTTTTGTATTATTCAATTCAATTACCTCAATACTATTCGAATGATCTAAAGGGTTCACAATTACTCTTTTATTAAAGTAAATTCCTCCTTTTATCTATCAAAAATCTACTTCAAATTGAACAAGTTTCCTTCAAAGCATACAATCGACTCCCCGATTTCTTCATATTTTGGAATGTGATATGATTCTAAAGGATAAAATAGATATTGAGAGTTGAATAGAAAAATGAAAGAACATAGGCCAGAAAACTAAATGAAAGTAGGTAAATTTGTTTCATTATTCGTGTAGATGTTTGATGGGTTGAATTGGATTGTACTGGGTATAATTGTCGAAGAGAATAAGCTAATTTATTGTTTTTCGTATGTACAAAGTTATTAAACTGTAAATTAAATATACTCTTAAACTTAAAAAAGAACGATAGATTTATAAAATACACGACTTATGACATTTCTTAAGAGAGATTTATGATGCTTTTATTAGTTGAACAGTTGAGATCGAGATCAAATTATAGACATCAAGCCACTAATTCAAAAAAAATCAAGAAAAATGCTCTTTTTGCAAATAATTATATGTGGCCCAAAATTATACTTGCTTATTGACTCTTGGAGAGTGTGCCTTTGTGTATTCTTGAATTGGAAAATGACGTCCTCTACCTCAAATTGTTAATTCTCAAGTTCCATGTACAATTTCCAGAAAAAATATAATAGAACGGGATGAGCAATTAAATTATACTCCTCCAAGTGAAGTAGTATTGGCTAACAACCGTTGAACAAATGGTTCGAAGTTTCAATTGAGGATTATATCATTAACACATTCCGTTATGCGTATTTGACCGGGGTGGACCTATGAAGGGACGAGTGGGTGCTGTCGCCCCCACTAGATTTTAAATGCGGCTTTTTTAAATTAAAAATTTCAGAATTTTTTTGGTTTCTTTCCCAATTTATTTGAAATAACTTTTTATGTAATTGTGTCTCGCCTCCATTGAACCATAATTTTGGATCCACCCCTGATACTTGACAATGTGACTTTAATGTTGGAATTGTTTAAAGTATTAAATTATGAAAAAGTAACTTTCGTGTCAAGCTCGACCAAATATTCGGACTTGATCCAATAATCAAATTATGAAAATAAATAGAATAACTTTTTCTACACGTCTAGATCGTCCTGATATATTTGAAATCTACAAATCAATTCCGGATAAATGAGAAATTACGATCTAAAGTTTGAAGAAAAGAAAGGAAGCTGGCTAAAAATTTATTCAACTCCGTCGCTCGTCTAACACTCGAGCGAGGAGGCTGTCGCTCGAGCGACATGCGAGCGACAGAGTCTCTGTTTCTGACGCAAGGGCGGCAGACTAGTGATAGCAAAAGCTGCGACCCTCGGTAAAGGTTGTTGAGTTTGGGGCACAGTACTTTACTCACAACATTTCATCCTCTATAAATTAGATCACTAGGACGTCCATTTGTTAATATCAATGATATATAATTATAGCATAACATTAAATTTATCATTTTCTAATCAAAATTCTGCATAAAAAGCTATTTTTCTATATTTCATAAGGAGTACAAAAACCAATATTTGGTTCGTTATTGTTGTGTTTTGAAGGGCTACTAACACAAGAAGATTGTCGTTGTATCTTGATAGGTGATTGTCATTATCTGTGGGTACCATTAAAAGGCAAATTCGACTTAAGAACAAAGAGTTCAATGATTGCCTCGACTTTGCAGACATTTCTTTTGGATCATTTCTTGAATGGACCCTATCAAAGAACAATAAGAAAAAGCCTTTCACCTTCAATCGTAAAAATAAAAAAAACAATTCGATAGACAATTTCATAGAGAAAGTTGGGATTTTGACGTTCTTTTTATTTGGTATTTTTCAATCATATCCTTACCGTTACTCTATCCAATTTTTGGTAAGCATCATCTTATTCAACATTTAATGTATTCTTGTAGCTATGTGAAAATGTGACTCACTATCCTACGAAACTATTTAAAGACATTTAATTATTTGCCAAATGACGCTGCTTTGATTTGGGATGCTATTGAAGATACCTGATTTTGGATCTCATCCGTGTACACTCTGGCGTGACAATTAATTAATTGCTCGAATAAAATAAAAAAATTGCTTAAATAGAGTTTTTGAGTTTGTCTCTTGTACCTTAGGCTGAACCATGTACATGGTTTCATAGTTGTCCTATGGTGGTATTTACCTTTGGTGGGGAAGTGAAACATGAACGTAAAACATTAATGCGGGACATGTGGCTTCCCGTGCTGGACTGAGGGTTTTAGTGGGAGCAATCTGTTTTCTTCATCTTAGGAATGCTTACGGGTTTAAAATATACTTATATGCTGGCTTACCATATACTTGCATATATATGCTCGGGGGATTATCGAAACGCATCGCATATAGGTTATGCGCATGATAATGCGATCAACCCATTTCGTTGATTGTATATGCACGCTTAAACATTGAAATGTGCATGCATTTGTAGTAAAAGAAAATTAAAAACTATGTCAAAATTAGCCTAATAAAGTCCACTCCATTTTCATAACTTAAAAGAAAAATGAGTTCAATAAACATCAAATTAGGCCAAATCACTCAAACCATGAATTATATATATCAATCTCTATGGGTCTTGACGTTTAGAAATATAAAAACCAACACAATTTTTTATAGAGTTGTAAACTATGTACGCCATGTCGAGCCTCCATTTTTTATAGAGTTGAAATAAGGGAGTCCGATGAAGATGATTTTGCATTGATGACACGAAAAATGAATTGGAAGAAGAAGAAGATATTAAATTGAACTTCGATAAAAAAAAATAAAAAAGAGAACATTTAGGATTTTTTTAAAATCAGTGTTCATGTCTAATTTGATTGTAGGAATTGATTACTAAGTAATTGTAATATTTATGATTTTAAGCAATATATTTTTGTTGAAAATTTGAAGAATATTTATAAAGTTCAAGTAATTGTAATATCTATAATTTTGAGCAATATTTTTTTAAAAAAATAAATAAATTGAAGAATACGTATAAAGTTAGAAGAATGCATCATTTTATTTATTTATCAGTTTAAAATATTTAAAATAATATAAAAAAAAATATGAGAAACGCCTAATTAGTTAATTACACACATGCTTTGCATAAACATGCATGTGCTTGTAGTGCTTGAACGAACGCATTTTCACGCATTTTAGAACCTTATTCTCACCACATCTCACGGTCATAGTTTATGGATTGGACAATCATTTGCCACGTGCTCAACAAACTTCAATTCGATCTCACACCTAATTGTATCGACTTGATTCCTTCAAACGATAATTTCTTAGCGATACATCAATCCGTATCCATTGTATGTGATCAAGGTACTTTCGATGCCCGATCCTCAATATCAATATTCATGTATACCCATATCATCAACAAAAACATAAATCGAAAAAATAAAATAAAATTGAATGTGCTATATACACTAAGCCCCTATTTGGTGTTTGATAAGTGTATTTTACACACTTATCTAGACATTTGAAAGTAGATATTTAGGAGTTATTTTAATTAATTATGACCTAAATTTTTGTATGTTTTGTTTGTTAGGTGAAACTCGATTATTAAATGTAAAATTAGAATATAGGAACGAAAAATGAAGAAATCAAAAGTTGAGGGCTTAAATTGTAAATGTACATTAGTTGATTTGGACCACAAAACATTAATTGAAGATCATGGGAGATCAATTAGATGGAATTAGAAGTATAATGAGTGAAGCATTGAAATATAATCAATGTATTTTCACCAATCTAAATTCTCAGACGGAGATTGAGACCCATTTTTAGAATAGTAAATATTCGAATTGGAAAAATTTATTTCTATAAAAATTGTAGCTATTTGAGTTATATTTTCAAATCACTTTAAATCGCCTCATAGGATATCGAAAGATAAAATTATGATAAAAATATCGATAACTATTCAGAGACATAATCATGCATGACGCGAAAACAAATTTCCTTATTTGATTGAAACTCTTTTGAAATTCAATTTGGACGTGATTCTTGACTTAATTACCCTTATATATAAAAACGAAGCAAACTCATTGATCTTATGAGAAAATTAAAGGCAATTTCAAGACTTCATCAAAAGTATTATCAACCATTTCATCTTAATTTACAAAAACTCCATGATTTACTTACTAGAATAAATAAATAAATTTAATTTAATTAATTAGAATGATTTCTTCAAACAACTTTGACTATTCGATTATATTTAATACTAATTGATACTAGATATGTACGTGATCCTCTTGGAAACGATATCTTATTCATCACTTTATTATTTATTCGTGATATTGTATACTTGTAAGAAATCAAATGATCATGAATATTCATTATATATATATATTTTTTTATAAAAATTCATTTTTAGTCACATATTCTTTCAATAAAATAATTTTACATGTAGATTCATTATATTTAAGCTTTTTCTTTGTAAATATATGTCTAATCTATCCCGTTGACGCATAAAAATGAAGCCAAATGAGTCAAGCCCCAGTTAGGAAATCTAAAGGACGAGCCCAAGTGAGACCACGTAAAATGCCCAAGACAGAGTTATGTAGCGGAGACCCATCATCGCTCAAATATACAAGACGCCCAAACTCCGGGCGAATACATCACTTTATGAATATTCAGGGCGACGGTGCTACTATCGCCTAAGTCTGTGAAACGCCCAGGATCTGGGCAAATTGCTATCTTAAGCAACAATTACTAAGACAGTTAAGGGGCAATCTCATCAAGTCCCATGATCCAGGAAATCTCGGTTACAAGCAATTCAATGGTAAAAGTAATTACAGTAGTTAGAACGGTAGTTCCATGACAAGTCAGCCATGATGAAGAATGTGAGTAGTTACAGGACGACCAGTAGTTTCAGGTTGTTCCACGACAACAACTGTCAGAGGAGTATAAAAGAAAAGAGAAGGCATAGAAGAAAGGACCCTGAATCAAACACTCTCTAACGGAGAATATGTAATTTTTATTTCCTTTACTTTTATCATATTTAACTTTCAATTGTTCTGTGTGCTTACGTCACTTGGAGGCATTTTGCTTCTCGCCGATTGTAAATCTTCATCAATAAAGCACTCATTTTTGGGACTTTGTCTCAAGAGGTCTATTCCTTACACAATTGTCTGAACAATCTCTTAATTGTTAGCGAGACCCGACTTTTCGCGCGAAACATATCCCAAGAGCCTACTCCTTGAATTGTATATTAAGATGTGTATATAGCCTCAATAATTAGGTCAGAACTCGTACCCTAATTATTCTCCAAGTAAAAATTGAATGAATTTAGGAAACAACATCGTTTCAAAACCCATGCAGTCACATGGTAGAGACCAGTGTGATCGCAATATTATAGTATTATACTACTTGGTGGTGATGTTCATCCTCTTGAGATCACAATGTACTAATTTCTGATTTCCATCAACTTGATCCGTGGAATTCTCCTTTTGTTCAACTCGAAGCTATTCGTATCCTTGGTCCTTCATCTTTAAGTCTTTACAATTCAATCCTTATTCTCTATAATATTCGCAATTGATCATCAAAGTTCTGAAAGTTTGCAAGGGAGTCCCCAAAAATTTAAAATATTGAATTTAGCTCCTCAGGACTTGTGAATTTTTTCGAATTATTCTCATTTAGTTCTTCTAATTGATCACATGCAATCCAGTCGATCTTCAATTGCTCCGAATTAACTTCAATTATTCTAAAAATGCCTTTATTCGCGTCAATTGCATCCAACTTCATATTTTACCTACAATTAATATAATTTACACATATCCGCTCAATGTACAATGAATAATCAAGATTAGAAGCTCGGAGATAAATTTATCATTTACCTTATCCCCTTTCATAATTGCAATTATAGAAACATTGGGCTTCTTGTTTGCTTGATATAGAAGCCTTACATAGTATCGACATACTTTGTATCTCATTAAGGTGGATCACGCCCATTAACGGATTGAAATGTAGGAACAATTCACAAATATATTTAAAAAGTTAACTGATTCCAAACTTACTTTAACGTTTTTTATTCTCAAAATGCTATTTATTTCTAATTCAACCGTTTTTACATATATTTTGTCACACATTATGTTACATTATCACACAACATGATTCTGCTGCTACCACTAATAGAAATAAATTGTGTTACATTTGTAACACTCAATTTATCCATGGTCATCTCTGCCACCACAACATTACCTTATTACGCTCATTGCCACTGCAACAACCATTCATAATTTGTTACACTGTAACCATCGCCGCCATGACTTGCAACATTAATTATTACGTTGTCGCCACCACTTGTAACATTTACTATTACACCACCTCAAAGACCACCTCCATCACAATCTACACCAATTGCTATCATCATCACCATATGTACCACCACTTTCGGATCTTTACATTCCCATTACCTTGTTAGGATCATTGACACTGCAACAACCATTAATAGTCTGTTACTTTGCTACCATCACCGCTATGATTTGCAACACTAATTATTATATCGTTGCCACCACTTGTAACATTTATTATTACACAACCACAAAGACCACCTCCATCACAATTTGCACTATATGCCACCATTATCACCATGTGCACCACCACCTCTGGATCTTTACATCACCATCATTAAAGCCACTGCCAAGCCAACACATCTAAAACCACAAAAAACACCACCGCTAAAAACCACCTTTCCAAATCCACATACCACGTAATAAATCCGACGTCGCTACTGCCACTGTTATCTTCATCATCACCGCATCATTCTCCAAATCCATCGTCGCCACCATGACCTCCATTGAACCCCACCATTAGAGATCTATAAGAACTTGGAGAAGTCCCCACCTGGACACTTTTCCCTTCATGCCTCCTCTCTCCCTATCATCTTCGTAATTTTCCTTTCTATTACTTTACACATCACTAACGAAACACGGTACTCAGAGATTCAATTAGATGGTCGAGGTTGAATCGAAAATTAAAAATAATAAATTAAATAAATTAATATATTGATATATACAATATACACCATCTATTGAGTAAGAGTATTTAAGACTCGTTAATTAAATAACTATAATTTTAGAATCCACTTAACCTGAAATTGAAACAAATGGACCAAATAATTAAAGGGGAACAATACATATTGAAGGTGTTTGAAAGATACAATTTCAAACTTAAGAAATATATTTTAAAATTGTAAAAATGAGGTCATAATTAAATTTTATTAATTAAATAATAATTAAATATATTTTATTAATTAAATATATTAATATCACAATATTATATAGTTTATGATCACATTTACGAATTAGTTTCAATCACAGAATGTCACAATTAAAAATTAAAACTTTTATAGATCACAATTTAATAAATTGTGAGTTACAATTTCAAATTTAGTCACAATCTCACACTTTTTAGGCCACATATTATTTATTGATTACAAATTATCTATTTTATCGATCACATATTACTTCTTGGTTGCAAATTAACCAATTTATTAGTCACAATTACTTAAATAGTTGGTCGCAAACACTCTTCATCTCATCTTACCAAATGCTATCCCATCCCACTCTACCCCACCTTACCTATCCCACCCACCCTACCCTACCCCACCACCACCAACACCAACCCCAACCAAAAGTCGTGCCACCTCCCCACCATTGCTAGTATCACAACCACCATCTGTACCACTACAACTTGCACCAATACCACCACCACCATCTCATCACTGTTGCCAGCACCATATGGATGTAAATTTGACTTGTCGGTCGGGAAGCCTGTGCATAGGCCTAAAAAAAATCCCAAGATAGTTCGGCTCAATTTGAGGCTCATTTCCACCCAGCCAAGGCTTGGACTGACCCTCATTTTCGGGGCAATGTTCGGAGCCGGAGCTGGCCTGTAATGACATTTGTAGCTCCCTGCAACCTGCTTGTGTTAGCTGCATGCAAAAGAAAGTTAGGTAAGCAACAACAACTACTGATTTCGATAGTTTTAGTTGCTTATTAAAAAAAATTTCAAATTTCACAACTTATAAAAATCAATAACCCTGCTCTACTTGGCTCAATAAGGCTCGAGCCAAGCCTTGATTTTTTCGACCGATATTTGGCTGGCTCTGCTCGGGCCAAAAAAAATTTGAGCTATTTTTTTCCCAAGCCGCGATCTTTGACTCGCGAGCCGGCTCAACTCGTTTCCACCGCCACCACCTGTACCATCTCGCCGTACCACCTTACCACAATCGCGAACACTATCACTGCCTACACCACCACAACCCCATGCACCATCACTGCCACTACCACCACAACCATTTGCAAACCACCAACGACCACTAACAAAAACTATCCCAAAACTGTGGCTAAGTAGCAAATCGGAGGAGAAAAAACTACCCCAAACATCATCACCATTGTTGAGCACCAATACTCTCAAAGTGACTCGCTATTGTAGTCTCTCGATGATGGACTTCTGATGGTGGTCTTCCATGTTTGATAAACCGTCTATGCATTGTTTTTTTACCAATTTTGTTCCCCTTTTTTTACTTGCACTTTCTACCAATAACCGAACTGATTTTCAGTGGAACTGCTAATCCTACTCGATTTTTAAAACATAGCATTGAAGTCCCATTGAGTATATGATACAAATAGACCACCAATACCCGTTGAGGCTAAGGGCAGCCTTGGTGGAACAAAGTCCGACCAAGTTAGTAAGACTCAGCCCCTTGTAAGCGCGATCTTGGTCGAGCATATGAAAATTTTGGTTAAAAGCCAAATACTTGATCAGTCTCTTAGAGCTGAGCAAACGAAAAACTATGTGGCAAACGTGCCTAAGTCATTAATCTAATGTAAATCTCTTCGGGTTGTCTGTTTCATTTTCATGTTAGGAACCATTGTTGAGTTGATTAATTGAATATCCTACACTTTCTTTGGTGGGGAATAGACATTGATTTGTTTAGGTTCAAGGTTTAGAATTTATTATGGATTTGCAAGCATGGTTAGCTAAAACTTTAAAGCCAATTAGAAGGGCATTTTAGGCATTTTATGTTAACATGACCAAACATGCTATTTCTTGTACGAAATATCTTAGTTATATACAATTATTTCTAATTTAGGCCTGGGAAGTTGAGCTAATAATTTCGAAAAAGAACTAGCAACTGGCAATTGTTTTCTATGACGTAATTGTCTGTACAATTTAATGTCAAAATCCGTATATCTTGCTCTATATACACAATCAACAATTGAGGTTATACCTTCATTTATTCATTTCAAATATGCTAAAGGGAATATTATCCTCCCCCCCCCCCCCCCTCCCCCCCAAATTCTCTTAAATATCATTAAAAAAAAGTTAAAAGGGCTTGAATTACTTCTCTCTTTTGAGATTAATATTCTAAAGTCTTCTTCACAAAGCCTGGGGATCTTTCTTGATCTGGATGTCATCTTTACCTCGTTGACTGTTCACAAAAATATATTTCGAATTTAAATCACCTCAAGTGCACGGTTCATTGACAAGTAATAAAGTGAAAATCCTAGAATTTCGAGTATCGTTCCCACGAGAATTGATTTAACTTGATTTTTATTATCGCGATCTTAACCGAATCTATTAAATTTGAGATGAGTTTTTTAGTTTCTATTATTAAACTAAAACTAGCATGCAAATTAAAATAAAATTACGACTTAAATGCAATAATGACGTTTCAATGCAAAATATTTGAATGAAATTAATATATGAAATGGGTGCTAGGATCCCGAATAACCAAGCAAAGCTCCCATTTAACCCCTATTTCGCAATTTGATAACATGATGAATTGGTCAAAGAATCAATGTTTCTAGCTTGTCTAACAATCTCTTTCGAGTAGAATTAGACATATTATAACAGACAATTTGACTATATTTCTATGACAAATGTAATATACAAGAATGCATGACGTTTTATCAACACTTAGAGATTCACGTAAAGTATAGCGGTATATTTTTATCCCCTATCGGACCTTACGATAATTTATAAATTTTTGAGCTTATTTCCTTTATTTCGAATGTATAAAATAAGCTATCACACTCATATAACTATTGCGCATATAATTATAGAGAAAAATTAATGTATATAAATCATTCAACATCTATCAAACGTGTTTAAATATCAAATTGTAAAATAAAAATTAAAAGATCACAATGCGAGATTCATCATTCACATAGTACATTGAAAAGTCTAGCCTAGTATGGAGAAAATAAAAGAACAAGAAAAATAATAAGAAGAAGACATCACCAAAAACTTGAATTAAATCTTGAAATCTTGAAGTTTGAAGTGAAAATTCTTGTTCTTGCCTTTTTGTTAGCTCTCCAATGTGTTTTTCTCTCAAAAAAGAAGTAAAAACCTAGTTCTGGACGAGTTTAGGGTTAAATAGGGTCTCAAGATACCGTACCATAAGAGATTGGTTTGAATAAGGAAGCCAGAAAATTCGCGCCCAAAATGAACCATGCGACAACATGGTTATAAAAATTCTGCACTGTTCATCTCCTGTTGATGCTTGGGCGACTGCACGAGCTTTCTACCATGCGACTATAGGGTAGAACATTTTTTCATTTGGTTTACTTTGGTCCCCAAGTTTGTTTTATCATTTATATGCAAACTCAAAATTTTTCCTTATTTTTTAACCACACATTCTCCATTGTTAGATATTTTTGATACCAAACAAACTTGGGGCAGTGATGACTTGTCGGATTGGATTAAAATTACGCGGTTCGTTTGAAGCATATTATTGAGACTATTTAAAATAGTTGACTCAATAACACACAACGATAACCCACAAAAGAAGTTGGATCGAGTATTGCATTTAGGGCTTTACCTAGTGTATTGTATATGTATATATATTAGTACCATTTGCCTTATTATCATACATACACATGCCCAATAGCCCCTTTTTAGTGAGACTTTCGGTCGCTTCTTCTATGTGATCTTGCTGTCTGCGATCCCTTTTATGTGACCTTTACCTCACCTATGCTGACGCTTGGGCCACAAGACTTGCCCCTATTTTGCTCGATCTTTTCTGCTTTCGCTAATGCTTCGATTGTCTTCTTTAGCGGCTACCTTTCTACATGATCTGTGGGCAGTTTCCTCTGTATTTTTAAGTGGGATTCTTGGTTCCTTCTTGTAGAGCTGTGTTGTATGTTATTGGGTTATTGATCTGAGCTGTGTTCAATACATTTTTGGTACCAATCTCTGTGATAATTGAAGTGGAAGTGTTTATCTGTAATTGACAGTATTAATTCCGTTATTATCATTGATTTGGAACTCACTTTGTGTTTGTTTGATCAACTAAAGGTTATATCTTCTTCACAAACTAGTATTAGAGCCTCCAGTGGCTCGATTGGTTGCTAATTTTCGATCCTCAGTGGTTGAAAATCGAAATTATTGTGTCTATATGTGTGTATTCTGTGTAATTGAGGTGTTGGTTTGCTGATTTCGTATTAAGGACTTGAATCCTTAATTAAATTCGTATGTTTCATTGTTATGGACCACAGATAAGTATGCTTTGGTAAATTGGCTGAAACTTTTTAAATTACCGCAATATCAAGTCATCGTGTAGGGTCACCAATAGGATTGTTGCCTTGCCTCATACTAGTATTTTAAGACTATTTGCCTAAATTGTGATATTATAGTGTTGTGGCTATATTGATCGTTATTTAATTTTCGTATTGTTGTTGAGCTCTTTATTAGATTACCTTTGACTTTACCCACTTGAAAATTCCCTTAAGATTGGGGTTCAAATCTCACAACAATCTGGGAATTTAGATCGGTGTATAATTGCGACCTATATGATATTCTTTGTGTGGTTTTCTCTTTGAAACTTACTTACGTGCTATGTGTCTTATTTGTAAAGATGTATGCGTACCATTATGACTTTTGTATAGTTTTTCTATTTGGCAACAAATGATGAAAGTGATTTTAGTATAAAAAAAAAATTCAAAAGCCATTAATAACTTTTTTGCTGCAACTGGGACTGATGATTAGAAAAATGAGTTTGACTAATTTGCTTATATCTCTATTATATTGCACTTATCTGATACTGTTTTGCAAAAAGTTGGCGAACATGAAATTGGTAAAAAACATTGGAAAAAGCTTGAGGTGTTTTATTTGACTCAATCCATGCCCAACAAACTTTTCTTACTTGAAAATCTTATTAGTTTCAAAATTGATCCCTCAACAGATTTAGATGACCATCTTATCATTTTCAATAAATTGGTTCAAGATATTATAAATTGTGGTGAAAATGTTTCTGATGAATATAAACCTATTATTCTTTTGAATAATATTCCTGATGATTATAAGGATGTCTATAATGCAATCAGATTTGGTAGGAAGGCCTTCATATTCAATATCGTCATCGATTCCTTATATGCTGATGACAGGAAAATTAAAGTTGAAAGAAATAAGAGAAAAGAAGGAGAAATTCACCAAATAAGTGGTAGAACTCAAATAAATTGTGGTTTCATCATTTGCATGAATATGATCATGGACATGCAGTTGCATGGGGGTGGTATAGCATATAAGATCACTGGGTGAATAGTATGACCGTCAGATTTGGGTATATTCCACATATGGGTAGGCACTTAATTTTTGTAGGAGAGTTGAAACATACAGATTTACTACTGTGCACTTGGTGGTAGAGTGTTAAAATATGTTAGAACCTTTAAAGCTACTAAGAAAAATGTCATTTACATCACACATACTAAAGTGATGGGTGGTTTCAATTCCACTATCATTAACATTGATCACACACAGAAGTTGCACAATAGGTTAGTTCAAGTTAGTGTTAAGGGACTTCAGTTTCTTAACGAAAAAGGTGTGTTTGGTAAGAATCGAGTGTCCGACATGCCATTTTGTGATCATGTGTGCTTGGTAAATATCATAGGTTGTCATTTTCATTTAGCACACAAAACATTTAGAGTGTTAGAATACATTCATACTGAGAACTTTAATAATTTGATGTCAAAACTGCTTTTTTGCATGGTGATCTTGATAAAAAGATTTTTATGAATCAATCCAAATTTTTTGAAAGTAAGTCTAAACTCGACCATGTGTGTATTTTAAAGGAGTCTCTTTATAGGCTAAAATAGACTCCGCATCAGTTGTATAAAAAAATGATTTTTTACGTGTTGTCTATTGGTTTCAAGAGAAGTGAGTTTGGCCATTGCTTGTATTACCTACACCACAACACTAATAAAGAGTGTGTATTTGTTACTTTATGCAGACGACATGTTACTAATTGGACCTGACATGAAGGTGGTAAACAAGATTAAAATGGAGTTAGAGAAATAATTTGACATGAAAGATTTATGATATGCTAGGAGGATCCTTGGTATAAAGATTAACCTGGATATGTGAAATTATTTCTTGTATGTGCATCAAACTCCTTACGTCTTTAAAGTTTTGAAAAAAAAACTGGCATGCTTGATTGCAAAAATTGCTTCAATGCTCTTGAAAATCATTTTATTTTGTTAAAAGAACAATCACCTACTAATGATGAAGAAATAAAATTTATGAATAATATTCCTTATCCAAATGTCATTGGCTCTGTTATGTACCTTACGGTTTCGTAATAGACATGATTTAGCTTTCACTATGAGTGTGTAAATAGGTACATGTCTATGTTGACCTATGATTGATGTCTCATTTTGATTATCACAAACAAATTGCATTTATTTCTAACAAATTGATTTCGAGTGTCTATAGCGATTATTACATATTAATAAAATTGGAGACACGAGGTTCGAGACGATAGTAATTTGCATGCGACGATCGAATTGGTACTTAAAGATTCGCAAAAGACTCAAATCATGATACAAGTTGAAGAGAACAAGAACTTTGAACTCGAAGAGAACAAGAACACGAACTTTGAATATTAAAGCTTAGAAGTTGTTTATCGGAATTCAAACGTAAATGTATTAACTCATTGATTATTGACAAGTGCATAAAGCTCAAACTATATTTCATAATTCATTACTTGCATAAAAACGTTTTAGAAATGAAGATGATTTTGGAAAATGAACATTTTTTATATAGTGAACTAACTCCAAAATCTAGTCATTTCGGTCGACCGACCACTCGACCAAAGTGTCAGCCGCAACTCTAATGGTTTGATTTTACACTTCGATCGACCGAAGTTGATCAACTGAAACTTCCTATAGTTCAATCTTTTGATATATAAATAATCATCTCTCTTGCATTCAATTGACAACTTACAAGAGATATTAAGAGAGCTTATTTATTGAAAATCATTGAGTTTACTTGATTCTACATTTTATTTCATTTATTACAAAAGAATTTCTTGATTGATCAAACTTATTTCATCTATCTTATCAAGAATTCTATTTTACAAAATTCTTAATCTCATCCATTCTTCATTCTTGATAGAAGTCTTTTTTGTCAACACCTTTATTAAAGTGTAAATCTCTCTTCATACTTAACTTGTATTATTTGTTAAGAGAGATCATAGATTGAAAACTTTGATACAAAGATACAAACAATTTCATTATTAATCATTCATCAAAGTTTAAAACATAAACACTTAAGCTTTATTATTTGCTGTCTGTCGAAGTGTTTACCTAACTCTCTAATACTTAACTTAATTATATGATCGGTTAAGAGAATTTCTTCAATTGTAAAATTATCATTTACATTTTGGTGGTTTTGAGAGTCTTGTAAAAATTTGATTGTTGTTAAGGATATGTGTAATACCCCGAGCTTTATGTTACATATTTGGCCAATATGATTCATGCATGCTATTTACAATGTCATTTGCATCCATTTCTCCTAATTGCTTTCTTTTAAAACTGTACACTTGATTATTGAGAGCATGAGATCTTTATATGGTGTTAGCTTTCGACTCCTCGACCTAGGTGATGAATTCTACATTGGGCGATGATAGGGAAGCTAGGTTAATCTAGATGTGGAAGATTGACTTGTTAAGCAAGTGGAACCTTGAAATGTCGGAATTAGTATCGATAATGGTAATAGCTTTCCATTCGGTTGATCAATGTCACCATAAACCCTAAGTCGGTAATTAACCTATTTCGGACATGAAGCATGAAGTGATATGATCACTACACAATAATATGAGTTTTATATGACGTTATATATGTTGAAGTGCGAATTGTTGAAATAGATCGGAGATCGGGTATCAATCGAGTAAGTAATTAAATGAACGGTTGATGAAGTAATGCTATAGAATATTTTGGGATCTTAGGGCTGATAAATTGGATTGTAAACATATTAAAATAAGCCAAGGATACTCGATTTTTACCTACAATGATATGTACAAAATCATATTGTAACCCCAAGAGACCACCTCATGCTTAGTCACTTCCTACTTGTTGATTTATCCTTGTAATGGTAGATTCATTCACTCTTAAGTCTTATCCATGCCTACCACTTCTTTAAGACTTCAAATATGTGACATATTATCCATACATACAAATAGCCCAAGGAGTGATACAAAATCAGAATGTAACTAGAAGGTGACACATCCTACTTAGCATGTGATGATTTGTCATTTTAACATTAAGTTTCTTCAATCTTAAGACTTCTATCACATCTTCTAAAGCCTCATCACCTTATATTGAATAGATATATATCTTACAAGTAACATAAGGGTCCAAATATAGGAAATGAAGAGTCAAGTATGGCTGCATGAAGCCACATCATGCTTGGAAACACTTGTCCTTTAATCACCAATTTGTTCATCCTTAAGTATCAAGAACAATCCCAACCCTTAAGAGGACAATTAACCCTAAAGTTTCTTCAAGTTATCTCCAATTGAACCCATGTGAAGAGGAAAACAAAAGTCTAACACTCTCAAGTACACATTTCAACCAAAATTACTCCAAGTTTTAACGTAAGATACTTTCTATGCTCAAGTGGTAGGATTTTATGGTAATATTTATGCTTAAGCTATGCATGAAAACCATAATATGAAAGTTTTGGACAAGTCCACAAAGTTAGATATCTATTTATGCCTTAGGACAAGTCTGAAGGGTACCGATAAGCCGGAATGTGCAAGTATGTGTTTGAATGCTTTCTTTTGTATAGTATTAACATGTTAAATCCAAGCATGGTATCTTACTGAGTATTCTTTATGCTCATAGTATTTTATACTAAATTTTCAGATCCATAATCATTGAGTTGGTGAAAGTCAGTCGGCATACTTGATGATGGGTTAAGGACAAAACTATTTTGTATCGAAATTTCCTTTTCGTATGTTTTGTTCGAAGACTATTTTCCATATGTTTTTCTTGTGGTATTATATATAAACATGTATAAGACATGATGTTATATGGTACTGAAAGTAAATTTTGTAATCATATCTTTCATGTTATGCTAAGATGTATTTTTATAGATCTTTTTTTGCAATGATAAAAGAGGCATAAACTGGACATGTTTTATGGTCAATTCAAAATGCTATTACTAACTCTATAAACACCTATTTAAGACTCTAAAAATACTGCGGCGTTCCTCTTTGAGTTGTCTTTATATGAGCACAAGAATCAATCAATTTGGATATCTGTGGCCTGAGATATAAATTTTTAACCATCAAAAGGTCAATCTGAAGTTTTTGTGCAGTACCTCATTGTTTTTGGTATAACGTTTATATCATATGATCTTGAAAATTTTCCATATTTTAACATAGAAAACTACTTGGAAATATCTTTCTAATTTTATAAATTTCATAGAAAAAGGAGTTGGGATGAAATTTATAAAAATATTTGAACTAATTGCCCCAATTAGCTGTGACAGTCCAGAGTTCGTATATGTAAAGAATAATCTCAGGTCAGCATGCACTTCTGCTGGCCATTAAATTTTACAGAGATATTTTACTATAAATTGAAAATAAGTTTTCAGTATGTATTACATTTTATTTAAAAGTTTTTACTTGTAGCAAAGGCAGGAGTTATTATGTTTAGTACGTGACACTCGAAGCTTAAGTTCGGGGTGTCACAATAAGTATTCCTTGTTGTAAATCACCTAAGGATAAATGCTCCTTATTGTAAGTCACTTAATGATAGGTGCTCCTTGTTGTAAGTCACATAAGGATAAATGCTCCTTGTTGTAAGTCACTTAAGAATCGGTACTCACTACATCAAAAATGATCATTCGCAACACTTAAAAAGTAATATTTGTTGATAAATGTTGCTAAGTGAATGTTGCAATTAGTTAATATAATCGAGCTTTGACAACGTTTTTAGGAGAATGTTGTGATAAACCCATTTTTGCAACGTATATTGAGTATTACGAAAAGTTTTATTTTTCTTAACATTTATCAAACGCTGCAAAAAGAAAAACCTTTTGCAATCAAACATTGTGAAAAGTCTAGTTTTACAACATTTAGCAAACATTGCGAAAAATGAGACATTTCGTAACGTTTTTTGAACGTTGCTAAACGTCTCAATTTTTGCAACATTTAAAAAACGTTGCGAATGTCTTACTTTTCGCAACATTTAATAAACGTTGCAAAAAGTTTCAATAGATTAACTTTTGCAACATTTATTGACTGTTGCAAAAAAATTACTTTTTGCAATGTTTTTTAATTGTTGCGAAAAGTTCACTTTTGGCAACTTTTTTGAACGTTGCAAAATAATTTTTACTTTTTTCCCAAAATAAATTTTATACGGACTCAAACGATAGAAATAAAAAAACCCTACCCTAATTCACACCCCTCTCCCTCCATGCTTCCCTCCATTCACGTCACTCTTTTCCCAATCTCTTTCAATCCCACCATTTCCACCAAATATGCCTCGCATGTGTATATATAGAGGTAAAGGCAGTAGCTCTGTCACAAATAGTAAAAGCAGAAACCAACACGCAAAGAATGAGGCAATGCAAATGTAAGCATTTTCCATTTTTGATTTCTGTTATTTCACTGTTTAACGCATTTGAGTTCTCTGAATCCTTCAACTATGGTGAAGCCCTTTCTAAGAGTCTCCTCTAATTCGAAGCACAGAGTTCCGGCCACTTGCCGTACAACCAGAGAGTCACCGGGCGCCACCATTCCGACCTCACCGACGGCTTAGAACAAGGGGTCCGATCACTTAACAATCCACATTTCAACATATTTTATGAGTTTTTTTTTATTGAAATTTGTGTATATGCGATTGGTTTTTGCTTATAACGGATGGATGAGGTTTGTGAAGTTTTATGCTTGAAACTAGTGGATTTGGTTGGAGGCAGGGCCGGTCCTGTGATCAACGGGGCCCGAGGCAAACTCCCGAAGTTGGGCCCCCCCTCTCTCCCAAACAACGTAAATGCAACATATTGATAATTTAACACTGAACAGTAGATCAAACAAATGTAAAGAACAAAAGATTCATATTATATAGTAACAAAACCGACAAGTTCAAACAATCAGTTAAATACTATTCGTCTCGCTGTTTTAGAAGCAAAAACATTAATTAAATCTGAATAATTTAACTGTTGAACCATATCTTTTTCTATTGACAACATAGCCAATCCATTCAATCTTTCTTGAGACATAGTTGATCGGAGGTAAGTCTTGATCAACTTCAATTTGGAGAAACTTCTTTCTGCAGATGCAACTGTAACCGGTATGGTTAACAAGATTTTGTAAGCAATATAAGCATTTGGGAAACAAACTTGTACTGTCTTCAAATATTGTAGTACTTCAATTGCTCTCGTTGCTTCACTTGGTATATAGCATCGCAACACTAGTATTTCCGAAAATAACTCATCTCCACTAATGTCCGAATGCCCATTATGTTCCAATTGTTTCTCAAGATTCATACAAGAGTTCATCAAAATTGAATGAGTTTCACCCTTTAACCTCTTCAAATTGAACAAAAATCCAAATGTGTCATCATATTGTTTGAATTGTTCAAATCGAGTTCTCAAAGAAGATAGAGCTTGATCAATTATAAAAAGAAAGTATTCAATTCTAAAAGATTCTTCGGCCGATTGCTTTACTTCATCACATCCGCTTTCACCAAATTGCTTTTTTCTTCGAATTACACGTTTTTCTCGAAATATAGCTTCAATCCCCATTTCGTTTGCCTTTTTTGTCGCTTCATCCATGGCAATAGCAAATCCAGTTTCTCTATATTCTTCAAGAAATGAAACAAGTCCTTGCAAGAGGTCGATAGCATGAGTAATATCCATATTTTCACTTTGAAGAAATTTACTCACAATATTGACTGCATGCAACAACCTGTACCAGATAATCATGCCAAGCAAGAACTCAAAATTCTCAAGTTCATTTGTTGCTAACGACTCGGCTTCACTCCTTACATTAACCTCTTCGTTACTTTCTACCAAATCAAGTAACGCATCTCTTATTTGTGCAGTTTGCTCCATTATAGGCTTAACACTCTCAACATGACTTTCCCAACGTGTTTGTGACAATGGCTTCACTGTTAAACCTGGTACATTATCTTTGAAAAGTTTCCATCGTTTGGTAGAAGCTGAGAACAATTTGTAGATGCGTTGTATCGCTCCAAAGAAGGATACACCTTTAGAACAACAAGTCACCATATCACACAATGCTAGATTCAGACTATGAGCACCACATGGAGTATAGAAAGCTCGGGGATTAACATCGAGGACTCTTCTTTGCACACCCTTGTGCTTCCCACTCATGTTAGATCCGTTGTCATATCCTTGCCCTCTAATATCATCAAAATCAAGATTAAGTTTGGTCAAAACCTGTTGTAGCTCGGTTGCAAGTCCAAGTCCTGTTGTATCATCTACCTTCAAAAATTCAAGCCAATACTCTTCGACTGTAGGTAAGTTTGCCGAATCGTCAACACATCGTAAAACTAAAGACATTTGTTCATCGTTACTAGCATCTGGAGTACAATCAAGAATGACTGCAAAATATTTTGCATTTTGAACTTTCTTCACAATTACACTTCTCACCTCATTTGCTAACAACTGTATCAACTCATTTTGAATTGTTTTGCCAAGATATGTATACTGAATCTCGCGTGCTTTTGCCCGACGAATGTGCTCCTGCATTATTGGATCAAACTCAGCAATCATTTCCACCATTTGTAAAAACAAGCCATTGTTCTCAACATCTAACCTCTCATTATCTCCTCGAAATGGCAAGGTATTTTTGGCTAGTCTTTTCACAATAGCGATTATCCTCGTTAATACACGTCTCCAATGTTCTCTTTCTGCATCTATCACCAATTGAACACTTTTGTCAATTGTAGTTTTCGTTTGAATCCTATTTTCCAATTCAATCCAACTAGTCATGCAACGTAAATGCTCCTCATTCCCTTCATGGCCCTTAATACACCGATGCAAATTATGCCAATCATTGAATCCATCATTATCTAGTTGGCCAACTTTGGTGGCATTTTGTGGTGTTTTAAACAACCTACAACAAAAGCAAAAGATCCTGTCCATAGATACTGAATACACTAGCCATCTTCTATCAATTGTTTGCCCATTTGGTAATAATCGCTTGTATTGTGAGGAATCGAAATGTCTCTTTGCACTATCTTTGGGAAACACAATGTCATCAACCCTTTTTGGACCCATTTCAACTAAATAATCCCTCATTTTTTGATCAATACATTTCCAATTCCCAGGATCATCCAAATTCAAAGAACAACTGCCTTCTTCTTCCTTATCATCCACTTCATTCACACCAACAGATTTCATCATTTCTTCTTCCTTATCATCTACTTCATTAACATCTACTTCATCAACACAAGAAGGTTTCATCTCTTCTTCATCCTTATCATCTACTTCATTAACATCTACTTCATCAACACAAGAAGGTTTCATCACTACCTCATTCTCTTTCACATTGTTGCTTTTAAAGAATTTATCCATAGCGCCTGCTTGACTTTGAGTCAACAAAAGTTCATTTCGTTTCCTTTTCCTCTTCATAGCTCCAGACTCATATTTAGGAGGCATGGTGTATGAGTCTGTATCTAATACCCAATGATTAGCCTAAAAAACAATTACAAAATATCTCAATCATCTCACAATTACAGTATTCAATACAGTGAGTACGTGCGCCTGTGCAATTGATCCTACAGACTACAATGAACATTCATATAAGCCGACCAGGCCACAATTATATAAGCCGACAAGGCCACAATTATATAAGCCGACCAGGCTTCAAACATTTTCAATATATTCAATATCAAGTTAGGGCAAGCCATTGCTTACTTGAGAAGTAGAAAATCGACGAAATGTATGGAATCACAATTCACACCCTTCAGAATTCCAGTGTCGCAACTCACAAACCTACAAAAAGCCAAATTGCCATTAACGAGCTTCATTTCACATTGCAAACATCAAAAAGCCAAATTACATGAACCTTAAATAGACAAGTATGAAGTTAAAAGTGGATCATGAAGTTCGAACATTTGTCTATGTGACACTATATTCAATCATTGTCTCATCTAGTGTGGATAGTCCAATGCACATATAATTTACCAGCAGAGTCGCAGACAAGCTTCCCCTCCCCTCCACCACAATCTCCCACATCACACTTGAAAATTCATCGTCTTTGCCAAAATCTAAGACTGCTTAACAAGCTTTCACTTTGCAAGTTATAATTCCTCTGCCTCCATTTAATCCTCTAATTCTGTTCTAAAAACAACGTTACTCTAAATAGATTCACATGTGTTCTAAGCATCTATACAAGGTGATTCAATGTGCTACGGGACTACGGGAGCAGACAGGTTCTAAGTTCAAGATTTTTTGGATGAGATGGTTTAACAATGTGTGTTCGTTGGTATTCTATACGTACATATGTTACAACTAAGGAAACTCAATTTTGAATTGTACAGGTCTTAGCCTTGTATGTAACCGGAGCAGTCAATGCTATTCTATCACGAGAACATCAGAAAGAGATTATACGATACATATATAATCATCAGGTTAGGTTTAAACTGAATTTTTGATTAATTTTTGGCTTTCCTGGGATAAATGTTTTCGTTTTTATAAGGCCTCTTTATTAGATTATTTTATTTTTCCGACTGGCTTTGAGGTTCACTAAATTAGTGTCTCATCTAGTGTGGATAGTTACAACTTACCAGCAGAGTCGCAGACCGGCGCCGCAAGCTGAAGCAGCCAAGATATGCAGTCTCGGATCGGACAGTCGGACAGGGACTCGGACGGCGGACGGACCTGGGCACCTGGCGACCTGCAGCAGATAAATTAAAGGGATGAAGGTCGAAGGAACTACCCACTAGGAAGGGAAAGCAAGATAAGATGAGTGGAGTGTGGAGGGAGACTGGACTTACCGGCGATGGCTGCTGCCTTGGAGGAAGGGAAATGGCTCAGTCGCGCGACGCTCAGACCGGAGAAGGAGGGAATCGAATTTGAGTGTGTGTATTGAGTGACTGTGTGTCTGTGTTGGACGTTAGGTTAAAAAAAAAAAATTGGGCCAATGGGTCAGTCCATTCTTGAGTATTGGGCTGGGCCTAAAAAAAAAAAATTCGGCCAAAAAATGGGCCCCCTCTGATTTTGGGCCCGAGGCAACGGCCTCACTTGCCTCTATGCAGGGCCGGGCCTGGTTGGAGGTCACTATGATTATCCGACATTTGTATGATGAAGCATTTATTGTGAATTTTGCTTAAAATTTGGGAAGTTTATCCTTTATTGTGTGTGATTTTTGCTTGAAACGAGTAGATTTGGTTGGACGTTACTCTGATTATTCACATTTTTGTGCCGAAACATTTATTTTTGCAATTTTGATTGTATTTTTGCTTGAAACAAGTGGATTTGGTTGGTGGCTATTATGATGCTGCTGATACCATTACAATGCTTTCATGGAGTGTTGTTGAGTACCGGGATCGGATTGTGGATGCAGGGGAATATCGCCATGCCCTCAAATGGGGAATCAATTATTTCATTAAAGCAAATGGTGGATACCTCTTAATTAATTTCGGTCCTTTGTTTGCTTTATTAGTAGTTTTTATTTTTAGTTTTTAGTTTTCTATTTTGTTTGGAACTTGGAATGTTGGATGTATAAATGTTTGAATTGAATTGTCTGTGATTGTGCGTTAATCTAGGCTTAATTTGTTTAAAGAGTTGTTTTCATGATCTATCCTTCCACTAATGGGGAGTTAAACACATAGAAATGTCTTCACTGATGATATTTTTTCTTTTCTTTAATTAGGTTACGTATGCATATTTACTCAGAAAAGCAACTGAACTTTCACTGGAGAATGAAAATTTGAAGGTAGGTGGCACTAGTTTTACCAGTTCAAATACATTTAAACCAATTTTTAGGCCTAGGAATAGCACGAGAGAAATTGGTCTACGTATGAAGTTTATTCTTATAGAAAGTATTTGATCCTTCTTTTATTTCACTATTTATTGATTCTTGTGTATTTTGTGATGAATTCCGAGAAGAAGGAAAGGAGAGGGTGGTTAAGGAGTATGATTATTTGAAAAACAAAAATGAATGCCTTAAATCAAATGTAAGGCATAGTACATGATACTTATCTTGTTTGCGAAAATTTCTTATTCATTGACATGCACTTCAAATCGCAGATGGCTAAAATAACAGAAATTGAAGAAGAGTCGAAGAAGTTTGTTCAAGTATCAACCACCACTCCAACTCCAATTTTCCCTTACAACCATCCTTCTATAGTGCCCTTTCTTTGGCCAGCCATCGGGATCCAAGGTTCCTCTCAATTTCCTATTCTCATGAGGGATAATATAGTCTGTTCATTTCAAGATCAAGAGCATGCCAAGAGCATCAATAAACAGGATAACAATTAATATGTTGGAAAACTCTTGTAAAGCAAAAAACTTACTACTTAAGGTTTGTGGTATTTCTTTCTTTCTTTCTTCTTTTTTTTTTTTGGAAATGTATTGAATTTTTCGACGCTTCAAAATTTTGGATTTGAATTTTGTATGAATATCATTACATTTTGGAGTACATTTAATAATGATTATTGAAGTTGTTTGATATTGTCATCTTCTATCTTATTTTGTGGTTGATTTGTGCAAATTACTGTACAAATAAGAAAAATGTAAAATTCAAAAAAAATTGTAAAATGCCATATGACAACAGTCAAAAAATGTTTCAAAAAATAAAGATATAAGCATAAACAATATGCAAAAAAACGTTGCAAAATGTTATTAGCATCGTTCAAAAATGTTGTGAAATGTTTATGACAACGCTCAAAAAATGTTGCAAAAAGGTTATTCGCAACGTTAGAAAAACGTTGCAGAATGTCTACTGCAACGTTAAAAAAATATGAAAGACCGTTTTTGTTATAGTGACTCATTGTTTGTGAGTTACTATTTTAAGTGAATATACCATTGCTCGTGATGGAGAGCTTGGTAACGAAGACGTAGAACACATTGTGTATTGAATCCCATTAAACTCAATTGTTATCTTTATATTATTACACTTTACTCTACATCGTAATTTATATTGTGATATGTCTATACTTGAATTAAGTTATCGAATTGGCATATTTATCTCTCGTATTACACTTTACATTTGTTTCTTGAGTTTGAATAGTTTTGAGACTAATTGTCGAAAAAATTTCAAAAATCAATTCACCCCTCTTGGTTAATTATTCTTGGGCTAACAATTGGTATCAAAGCAATGTGCTGAATTTAAAAAATTTTACAATCTTGAGCAATGACTAATCACATTTTTCAAAATCTTGAGGGGTATTCTACAAATTGTCCTCATTTATTTGATGGTACTTATTATAATTATTGGAAGACTAGGATGATGATATTTATTCAATCAATAAATTATAATGTTTGGGAAGTAATTGAATTTGGCCCATATGTGCCTAAAAAGATTATTAAATAGGATGGTAAATCACATCAAATAATTGTTAAACCTAGAGAGGAATATAATGAAGATGATAAAAGAAAATTATCTTTAAATGTTAGAGTAAAAAATATACTTTATTATGCATTAGATAAAAATGAATTTAATCGTATTAGTACATGTGATCCGACTTATGATATTTGGCATGTTTTAGAGATTACTCATGTTGAAACTAGCAAAATAAAAGAAACTAAGATAACTCTCTTAGTTAAAGATTTTGAAAAAAATTCATGAAAGAGAATGAACATATTATTGACATGATTACTCGCTTCATCAATATTACTAATAGCCTCAAAGGCTTTGATTGTAAATTTACTAATTGTGAGCTTGTAAGTAAAATGCTTAGGTCACTCTTGGAAGAATGGAGTCCATTGAAAATGTTGATAGAAAATACCAAAGATATAAACACATATTCATTGGAAGATCTTTATGGAACATTAATGACATATGAGCTCAATCGCACTGAGATAATGGAGAAAATGTTGAAAAGCAAAGAAGAGGAAAGAACCCAAGTTGCTTTTAAATCCATAGTCGATGAAGACACTTCAAACGAAAATATGAATGATGAAGAACTTGATGATCTAGTTCTTCTTGTCAAAAAGTGGAAAAGCTTTCCCAAAAATCATCAATTCCAAAAGAAAGAAGAAAATGGCGAAAAGAAGAATAGATTCGTAAAAAAGAAAGTCCTTCAAGCGACATGGGATGAAAGGGATGATGATGATCGAGATGAAGATGAAAGTCACGAAAAAATCGCCACCATGTGCTTCATGGCAATCGATGATGATGAAGATCAAAGAAATAAACACTCCTATAAGTTCATCGATCAAATGGACAAATGATAATCAATGTACTTCTATAAGCATACAAAATATCAAGGTATGATCAACTCTCTTCTTTAATTGCAAGTAAACTCGATATTATATTTAGCCCCTGTTTGATGCACAGTATTTTTAAAAGAATGCATTCTTTTGTTGATGTGATAGAAAATATGTGGTTGAAAAAGAAGGAAAAATTATTGATGTGATGAAAAATATTATTTTATTGAAAAATATGTGGTTGAAAATGAGTAGAAGAATGAGAATGAAAAAAATAATGTGAATCAAATAGGAACTTAGTATGTAATTATGTGCTAAATTTCAATTCAATACTCAAGAATCACATATTTGTGCCATAAAACGAATATTAGATATCTTAATGACATTAAAACATTATGTCTAAAATATTCTAAAGTCACCCAAAAGTGAGATATTATATTAGAATTTGAAATTTGTGGCTAAACTTGTTTAATATGCACAATCAAATCGAAATTATATGTGAAGTACTGTTTTTGGAGTTTTCGGTCGACAATTTAATCACTTTGGTCGACCAATTGATGTGTAAAAGAAGGGGGAATATTGAAAGGGAGAAGGTTATTTATGCTATGATTGACCTCTTTCTCGTATTTCTTTTTGCTTATGTCAAAAGGGGGAAATGAATTAGATAGTTATGCATGATAGGGGAAATATTAAAATGGGGAATATGTATGCAACTTTATTCATTATCAATTTGTTTAATTTGTACATTACAAATCATCTTGTTTGTCATAATCAAAAATGAAAAAATGGTTGACCTATGGTTGATATCTCGTTTTGATTATCACAAACAAATTGTGTTTATTTCTAACAAATTGATTTCGAGTGTCTATAGTGATTATTGCATATTAATAAAATTGGAGACACGAGGTTCGAGATGATAGCGATTTGCATGTGACAATCGAATTGGAACTTAAAGATTCGCAAAAGATGCAAATCAAGATACAAGTCGAAGAGAACAAGAACAAGAACTTTGAACTCGAAGAGAACAATAACAAGAACTTTGAAGATTAAAGTTTAGAAGTTGTTTATCGGAACTTAAATGTAAATGTATTAACTCATCGATTCTTAACAAGTGCATAAAGCTCAAACTATATTTCATAATTCATCACTTGCATAAAAACGTTTTAGAAATGAAAATGATTTTGGAAAATGAACATTTTTGATATAGTAAACTAACTTCAAAATTTAGTCATTTCGATCGACCGACCGGTCAACAGAAGTATCACTAGTTGACCGATCGCTCGACCGAAGTGTCAGCCGAAACTCCAACGGTTTGATTTTATAATGGCTATATTCACACTTCGGTCGACCGAAATGGACCAATCGAAACTTCCTACAGTTCAATCTTTTGATCTATAAATAGTCATCTCTCTTCCATTCAGTTCGCAACTTACAAGAGATATTAAGAGAGCTTATTTATTGAAAATCATTGAGTTTACTTGATTCTACATTTTATTTCATTTATTACAAAATAATTTCTTGATTGATCAAACTTATTTTATCTATCTTATCAAGAATTCTATTTTGCAAAGAACTTTTTTTAATCTCATATATTTTTCATTCTTGATAGAAGTTTTCTTTGTCAACACTTTTATTAAAGTGTAAATCTCTCTTCATACTTAACTTATATTGTATGTTAAGAGAGATCATATGTTGAAAACTTTGATATAAAGATACAAACTATTTCATTATCCATCATTCATCAAAGTTTACAATATAAACACTTGAGCTTTATTATTTGTTATCTATTGAAGTGTTTACCTAATTCTCTAATACTTAACTTGATTATATTATTGGTTAAGAGAGTTTCTTCAATTGTAAAATTATCATTTACATTTTAGTGGTTCGAGAGCCTTGTGAAAACTCGATTGTGTTAAGGATATGTGCTCTTTGTTGTAAATCACCTAAGGATAAGTGCTCATTGTTGTAAGTCACTTAATGATTTGTACTCCTTATTTGCAAGTTACCAGTTTAAGTGAATATGTCATTACTCGTGACAGAGAGCTTGGTAACGAGGATGTAGATCACATTGTGTATCGAACCCCATTAAATTCAGTTGTTATCTTTACACTATTGTACTTCACTCTACATTGCCATTTATATTATGCTATATCTATACTTGAATTAAGTTATCGAATTTGTATATTTATCTCTCGTATTACACTTTGCATTTGTTTCTTGAGTTTGTATAGTTTTGAGACTAATTGACGAAAAAGTTTCAAAAACCAATTCACCCCTTATTGATTAGTTATTCTTGGGCTAACAGTCTAATGCTTGTCCTAAATATTGGGAAGTGTTGTTTAGGTACTTGAAAGGTACCTTTGATATGGGGTTAATTTATAAATCTGCTAGTGATTGTGTGAAATTTGAAGGTTTCATAGATGTTAACTATAATGGTGATAGAGATAATAGAAAATTTACATCCTCTTATGTGTTTACTTTGTGTGACTTGTGTGAGTTGAAAGTCTCAACTTCAACATATAGTTGCTTTATCTACTACTGACTCTGAGTATATTGCAGCCACAGAAGCTATTAAAGAAGCTTTGTGGTTTAGAGGTCTACTTAATGAATTGGGTGTTTTAAGTGATAACATGATAGTATACTCTGATAGTCAATATGCAATTCATCTGTATAAGAATCTTGTGTTTCATGAACGTACTAAACATATTGATAGGATGCATTTTATTGAGATGTAGCATCTAAAGGTTAGAAAAAATTTGAGAAAGTGCTTCAAATTATATTCTTGTTGATATAGGCATTAAGGTGCTCACTGGATAAAGTTGAGAAGTTGTCTTGCGCTTCTAAATATTGGCAAATGTATGTGATGTTTCAATTTTATTTGAAATCACGTTGTGCGACTACTAAACTAATTCTTTCTCATTCGCAAGTGTATTTTGCATAAAGGTGGAGGTTTATTAGGTATTTTGATACCAAATAAATTCGGGGCGATGATGTCTCGTCGGATCGGATTAAAATCATAAGGCTCGTTAGGAAACTATTATTGAGACTATTTAAAATAGTCGACCTAATAACATACAACTGATAACCCACAAAAGAAATTGAACCTAATATTGCATATAGGGTCTGACCCATATACTTGACCTAAAGTGTATTGTATATATATTTGTGCCCTTTCCTCTATTATCATACATACTCACGGTTTAATGTAATAGCCCCCTTTTTTGGCGAGACTTTCGGCTTCTTCCTCTCTGTGATTTTGTTGCCTCCTTGTTATCCCTTTGTGTGACCTTCACCACACCTCTGCCGGCATCTTGGCCAGCGCCTGAGCTGTGGAACTTGCCTCTGTTCTGCTCAGTCTTCCCCGGTTTCGCTGCTGTTCCAATTGCCTCCTTCGCGGCTACCTTTTTGCGTGATTTGTGGGCGGTTTCTCTGTAGTTTTAAGTGGGATTCTTGATTCATTCTTGTGGCGCTTTTTTGTGTGTTATTGGGTTATTGATCTAAGTTTTGTTCATTCCATTTTTTATGCCAATCTTTGTGATGATTGAAAGGGGAGTGTGTATCTTTAATTCAAAGTATTAATTCCGCTATTATCATTGATTTAGAACTCACTTTGTGTTTGTTTGATCAATTGAAGGTTATATTTACTTCACATGTATCAATCTATTATTTCAAAATGTACTCATAGCAAAAATGGGCTCAAACCGGTGCTAAATATATAAGAATTTTTTTAATAGGTAGATATACTTCATGATTTGTTTACGAACTTATTCCAATTCGATAGCTCAGGTCCCATCTGTATATTGAATATCAAAAGGAAGACGGGAATGAATGCTGCAACTTATATTGCATCAGGCCAAACTAGAGAGCTAATTATGGAGATATTTCTCTATATGCTATAACTTAGATGAAATCAGAGGACAGGCACTTACATTAATTCTAGCTATATTTACACATAATTAAGTAATTAAAAAAAACATACATAATTAAGTTCAACACTGTTTGTCTACTTTTTAAATTGAATTAGCAATCTCTCATTAAGAATTAACAATGAGCATTATCTCTCCTGCAGCTTTCTTGTATATTTCTTCCACTGGAAAAGCCTCCTGCCCTTTATTAGAAACTCCAATTGCCTGGTATATATAGATGAATTGGAGTAAGCAAAAACCCAGAAATTATGAAAGAAAATTCCAAAAATAGATTGACGATATAAATAATCAATTTCTCGTGAGCTGTTAGTTTAAACTTTTAGATGATCTAAGCATTCAAAATCTAATATTATCTTCTTCTTCTGTTCTTTTCTTTTTTTCTTATATTATTTTGAAAGCACACAAAATAGTGAAAATATAAAGAGAAAGAAATTATGTGCTTCAATTATTCTCAACCAATTAATTTGAAATAAATCACAAAACTTGTTTGTTGCCTATGACAAGGGAAGAAAACCCTAGTTTTGTAAATTAACTTCTTTGTTTCATAATTATCAAACACTTGTACGATTTTTTGAATAATGTATAAGCAACATGTTTGGCATGTAGTACTCGACAAACTAAACAGTATAATTAACAGGATTCTTGCATATTTTAGGGAGAAAATGATGAACTTACATGGGCTTGAATCATGTACATGCTTCTATGATGATCTGATGAAACTTGGGCAGAAACCACTTCAATTTTATGTTTTTCCAACACATAGCAAATGGCAGTGAAAAGCCCGGCCTTCTTCGGACAACAAATGCTGATTTGGGCATCTTGTCCACATATGTTTAGGCTCATATTTGGAGAAGACCATGTCTGAAAAAAGACTGGAATATGTGAGAATGAAGATGAGTTTGAGGCAATGGCAGGCAAGTTATTTTTCGAAGATCCTTGATCGGCTAAAGATTCCTCCACCGGGTTTGTTGCGAGTTTCCGTGTGGTGATTATTGCTGGAACTGATTTGAGAGGAGTTGGGATTCCATGGAGTTTCTCGTGCTTCAATTTTTCGAGTTTCTGAATAGTTTTTTGTAGCATCCTAATGTGGTTTACAGCTTCGTCGACAATGGTGGACTTGTCTGTCTGCATTATTTTCAAAAATAAACATCTCAAACTGCACTCAATTTGAGCCTTGAAATCTAAAATAGTTGGAGGAGAATTAACAAATTCATGTCCAAATGAATATTTTGTTGTTAGAGACTGGATATCATTTAACACGACAGTACTGTTGAATTTCTTTCCATCTAACTTGCCAACGTCCGTGGAAAATTATACTGGGAAAAGAAGTTCACATAACAAAAAATAGATAGAAACAAATGTAAATTTGTTGCAGTTAATTGAAGAGAAGGATCGAGTTTTCCGTAGCAATCTAGGTTGGATTCTTGATTTTTGACGGGGAAACAGAAGATTCTTGAATTTGACGATATTTGACAATCGATTCTTGAATGAGAGAACTTTTTCATTAATTATGATCCCAACAATACTGTGCATCGAGCTCTTATCGATTCACAAATTATTTTGCCGCTGAACTTTTATTTTTCTTTGAAATTAGCCTCTTGATCTACACTTATATTCGACGATTACTACTCTTTATTTTCGCAAACAAGTAGAATTACCTTAGGAGGAAGTTGAGGAAGAAAAGCTTGAAGATTTGCAAACATGTCCCTCATCTTCTTCCTCCTCTCTCTTTCAGTCCACGTATGGATCTCGTGATCCAAATCACCATCACCACCACCGCCACCACCTCCTTTTCCTTCATTTATTTGATCCCCGCCGCCTTTGTCAGCTGCCATCCTCTTCTTCCTGGTGGCCGGTGGTGGTGGTGATTCTGTATCTCTCCCATTTTTCTTGCCGGATTTTTCTTCTTCCTCTCCTAAGTTATCAGGATTTTGGAATGTACATGATCGGTTGTCAAAACTGAACTTCTCGTAATTACCGTCTTTAGACATGGCCAGCCAGCACAAGAGGAAAAGAAACTGTAGATATAAATCAGAAATGGGTGTGGTTATTCACTTTTTATGCACATCTTGTGTGACCCTCTACCTTATTTTTTTTTTTTTTTTTTTTTTTAATTTTTTTTAAACACACTCCCAAATAAGTACATTTCACTTGTAAGTAAATAAGTTAGTTTTAACTTTTTTTAAAGCTTGATTGTAAGTAGAGAGTTAAAATTTGGCTTTAGAAAAACATTTTCCACCATATTTAAATATAAGAAGTTAATTAAAAGCAACTTTTTTAGTTATATTTAAGTCCAAACATGTCAGGGACAAACCAAAAATGCAATCGTAAGCACAAATGCCATTCTTGGCTTCAAAACAATAAAGGATAGCTAAAGCACGTTGTAGGAAAAAATTCTCGTTCGAGGGGGACCCACAAGGATGACAATTCTCTAAATCGCACACGTTGAGATTGAGTCGTTACTTAGTATGTCGTTCATACAATTTCTCAAACACAGAATATCTCGTTCATATTTTTTCGACACAACTTGGACAATTCATATCCTTTGTCAACTAGTTACATTGCCTTTGAAATCGAGTGAACATGCACCATTTGATTTCTTGAGTATGTGTGATGATTATTGTGAATATTTAGGATTGCAAGTACATGATATTGTGAATAAGTAGTAAAATGGATTTAAGAGTTCAAATTATCGTTCTAACAGATCTACTATTTAATCCTTGATTTAATTATGCCTAACTTCAATTCGATTGAAAATAATTAATTTTTTTTTATGTTTATCTTAAAACTTATAAATCCACTAAAAAGATGGACAAGAGAAAAAGTTAGAATTTTTTAGGTTGGTTAAAATGTTAGAATTCGCTATAGCTATATCGTTAATCTTAATCTTAATCTAATAACAATTAATTACGTGTATCATGTTGAACTTATTTTTCTCGAGTTCAAAATAGTCCTACCCAATTATGTGAATCCACATATCTAGCTATGTCAACGAGCAGAGTCGAGCCGAACTCGAGAAAAAAGAAAAAAAAAAGCTCGGGCTCGGCTTGAGCTTTTTTGGGCCCGAGCCGAGCCCGAGCAAAGCCTAACCAAAAAAATGATGCTCGGCTCGAGCTTTAGACCGGGCCTTAGCGGCCCAAGCTGGCTCGGGTTATTGTTTGTATTTTATTATTCTTTTTTTAATTAATGTAGCAAGTAACTAGAAAGCTGCTTGCAAAGGCTTTTAAAAATTAAAAAAAAAATTAATTTTTTTGAAAGGGGTGGCTAGCCCGGGCCGCAGGTCGGGTCGGGCTCTAGCCGACCCCCCAAAATCGAGCTCAGCTCGAGCCTCGACTCGGTCTAATCAAGTTTGAGTCGGGCCTGATTCGAGCTTTTTTCGAACTGAACCTAAACCGTTCGAACTTTTTTGCCACCCCTAACAATATCCATATATGATTTCAGTAAGTCTTAACCAAGAGCATTCAATTACCAAAAAACTTATTTAATTATAGCGAAAATCACAAAAGCATATCTCCAGCCTTTAACAAACACATCGCAGTTTTTGGCCTACGGAAACCAATTTTGTTCATTGATTGTGCAATTTTAGGGGTTGCTATCGCATCCCTTCGAGGCTACCAATCTCAAGGTCCAAAGTTTTATCTTCATTCATTTTGGTCCCTGATTTATCCCCTTATTTAGCTTGAGTCCTTTCTTTACTGCAATTTGATTATTCATCTTTAATTCTTCAAAATTTAGTCCTTCACATTCCAAATTCGTTATTAAATCGATCAGATGCAAGTTTTGAAAGTTTGTAATTTAATCCAACTTTTCAATTATTGAATTTAACTTCCAAAATTTTTGAATTTCCTTTGATTTCTCCATTCATACTTCTAGTTGATGGATTGCAATTCAGTTGATCTTCAATTGCTTCAAATTTACTCCAATTAAGCTTCAATTTCACATATTTCAAGTTAATTTCCTCCAAATACATCCAATTTAGCTCTTGTTTCACAATTATTATTAGGAATGTGCAAAAACCAATCCGAACTAGTCAAACCGATCATCCCATTGGTTTTTTTAGTTCAATTGGGTTGAGTTCAAGTTAGGAAATCAAATTATAGGTCGGGTTGGATGGAGTTCCGAGTTATCTATTAAAACACAATCAAACACAACACAATAAACTAAAAAATATTAAAATAAAAATTAGTACTTAAGATCAAAAACCTAATTATCAAAATCATCATTGCCTCACGCCTCCTCTGCCTCTCATTTCTGCTCGTGCCTTGGCTTTTCGACTCGATTTTTTTACATGATTTTTGACTAAAAACTTGAATTGAATGAGGAGATTTACATTTTTAGTATTTAGTAGGGCATGACATGATTCAATTCGGTTTTGAAGAGAATGAACCCAACTAAGATTTTCAGGTATTTAGCCCATGTTTGGTACACATTTAAATTTTCATTGTCATTCTTCTCCTTATTTTCAACCACACATTCTTCAATAAAATAATATTTTCCATCACATCAATAACGTTTCCTTTTTTTTCAACCACGCATTCTCCATCAATCTACTATTCCATATTACATTCTTTCAAAATAATGTAGCTCAAACACACCCTTAATAAATGGAATCGTCAGATTCAAATATAATTATGGAACCATTCGAGTTCGGTTCTATTCGGTTCCATACCATAATTAATTTTTTTTTATCATTTACAGTAACGCTATATAAATACAACTAATGACATGTTCATAACTTCGATGGGAAGTTGGAGAGGGAAAGTCAGACTCGACAGTTGATAACTTCAATTTGGACATGTAGATATAGGTTTTCAATTTATCAAATGATTAGGGGTTAGTGAACATGTGCTAACCGAATGAATATATGAAATTAAAAAGGGAAGGATAAAAATTTAAAAAGGCATGGATCTTGGGCTAACAATGAAATTAATAATTAGGCCAAACAATTAAAATAAAAAAAATTGAATTTAGAAATTGGTTTGGGTTGGGCTAGCTAGACATGGATTTGGCTTGAGAGTTGGAGCATTAATCACTAAATTAGTTAATTTGCTAATTTGTTTAGAAAAAATTAAAATAATTCTATTTTCTATAATATAGATGGGATTGTCTATCATTATAGAAAAATTTAATTAATTCAATATAAAAAATTAAAAAAACTATTTAGATTCAGTTTTTATTCGGTTATTCGATTCTTGGTCTAGAATCGAGAACTGATCCAAATCTATCGGTTCTCGATTCAAATACCTATTCGAGTATTTAACTTATGAAGAACCGCTCGATTCTGTTCAGTTCGGCTCGGGTTCGGTTCGGAAGTTTTGTCAAACCCTAGTATTTAGTATTTAAGTTGAATTCATTTTATTCAATATATATAATATTTAGGTATTCAACATGTATTTAGATTGACTTAATATATGTTTAATTTGATCATCGTATAATCTATTTAACATATTTTACAATATTTTTAATTTATATTGTTCTATTGGAATGAAACTTAACTTCATGGATCATGATACAACCAATTGACTTGAGCCCTTTCAAATCTTATTTTTTAATGTAATTGAAATTTATCCAAATTGAAATGGTATCAAACTTTAAAAAAATGTTCAAATTCAACGAAAATAATCACAACCATTGGGCCCATAAAAAAATTGTCCAACAGAAGAATAATTGGGTCCAACTTGAAACGGATTCAAGTCCAAACCAATGAACCCAACCCAAACCAACCTGAGTTTAGTCGGTTTGAATTGAGTTGGGTTTCAATCGTGAATGAGTTGGTTTCGATTTGAATCATTGTTAAACCGAACATATTGTGTTGGGTTTGAATTAGACTCAAAATCAATCCAACACAACCCATGCCCAGCCTTAATGATTATTTCAACACGCTTAAATTTTCATATTCATTTTTAATCACACTTTTACACAATAAACTACTTTACATGTAAACCCAAATTTTTTCCATAATTTATAATCACACATTCTCCAAAAAATTACTATTGAAAATTCCAATTTTTTCAAAATAATAACTATCAAACAGGGGCTTAGAGTTTCACCTATCATTAACATATATATATATTATACAAAATTAAATAGATAGTCGTTCAATTTAAAACATATATAGAAGAATAGAAATCCTAATAAGTTTATAAAATGCACTTATCAAATACAACAAATACAACAATGTTCCTATCTCTTGACAATTAAAGGGTTGAACACGAGCATTTCACAGTCAAAGAATTGCATGCATCAATTGATTAACTTTACGGCGTCTTTATCAATAAATTTCGTAGAAAGCGTGATTGTATCTGCATTTCCATGTGAGTATTATGCCCATCAGCCATCCCATCCTTTTGAGGTTAATGCTTTTGGAACCATCTCGTCGTACAACATGAATGATAATTTCGTTTAAGAATATGACATGATATCATATTATTAGACAGTTTAAACAAAAATTTATTTTTGCAGCCAATTACTTTTTGACATCGTGCTACATTATCAATCTAGATTGTACAAATAACAAAATCCACGTGTTTGACCATTCTTTTGTTGATGAATATATTAAAAAAAAAATGCTATATAATTCTACTCGAACCTCCTATTTGGCTCTTGTTTTTTAAAATTTAGAGCGTATTTGAGCCCCATTATCATTTAAGAATGCATTTTGGAATAGTGGATTGAAAGAAAATATGTAGTTAAAAAATAAGGAAAATTTTTGAATTTACGTTTAATATTATTTTATTAAAAAATATGTGAAGAGGGAGAAAAATATTTTAGAGAGAAAATTACAATGAATCCTATAATTCTAGTAATCTATTTTCCCACATTATTAAATTGTACATAAGAGCCTAATATTTATAGATAATATATAGATGATGTCCAAACCCTCCTAGTAGAATTGTTGATGAAGTAGGATACCAAAAAATCGAAACAAATTTCAACTCTCAATGGGTTTTCAAAAGAGAATTTTAACTTGACATAAGACTTTAATAGCTTCCAAATTGAATTCTTCTTGACGTGCACTTCAATTAGAATTTTTCAATTATTTCAACAAGGAATAAGAGACACCCAAATTTTAACAGATTTAATGATGATAAAAATATAAAATAATATTACGACAATACTAAAAATGACATAATTTATAAATTATACTTTTTTCCTTGTGAGTTTTCATATTTTGATATTATTGTATAATAACTTCATTATCGAGTTTCAAAAATAAATATTTCTTTATATAAACAATTGTGCTATCATTCACTGATCACACATCCGATTACGAAATCTATCATTTACAATGCTCGTTGCAGAAAAGACTATCTCCACAGTAGTGGTAGCAACTTGTAGAATTAATACTAAAGTCAAAAGTTTGTAAACCAATGTATATACCACATTTTTCTTTGTCGGAACTAATTTCTCTACGAGATCACCAATGTTATGAACCTTTCATGAATTAAAATATAGTATAATTGTTAAAAACTGTGATGTGAATATATATATTTAGCATGAAATTGTACAAGCAATTTGACAAGAAGTGAGGTGTAAAGATCTTTCCCATTGATTTCAAAAATAGTTTTTCAAATCAATGGACATGATGCTTGTTAATTTATACATTGTCAAATTAGTTGTACAGTAGCATGATTAATTTAGCATAAACAAAATTTATTTTAGGAAAAAAAAAATGACTCCCTTTGCCGAATAGTAAGGAAAAAAAAATAAATTAAAGTCTTCAATTGCACTTGGGACTAATTTAGGCAATGAACTTTAAAATATTCCGATACACTGTACCTTTTTTTTATTCGAGATATTTTCTGTTACGACGAGTTCACAAACTCTATGGACAAGCCAATGAGGTAACGTTTTTGTGTTTCTATTTTATTCTTACCCTCACTCTCCCATCTCACAAAAAGCTGAGAGTAAACTCCACAAAGTAAACCATAACCCTATGACATACACATTCATCAAAATTCTAATGCTTCTTGCATAATTTCAATTTGTAGGGTAATTGTAATGGCAGTCGCGAGTATGAGTTTTAATTTGGTAGGAGTGTTCAAAGGACTGTCAATTGGTTCTGGTTCTTCTTCATCTTTCTTGCAAGGAGATTTTGGTTCGATTAACATCATGCAGCAAGTTTTCGTATTGTTTTCGATGAAATCGCCGCTGACGATTGAGTCGACACACAAGAAATGAACTGGAAGCACTAAGAACAGTCAGGATTCGCCGGCCTAAGGCTTGGAGTTAAAATCTACGGTAACCAAGTCGCCAAGCCTGGTGCCATTAGCGTTTGCCGGCGTGGTACCAAGGTAACAAGGACAATGATGGATTGGAACTTGGAAGGTGGCGTCGGCGAGAGTGAGAGGTGAAGGAAAATTAGAATTTGGAATGAGCAAATAACAGTCACAAGGGCATTTAAGATTCAATTTTCATAAATCCAGATTCAAGTTTGATATTTCACAAATCAGGTTTTAAAAAATAAAAAAATTATATTTTATTTATAATAACCAACCCGTTTTTTACGTGTAGATCGGAGAGAGAGAGAGTCTTAAATAAGTATATCTTCAATAACCGTCTAGAACCGCTAAACATCATAACTCTCACCCCATTTCTAAAAACCCCAAATTGATTCTTACCCAAAACATACCATTTCTCTTCATTTTGACATCAAACAAAAACCACAAATCGATTCTTGCCTACATTATTCACGGAAGTTGTGTTTGAGATTTTGCGAACGGTGAATAGAAGCTATGTCGTTAACGAGAAGTTGTGACCAGAAGCTACAATCTGACGCCGATGAACCTTTTGAAACCGTACAACGATGAAGAAAAAAGTCGAATGTGTCGAAGGAATGCTGTGAAGGAAAACTGAAAACCTATGGTAAATCGTGACTGAATGTGGAAAAGAGGGGTTGAGAGGAAATCCCTATAACTCCTGTGTGCCTTCGAAAATCAAAACCGAAGAATGTAATTTTTTTTTTGGTATTGTGATCATCTATTTTTGATTGTGACCTAGATCTCAATAAACTGTGACCGAAGGTACATGTTTTAATGAAACAGTTTCATCTAGGTCACAGTTCTTACCCGTCTGTGACCTCGATTTTCTGATTGCGAAGTGATGTGCATAACTATTGCTAAAATTTGTGAAATGTAACAGACATGCGTTTTACATTTGTGAAATTTGATTTTGATGCTACGGACCGAATTTCATAGGTTATAGCAACAACATTTGTTAGTTAAAGACTTGAATTTTTGGTCACAAATATTTGTACAAGTGTTGAAATTTTTTATAAAATTCGTATTTGGTAAAAAATATGAACGTTTTTTTTTTATTATTTTAAAGAAATGATGCCTAAAACTACAAGTCACATATACCATGAAACAACGAGATGCACGTCACAAAGTCTTTTTTTAAAACTTTTGATTACAGATTATTGTATGCAAACACATTGCTCACAATTTTACGAATTTGTCACAAAATGTTTTATGATGTTTTAAACATGTCACACTCTGGCAAACAACGCCATATATTTATTCAAGGCCATGATGACTAAATTCGTAGATAACCCATACCATGGAGACAGGTCACAAACGACTATTTCATTACCTAGTGTCACAGATTGTATGCCACTGCTTCATCAAGTCATCACTTGTCACATGTACAGAGAACAAAATTTTGGTCACAACTATTTCAAATTGTCACAAATTAAATGGAATAATCTTTTTAAAAAATGGTCACAAGTTTTCTATGAAATGTCACCAACGATAAGAATTACGATTTAAAAGTAAATAACATCATTTCTAGTCACAATCTTGGACCGCAGATGCAATAAATCAGGATAAGTCACAATGTCGACTTCAGGTTGATATTTTTTCGCTTAAGGGAATCAAGTTGATTCTTCTCCGCACACCAAGCAAACATGCACATAACCCATTGTTGTGGAAAATGAACAAGACATTGTCAAAAACATATAACAATAAGGTCACAGGTCACTAATATGTAGGTCACATGCGACGTGGAGAACTCGTTCACGTAACAACATTAGTCACAAATGACACATTTCAATCACAAAAATTAATTTCGGTTACAAATGAGTCCAAAGTCGAACATCAATTTTTTTTTTCAAGATTCCAATCATCGTCACACATATAAATTCCAGTCACATAGATGTTCTGTGATGCATGTCATAAATTTCCTAGCTCAAAAATCCCATAATATGTGACTATCAGCAAAAATCAGTTCAGTACTACATACGATCCATCACGATAACTGCTAACCAGAAGGATGGTCACAAAACGACATTTGTAACCAAAATAGTGGTTGCAAAAGTAGATTTCGATCACAAGCTTAATTTCAAGTGAGTGGAAGAAATAATAGTCACATATACACATTTTCATCACAGAAATCCAATCATGGTCACAGTGATAATATTCAGTAATAACGACTTTATGTACAGTTATGATCACAAACAAACAAACAAAACCGCTAGGCTTAATGTTTCTGTACTCCAGCATTGTGACCCGTTTACAATTGTGAGGATTATTTTCTCTATAGACAACCGTGATCATCAATTAAGCAATTAAATATGAAAAGTGGAAAAGAAATACGTACAGTTGTTGTGACCACAAATCCCGTTTGACTTTTTCGGATTTTTCTGACCTCGTTGATCGTATAATTCGAATTGCAGAGAACAATGGCGTCGTTCGAGATTTCTTGTGCTGTTACAGAATTGAAGATGGCATGTTTGAGAAGAATTCGATTTTCAAATTGTAACTGATTCCTTAATTTCACGTAGTTAATCATTCCTAGTTTATATATATTAAAAATATATATAATATATCAAATTAGAACCTGATTTTTGAAATTGCAAATCATATGTCGTAGTTTTGAAATGGTATAATGTAAATGCCTGAGAAATGTATTGTTCCCATTTGGAATTTGGGTTTTCTCTTGACTCTTGGGCTGGACGACAATGTCTTTGGAGAGTATTGCTCATCAAATTGATCCACTTTGCTCTTATCTAAAAATTAATTACTCCGAAATTTGGATACATAATACTGGAGCATGCAGGCGTGGCTATTGGCGTTAAAAATATTGAAACGGCAGGTCTCCTTCTTTTATTTCCCTTCACTCGTGTTGCTCCGGTAGCGCAGCTACTTTTGCGACCACTTGTCCAATTGGCAGAATAAGAATATGAATATTTTGACCGTCGGCCATATGATGTTGTTTTTGTTTGTGTTCCTTGCGTCTTCATCTGAAAATACGTTCTATTTCCGAGTCAAACGGTTCAAAATCGTCGCCTTGAGTACTGAGCATACAACGAACACTTCTTTTTTTCTTTAAATAAAAGAAAGTAAAATCAAATCAAATAACAGTTAAAAATCAAATAAATTAAGACTAAAGGTAAATAGTCTCCTACAACGGCGTCAAAAATTTGTTGCATTTTTTATATCGCAAGTGTACGATATCGTTACAAGTAATATAGTGGACCTATGAATCCGGATTATCGTTCCCACGAGGACTATACTGTATGTCTTAATCTACTTTTTCTAACTCCTATTTGAAAAAAGCAAGTAATATTTATGATGATATTTCTTAACTACTTTTGACTAATTGGAAGTGTAAAAAAATTGCAAACAATGAATAATTGGAGAAACAAATATGTGATGAATATTAGGACAAAACAATTTCATCTATTGATCTTCTTTATTCTTAATTCAAGATTTATAACATAATATAATGTTCGATCGAATTCTTTTATTGTATTCAATTTACCCATCTCGAGTTCTCGTTGAGCTTATTTAACTAATTCAATTCCATATCTCTATGCAAATCAATTTTAGTTAAACGAAACACTAGATCTAAGAATTCATATTATGATCGCAATAATTAGTATATGTATCTCTATACGTTATACTAATTTACCGAATTTTATTATATAGTCTAAATCTTAAACTCACATCTCAATTCGTAAAAGACTCACTTAATTATCAAATTATTGATCAGATAATTTAATGCATTAAACTCATAATAAAACCAACACATAATAAATAAATTACATAAATTTTGAATAAAAATAAATAAATGATCACAAGTCGACTAAATTGTTTTCTCCAATATAAAAATTAGTTATTCATACTAAAAAAATAAAAACACGAAAATGTGAAAAAATATCACCAAAAATTGACGAAACGTGAAAATTTCTGACGTTCACAATCTTCTTTTATTTTTTCCTTTTCTTCTTCTTTTCTCTCTCTCTCTCTCTCTTTTTCTGCCAATTTTTTTTTTCTTTTTTCTTGTTGACTTTTCAAGTCTATTATGACCCTTTTAATTCGAACCCATTTAATATAATATTTCTCTTCAAGGAATTCATCTTTGGATTCTACCATTTTCGCCATTTTTGTATTCATTTCTCCAATTCTTCATTAGACATAAAATTTTACCTACAAAACACAATTTAATATAAATTAGGTAATATAAATATAATGATTTAGGGCCACAAATAAGTGTACAAAATACACTTATCACACCCCAAACTTGAATTTTTGTTTGTCATCAAACAAAAATAAAACATAACAAGCACACAAACAACTAATGCTAATTACCTAATTAGTGGCTAGTTAATCAAGTAAAGCAATAAAATTTAGCTAGGCACAGCTCATAATCACAATACGTAAATTAAAATTCATTTTCCAATGTAAAATCGACGTGTGTGTGTGTGAAGAATTAATCATATTATTATGAATTCATAAGTTGTTTCAATTCCCGACCCTCAATGATCAAATATGTTCTTTCATCACTTGTGAAATTCACACACTCTAAAACTTATTCTTTTAACTATTTTTCAATGTGTGAATTAAAGTTAGATTTTTTTTTACCATCCTCACCTTTCTAATTTGACAAAATTTCACCAATTGCAGTTCAATATTTCAATAAATAAGGATTCTCCATTAATTTTGGTTGTTTCAATCTCTAGGACTTAATTATACTAACAATCTCTTATTAAAAGTCAATTTTTTTTAAATAAGTATTTGGAATATAACCAAGGTATTTGGTGCGTCTTCTATTTCATGCACCTGCTTTATCTGATTTTTCTTTTTCAATTTTTTGTTTTTTTCAATTTTTTTCTTTATTTGAATCATTCTCTCCCTTAAGCTTTCTAAATGACTCATTTAACAAGCATTCGATCGATGACTCCCAAGTCAGATGACCATAGGACACCAGATTTTAAAGACCATTCCAAGTTTAATTGCTCGAGTCATAAAGACTACGAAGAGAAATTTTCTAATAAAATATTATGTGACAAAACCACTAACTAAGTCAAGGCAGTAATAAAAAATAAATTATAGACTCCAAACCTATGACACTAACTGACTCGAACAATTATGTAGTTTAATCAATACTTGTTTCTTGAAACAAATAACATAACACCCAATGTAAAATGTGTGGAAAACAATATAATAAAATAGTTCAAACAGTTTAAATAATTTAGGCAACTTATGAATCAATTATACTTATTCAATTTTAATATGCATGCTAAATCAAGATGTAGTAACAATACAACCTAACATACCACGAAGACACATTGATACTACTAAAATATCAAACTTAATTTAGCAAAACTGAAATTAAATAATAAAATGCCTTTGAGTCAAATAAGAATCAATGATCAAAGAGTTTTTGCAGTAGGCAAATGTATCTATGTCTCTCCCCAACAACCCCTTAGATATAAAATGTAAAACTCAATTTATATATAAACAATTTAATTAATGATCATGATGTTGAAATCAATCAAACAAGTTAACACAATGCTAAGCAGTTTCATTTGATAAACTCTCTTTTGATTTTTCTTTTTCTACTTCTCTTTTTATCACAAAATGACAAGGGATAAAGAATAATATACAACATCTTAATAAAGTAGATGTAAGTAGTCATAAATATATGTAATGAACAATAAATTTTCCCACAAAACCAACTCAAATTACTCATGGAGTAAATGATATAGGTGACGTATATATGTTAAGTGTCACTAATTCTCTGATTGTATGACTCCAAACCTTAATTTTGTGAGAAAAGACTTACAAAACATCAATGCTAATAAGTATATTCTTCTACTTATGAAAGTTAAACCAATGAAGCATATTAGAACCTACATATGAAAGTTCATTTTTATGGAGAATGAGTTTTCTCCCCTTTTTCTACATAATCATTTATTATTGTAGGGATAATCTCGAGGTTAGGTCTAAATAAGATGGTCAACTCATGTTTAAAGTCACCCTACTAACATGTGACTGTCATCCCAAATCTCACACAGGCGATAAAGTCCTACTATCAAGTTCATAGTGTGTGCAGTATAGATGATATATGAAGAGACCTATATTTAAATACTCTAAGAGTATCCTAAGCCAGTAATGAGAATTATATTACAACTCACTAAATAAACTCATGCTTGATTACGACCAATAAACACAAGTATATTGTATATAATGCTGTAAAATAATTTCCCGCAACAATAACTTTTTGTTCTCTCCTTTTTTAAAAAAATTGTAAAATTATAATAATGAAAAATTGTTTTTTTTTAGATTCAAATATGAATGCACCAAGCACACATAACAAAAGAAAAATCTCACAAATAAAACACAAACAACAGAAAGTAAAAATGCATGAGAACAAATCAGTTAATAAACATGATGCATGCATAACTCAATGTCACACAATAGAAAAATACGAGCATGCATCAATTATACTCAGTCAATGAGTCACACAAATACCAATAGTTGTTCTTGGATATTCAAACTGAAGCCCATCCAACGATTTAGTAAATAAGTCAGCTAATTGATTTTCAATAGAAATATGTTCAAGATTAATTGTCTAAGATTCCACAAGCTCCAGAATAAAATAATACCTAATATCAATGTGTTTAGTTCGAGAGTGTTGCATAAGATTTTTCGAAATATTAATTGCACTGTTATTGTCACAAAACACATTTATAGTTCCTTGTTCAATCCCATAGTCACTCAACATCTGCTTCATCCAAAACAGTTGAGTGCAGCAACTTCCTATTGCAATATACTCGACCTTTGTTATGGATAATGAGATAGAATTTTTTTTTACTCGACCAAGCAATGAGATTTGCACCAACATAAAATAGCATTTAGAAGTACTTTTTCTATCATTAGCATTTCCAGCCCAACCGACATCGGAATAACCAGCAAGATCGAGAGTAGAATCCTGAGAGTATAGGATCCCATAATCAACGGTGCCATTGACATATCTAATAATACGTCGTACAATGCTCAGGTGTGATTCCTTGGGATCAGTATAAAAATGCGCACACCCCAACATTAAAAGCTATGTCAGGTTTACTAGCAGTGAGGTAAAGTAAGCTACCTATCATGCTCATATACAATGTTTGATCAACACTGTTACTTACATGATCGAGACCTAACTTGACACTTGTGCTCATGGGAATTCTAGTATGTTTTTTGCTGTCTAGTCTAAAACGTTTGATAAGATTCTTGGCGTATTTCGATTGAGATATGAATAGTCCCTCATCAGTTTGCCTGACTTGAAAACCAAGAAAGTACATTAATTCTCCAATCATACTCATCTCAAATTCTTGTTTCATACACTCAGCAAACTCATGAGCAAGAGAATCAACAGGAGAACCAAAGACAATGGCATCCACATATATCTTAGTTATGGTGATGGTATCCTCCATTCGTCTTGTAAATAGGGTCCTACCAGTATTCCCTCTCGTGAAACCATGTTCCAAGAGATATGCAGTAAGCCTATCATACCAACCTCTAGGAGCTTGTTTCAGCCCATACAAGGCTTTATTTAACCGATACACATAGTGAGGATACTTTGGATCAATCAACCTTTTAGGTTGTTCCACATAGGCTTCTTTCTGAAGAATTCTATTCAGTAAGGCTCTCTTGACAACCATTTGGTACAATTTGAAAAGTAAAGTACAAGCAACAGATAGAAAGGTTCTAATAGACTAAAGCCTAGCTACCGGGGTAAATTTTTCATCAAAATCAACACTTTCGACGTGAGTGTATCCTTGTGCAACTAACCTAGCCTTATTTCTAGTTATGGTACCTTGATCATCAGTTTTATTCTTGAATATCCACTTAGTACCTGTAACATTACAATCATCAGGCCTATGACCAAATCGCATACTTTGTTTTTCACAAACCGATTTAATTCTTCATGTATAGCATTTACCCAACATTCATCCCTAAAGGCTTCTTCCACCTTTTTTGGTTCAATCTGAGACACATAGCTCGTATATGACAGGTTGTTCAAAACCCTCTTACGAAGTCTCATACATTCTTATAAATCTCCAATTATATTAACCTTGGGATGATTCGACTTAACTCTGGATGAATGTTTTTTAGGTGGTTTAGCTTTATTATCGAAAGTAGACTCTTTATTGGAAGCAACTAACTCATTCGATGCGCCTGGGGGATCAGAAATAGAAGCGTCCTTAGATGTAGTTGCCTTGTCTAGGTCAACATTCAACTGGTCCAGCTCAGCACAATCTCTACCAATCTCACTCTCACTACATGCATTATCTATAACTACATTAATAGATTCCATCACAACATGTGTGTGATTATTGGACACCCGATAAGCCCGACTAGTTTTTGAGTATCCTAAAAATATTCCCTCATCACTCTTGGAATCAAACTTTCCCAGATTTTCTCTATCTCTCAAAATGTAGCACTTACTACCAAACACATGAAAGTACTTGACAGTAGGCCGTTTACCCTTCCAGATTTCATATGGCGTCAAATCAGTTTTAAGTCTAAGATAAACCCTGTTAACTATGTGACACGCGGTATTAATGGCTTCACCCCAGAAATGCATAGCTAGACCCTTACCATGAAGCATAGCTCTAGCCATTTCTTAAAGCACATAATGTTTCCTCTCAACCACCCCATTTTTTTTATGGAGTGATCGGTGATGAGAACTCACGCTGGATTCCCTTTTCCAAACAGAAGTTTTCAATATTCAAGTTTTCAAACTTTTTTCCATGATCACTACGAATTCTGGAAACAAAATATCCTTTCTCATTTTTAAATCTCTCGTATAATGAGATGATAAGACCGTAACACTTCAGTTTTATCTCTCAGTAATTCAAGCCAAGTATATCGAGAAAAATCATTAACCATAACCAGAATATATCTTTTACCACTAAGACTTTCAGTCATAGATAGTCCCATTAAATCCATATGGTATAGTTCAAGCAGCTTTCTTTTCAAGATCTTAGAAGTTTGTTTATGAGGCACTCTAAGCCATTTACCTTGTTGACATGGACCACAAATAGTGGTATCTGTATTTTCTAGCTTAGGTAGATCATTGACTATTTTCTTCATGACAAGTTGGGACAAACTGTTATGGTTCATGACCCAGCCGTTGATGCCACAACTAAGTAATGTTGATCTTGACACTACTACAAATGTAACTGGAATTAGGTAAAACTCCGTAACAATGATAAGAGGTTCTTACACCTTCGAGAACAACGTTACCAGTCGAGTCATACACAGTACACCTTTTCTGGACAAGATTAACCTCAACACCAGCATTACAAATTTGACTGATACTTTACAAATTGGACTTTAACCCTTTCACATAAAGCACATCTGAGATAGCAACTAGTCTAGCAATTTTAACAACACCTTTTCTCCCTTTCTCCCTTTCCCCATTCTCTATCTCACAGTTAGATTCGATTGCAGCAATCGAGGTGAAGGCCATATAATTTTGTTTATCTTTACCACCAGATGTCTCATTTTGAGAACTGGAATTCGACTCTTCATCACTTATGGTCACGGCTAAAGTCTTATGACGTTCTTTACTCGAACTTCTCTTCAAATTAGGACATTCACTCGTAATGTAACCATATCCATTGCACTTATGGCATGGACATATTGAGATTTCTTAACGGAAGTCCTAGAGGTATTTTTCTCACGTCTACTTCTTGAGAGTTTACTAGGGACCACACTATTCCACTCCTTAGGCTTTCTCCATTCAAGACAAAAACCTTAACCTTATAACATTATCTCCCCCTGCAAACTCTACATCTTAAAGGAATCGAACATTTTCCATTTCGAATATGACTTAATAGTGGGATCTTTAAAAATTTGCAACCCCTTAAAAAATTGTTTTATTTGGAACTGTGTTGAAAATTGAAGTTGCGGTCTTCACTGATCTTTATTAGAAAGATCCTGATGTATTGTGGAATGATTCCACATTCCTTTAGGAATTTTAGTAAAAGGCATTGGATGTTGTTCTCCTAATCCGTCATAACTATCATAGTATTCACCACTATGGTAAGATCTGACTTAATGAATTCTTTTACTGAGTTGATTTTTAATCTCAGTCTTATATGCCTTGAACATGTCCAATGTTTGGGATTCCTCATAGATGAGATATAGGTAGCCATAGTGAGAAAATTCGTCTATGAACTTAATAAATGACTGTTGACCATTCCAATAAGCCGAAGGAAATGACTCACAGATAACCATATGAATTAGTTCTAAGACGTCCGAAGTCCTATGACACTTAATCTCCTTATGTTTGTTTATTTTCCCTTAATGCAATTGATATTGACGCTTAAGTCTGGAAAATTAAGAGAATCAAGAATTCATTCTAACATAAGATTTTTCATTCTCTTTTGAGAGAAGTGACTTAATCACTTGTGTCATAGTAAAGTAGAATTCTTATTGGTTAATTTATGTTTAATATCATGCGGATTCATATACAAGATTTATTTATAAGAGGCAATTGTATTAAACAGATATAGGTTATCGTTACCGGATAAAGAACTAGTGCCCACAATTTTTTAGGTAAGAAAGAGATCAACCTAACTATTTCAAATTGAACAAGAGTAATCAAATTTGTCCAATGTAGAAATGGAAACCAAATTTCGTTCAAAAGACGGTACCATAAATGTCTCTTTCAAATCCAAATAATATTCAGTCTTTAATGATAACCTAAAGTCCTTGTAGCCTCAACCTTAACTGATTTGCTATCGCCCCACATAGATGAATCTTTCAACATTAATTTGTTTTGGCAGATCAAACAATCCTGCATATACACACTTATTTGAATGGTAGTACCGAAATATATTCACCAAGTGTATCTGAGTATTGACATTAAATTTACCTCAAAACAATCCAAAGTGAGAAGTGTACTTTTCTTTACACGCCAAGCGTGATATTTAGTACAATTTCTCTTTATATATCCCAGATTTTCACAAAAGTTACAACTAAATTTATCATTTTTAGGCTTTTGTTGTTTATTTTAAACCGAACCGAATTCAGCTTTGTTATTCTTTATAATCCTTAAACGTACTTGTCAAGTGAGTAATGCCAGTTTCATTTTGTTTTAGCATTTCTTCTTCTTGCACATAATATGGAAATGAGCTCATTAAGAGTCAACTTTCCCCTTTTGACAGTTGTAACTACCCTTAATCAGCCGAATTGTGCAAGAAGCGAAATCAATACCAAATGTAAGAGCAAGTCATCAGACAGCTCGAGCTTTAGTGCCTTAATCTTAGAAGTAATGTGAGACATCTTCATGATGTACTCCCTTATGTTTCCTTTGCCTTTATACTTTATTGAAATCAAGCTTGCAAAAGCGTGCTTGTTTCGCCCTTATCGTTTTTTCGCAAAACATTTCTCAATTTCGGCAAATAAATCATTAGCATTAGTCACTTCTTTAGATACTGCGCTTCTAAAGGTTTCCAAAATGTCGCACTTTATGATCATTAGACTCATGCGATTTGAGCGATCCCACTTTTCAAAGTTCTCATTTCCATCAGATGAACTTTCTTCCGTAAGAGAAGCGGGTTGCTCAACCCAGAGCGCACGATCTAGATCTTTGCAGCCAAGAACAATTAATATGTTCTCTTTCCAATACTAGAAGTTTGTTCTATTTAGCACTGGAATGGAATTGATGTTGACAAATATTGCAAAAGTGGATGGATTGACTGAATAGAGAACATATTCCCAATTAACATGTTCACATTGGAATCCGTATAGACAATTAATAAATTCAAATAATGGTAAGCCCCATGTCAAGATACCTAGCACATCATTAATAGCAAGTCTTTGGACAATAATATTAACTGTAAGTTTTACTCTTGGTGTAGTGATCAAACATTGAAAATAACTCCTGTTACATAATAAACTCATATTTGGATTGATTTATTATTCACATGGAAACCCTATAATTGTCACATGTTTACCACCATAAGTGTGCATACAATTCGGTCAAATATTGACCTTCCTTTGGGCCGGCTAATATCTACATGAACGAGCATATACATGAATTCTTTTTAATATTCTAAGTTAATTAATTTTCACAAGAGAGGTTGCTTTGGCAACATATTGCTTCAATCAATTCACTTCCGAATATTATATACTCAAATGAGTCCTTTATACCAAAATTTGAAAAGCGGAATACTTAATTGTATTTATCTTGAAACTTTAAGGGCCTAATGGTTAATAATTCAATACTTTATGGGTCAAAATTAATTAATTCAAAACTTATGGGACCAATAATTAATTATTGAGAACTTTAGGGACCCAAAACTTAATAGTTCAAAACTTTATGGGTCAATTAATAAATTATTAGAAAGTTTAGAAGTAAAAAAAATTATTAGAAACTTTAGGGGCCAATTTAAACCAATTATGAGCATTCAGGGGCTTAATTATAAAATTCAGAACTTAAATGGCCCAAATTAATTAATTTCAGAACTTCAGGTGACTGAATTATTAAACTCAAAACTTTAAAAGACCCAATAGGTTGAACTTTAAACTTTAGGGACTGAGTTATTAATACCTATAACCTTAAGGCCCAACTTGAATAAACTTAATACCTTATGGGCTAAAACATAAACTTTAACCCTAATCTGCCCACAGGTGGCCGGAAATAGGCCGGGGCGATGGCCCTTCCACCCCGTCCCGCTGCTATGACCAGCAGCGTGGCGTTGTTGCCAACCACGCAGCTGGTTACAACACACGCTTCCCGCTGCCGGCAATGTGAAGACGCTGCACTGGCAGCGTTTCAACAGCAGCCCCGTTGCCGTCGGCACGGGTGTCGGCGGCAGCTGTTCCTCTAATATATATATATATATATATATATTTTAAAAAAAAGCTGAAACTTTATTTTAACAAATTTGAGAAAATCATACTTTATCTCAAATCCGAATTTTGAATAAAATTCTAAATTATAATTCTAAATTATTCCGAAATTCATATAATTTCATGCTAGATCCATATACTAATAAATCCAAATTGCATAAAATAACAGGAAAATCATATAATCAATAAAATTTAGAATTTCAAAATTCAATTTCTCAATGATTCAACAATGGATCGACTCTGATACCACTTGATAGAAAAACAGAAAAGGATTCTCGATCCAAAACATTATCAACCTTATAATTCATCAAGCCATTTATCTAATATAACCATTCATGTTGAAATCGATGATAATGAAAATAGCGGAAACATAAAACATACCTTAAACCATAGATTTCAGATTCTTTGCCTGAAGGGGTTAGATCTTCCAATTTGATTTGTTAACTTCACTTCAACTTTTGATCTCCATTGATGTAGAGATTCTTGAAGAACACACTCAAAATTGGGACCATAACCAATATATTCATAAGATAATGATCATTCATTATCTTTCATTTGTTTCAAATCGGCTCATCAACAATCTAAAACAAACTTTCGATCTCTACACTTTAATTCAATGAAACCCAATACCCATTAGTCAAATTTCATCTTTAGTGGATCACTTTAATTGACTAATAGTCTTTAAATAATAGCACCACACATTTTAATATGTTATGTATGGCCCTAAATATATTAGAATTTTCCAACAAGAAACTCATTAACCTATGAAGGGTCTTGAGAAATTTGTTTTGGTACTTTTATATCAGTAAATATTGACGTTAAAAAATTGATTTAACTGAATAAATGAAGGTCTTAGCTATATTTCTTATTTTTCTTGTTTCTTGGATTTTTTGCTTGTGAGACAAATTCTTAAAAATTGGATTCTATTTGCATTTCCTTTCTTTCATGAAACGGATTAAAGATCTGGCATTTGTATGACGTGATTCAATAGTTCATGGAAAAATCATTTTATTCTCTTGATATTGTATTTGTCAACAGTTAGATGCAGATTAAAAGTTTTGCCTATTTTTTGTTCCTTTCAGATCTGTCTTTTTGTTTTATTATTTAGTTCTTGATTTATATGCTGTCATGTGACATTTTAATCTTGGTTTTGACATAGTCTTATTGTGTGTGTACTATATCACCTATAATGAAGTTCAAAAGATTGAGTAACGTGGAGGTTATGAACAAAAGGGATATTCCAGTCTCATGGATGGTTGATAATGTACTCAGAAAGCAGGGCCAAACAATGGTGATTTTACTTGGAAAAGTTCAATAAACCCATGTTGATCTACCTTCGGAACAATTCATTTTTCCTTCTTATTTGCACGTCCAAGAGCCTATGTCTTGCGCTTCCATGGGGATTGTCTTTTGAGATTAAATTAACTAACATCCAAGAAATCTTGCATGTGGTTGAACTTGTTGCTATCCTTCGCGTTTAACTATCGACTCTTGATTTTGGGTACCATTATTACCATATCAAAGGATAGAGTGAAACCGTCTCCTCTGCCAGACAGCTGGAAGATTGCTGATATATTCGTATCCAATTATTCTTGGTGGATACTGTCATATTCTTTTGGGCAGCTTATAAGACAAATTTCTTTCCAGTAAGCCAATTTTGTCAGCTAAACTGTATTCTAATGTTTTGATTGAAAATATATCTTATTTTTCGATGACTTTTCTGATGAATTTCCAGCTAGTATTTGGGGTGTCGACTCTTGAGAAAACTGCTCATGACAACTTCCGGAAGCTTGCTTCAGCAATATGTCTTCAAGTGAGCACCATCAGTCAGGCACTAATATTTGTTACCAGATCTAAAAGTTGGTCATTTATTGAGCGACCAGGTATGTTGCTTGTAGCTGCATTTTTGATGTTATCCATGGGATTTATGAGTTTAGCTTTCTACTAAGCTTCCGTAGACCTTTGCTAGTCTGTGTCTTTACTCCGAGCCATTGACATGTGTCCTTATCCAATGAGAAATCTTCTAGATGGTGGTATTCCATTTTTAGCTTGATTATTAGGGGACTGTCCTACCCGTGCATTGAAGGGAGTATGGGCAAATTGTTATATTCAAGCGTCTCATGTATGATATTGGTATTCCTTCCTGATCCGTGCCTTTATTTTGAGCAATTGGACGTGTTAGGATCCCATGGGAAAGCTTCTAGATGGTGGTTTTTATTTAAATAGCATTTTCTCGGCTTTCATTAATAATTGAGATCATTATATATAAACACGCTTTAGCATTCATTGTGATAATGTTGTGATAATATTGTGTCCTTCAATAACTGACCTATATGCACAATAGCTGGTAGCACTAAACATATTATGAATTGTTTTGAAGGAGAAGCAGGAGGTTATTATTGAAAATATGAGTAGGAACAAGCTGAAATGTACTACCACTGTGAAACGCCTAGAGCTTTTTGGTCAGAAATATGTTGCATCCGATTCTGAATTTCATATATTATGTTTTTGATGTAGTCTTGTTGGTGGTTAATGTTAAATATTTATTTTAGGCTTGTGAGTTGTGACGATGGAATTCTCAAGGGTGTGATACTGTGATTTAATAATTTTCCTCAAAATTCTACTTTTTAGGTAAGCGATGACTTGCCCTAAATTGTTATTGAATATATTAGAAATGTTTGAAGCCTTGTCGGCTTATATAATTGTGGCTTGGTCGGATTATATGATTGGTTATTGTAGGATCAATTGCACAGGCACACGTAGCAACTATATTGAAAACTTTAATTGTGAAATGATTGAGATTTGAGATATATTGTAATTGTCTTTTAGGTTAATCATTGAGCATTATATATAGATTCACACACTTTGCCTAAGGTTAATCATTGAGATATTTGTTCGTTGTTTTACTATTAAGTTTTAAGTTAGCAATATGTTGCATAATACACTTGATTATTTTTATTTTGGGGGGTGGGGCTAATTTATGGAGTTCGTCTCGGGTCCTAAAAATCATAGAACCGGCCTGACCACTAATAGAAATTAATTATGTTACATTTGTAACACTCAATCTATCCATGGTCATCTCTGCCACCACAACATTACCTTATTACGCTCATTGCCACCGCAACAACCATTCATAATTTGTTACACTGTAACATCACCGCCATGACTTGCAACATTAATTATTACATTGTCGCCACCACTTGTAACATTTACTATTACACCACCTCAAAGACCACCTCCATCACAATCTACACCAATTGCTATCATCATCACCATATGTACCACCACTTTCGGATCTTTACATTCCCATTACCTTGTTAGGATCATTGACACTGCAACAACCATTAATAGTTAGTTACTATGCTACCATCACCGCCATGATTTGCAACACTAATTATTACATCGTCGCCACCACTCGTAACATTTATTATTACCCAACCACAAAGACCACCTCCATCACAATTTGCACTACATGCCACCATTGTCACCATGTGCACCACCGCCTCTGGATCTTTAAATCACCATTATTAAAGCCACTGCCAAGCCAACACATCTAAAACCACAAAAAACACCACCGCTAAAAACCACATTTCCAAATCCACATACCAAGTAATAAATTCGGCGTCGCTACTACCACTGTTATCTTCATCATCACCGCATCAATCTCCAAATGCATCGTCGCCACCACGACCTCCATTCAACCCCACCATTAGAGATCTATAAGAACTTGGAGAAGTCCCCACCTGGACACTTTTCCCTTCATGCCCTCTCTCTCCCTATCATCTTCGTAATTTTCCGTTCTATTACTTTACACATCACTAACGAAACACGGCACTCAGAGATTCAATTAGATGGTCGAGGTTGAATCAAAAATAATAAATAATAAATTAAATAAATTAATATATTGATATATACAATATACACCATCTATTGAGTAAGAGTATTTAAGACTCATTAATTAAATAACTATAATTTTAGAATCCACTTAACCTGAAATAGAAACAATGGACCAAATAAATAAAGGGGAACAATACATATTGAAGGTGTTTGAAAGATACAATTTCAAACTTAAGAAATATATTTTAAAATTGTAAAAACGAGGTCATAATTAAATAATAATTAAAAATATTTTATTAATTAAATAAATTAATATCACAATATTATATAGTTTATGATCACATTTACGAATTAGTTACAATCAAATAATGTCACAATTACAAATTAAAATTTTTATAGGTCACAATTTAATAAATTGTGAGTTACAATTTCAAATTTAGTCACGATCTCACACTTTTTAGGCCACATATTATTTATTGATTACAAATTATCTATTTTATCGATCACATATTACTTATTGGTTGCAAATTAACCAATTTATTGGTCACAATTACCCAAATAATTGGTCACAAACACTCTTCATCTCATTTTACCCCATGCTATCCCATCCCATCCCATCCTACTATACCCAACCTTACCTACCCTACCCTACCCTACCCTACCCCACCAAAACCAACACCAACCGAAAGTCGTGCCGCCTCACCACCATCGCTAGCATCACCATCACCATCTGTACCACTACAACTTGCACCAATACCACCACCACCACCATCTCATCACTGTTGCCAATGTAAATTTGACTTGCCGGCTCGGGAAGCCTGTGGTTCGATCTAAAAAAATCCCAAGATGGTTCGGCTCAGTTTGAGGCTCATTTCCACCCAGCCAAGGCTTGGACTGAGCCTCATTTTTGGGGCAACGGTCGGAGCCGGAGCTGGCCTGTAACGACATTTGTAGCTCCCTGCAACCTATTTGTGTTAGCTACATGCAAAAGAAAGTTAGGTAAGCAACAACAACTACTGATTTCGACAGTTTTAGTTGCTTGTTAAAAAATTTCAAATTTCACAACTTATAAAAATCAATAAGCCTACTCGACTCGGCTTGATAAAGCCCGAGCCAGGCCTTGATTTTTTCGACCGAGATTTGGCTGGTTCTGCTCGGACCAAAAAAAAATTGAGCCATTTTTTCCCAAGCCGCGATCTTTGGCTCGCAAGCCGACTCAACTCATTACCACCGCCACCACCTGTACCATCGCCGTCGTACCACCTTACCATAATCGCGAGCATTGTCAGTGCCTACACCACCACATCACGATCACCACCACAACCCCATGCACCATCACTTTCACTACCACCACAACCATTTGCAAACCACCAACAACCACTAACAAAAACTATCCCAAAACTGTGGCTAAGCAACAAATTGGAGGAGGAAAAACTACCCCAAAACATCATCGCCATTGTCGAGCACCAATACTCTCAAAGTGACTCGCTATTGTAGTCTCTTGATGATGGACTTCCGATGGTGATCTTCCATGTTTGATAAACCGTCTATGCATTGTTTTTTTACCAATTTTGTTCCCCTTTTTTTACTTGCACTTTCTACCAATAACCGAACCGATTTTTAGTGGAACCGCTAAATAGTGGTAGCAGCGGAATCATGTTGCGTGATAATGTAACATAATGTGTGACAAAATATATGTAAAAATGGTTGAATTAGAAATAAATAAATAGCATTTTGAGAATAAAAAACGTTAAAGTAAGTTTGGAATCAGTTAACTTTTTAAATATATTTGTGAATTGTTCCTACATTTCAATCCGTTAATGGGCGTGATCCACCTTAATGAGATACAAAGCCTATCGATACTATGTAAGGCTTCTATATCAAGCAAACAAGAAGCCCAATGTTTCTATAATTGCAATTATGAAAGGGGAAAAGGTAAATGATAAATGTATCTCTGAGCTTCTAATCTTGATTATTCATTGTACATTGAGCGGATATGTGTAAATTATATTAATTGTAGGTAAATTATGAACTTGGATGCAATTGACGAGAATAAAGGCATTTTTAGGATAATTGAAGTTAATTCGGAGCAATTGAAGATCAACTGGATTGCATGTGATCAATTAGAAGAACTAATGACAATAATTCGAAAAAATTCACAAGTCCTGGGGAGCTAAATTCAATATTATAAATTTTTGGGGACTCTCTTGCTAACTTTCAGAACTTTAAATGATCAATTGTGAATATTATAGAGAATAAGGATTGAATTGTAAAGATTTAAAGATGAAGGACCAAAGATACGAATAGCTTCGAGTTGAACAAAAGGAGAATTCCAGGGATCACGTTGATGGAAATCAGAAATTAGTACATTGTGATCTCAAGAGGATGAACATCACCACCAAGTAGTATAATACTATAATATTGCGATCACACTGGTCTCTACCATGTGACTGCATGGGTTTTGAAACGATGTTGTTTCCTAAATTCATTCAATTTTTACTTGGAGAATAATTAGGGTACGAGTTCTGACCTAATTATTGAGGCTATATACACATCTTAATATACAATTCAAGGAGTAGGCTCTTGGGATATGTTTCGCGTGAAAAGTCGGGTCTCGCTAACAATTAAGAGATGGTTCAGACAATTGTGTAAGGAATAGACCTCTTGAGACAAAGTCCCAAAAATGGGTGTTTTATTGATGAAGATTTACAATCGGCGAGAAGCGAAATGCCTCCAAGTGATGTAAGCACACAGAACAATTGAAAGTTAAATGTGATAAAAGTAAAGGAAATAAAAATTACGTATTCTCCGTTAGAGAGTGTTTGATTCAGGGTCCTTTCTTCTATGTCTTCTCTTCTCTTTTATACTCCTTTGACAGTTGTTGTCGTGGAACCACCTGAAACTACTCACATTCTTCATCATGGCTAACTTGTCATGGAACACCATTCTAACTGCTGTAATTACTTTTACCATTGAATTGCTTGTAACCGAGATTTCCTGGATCATGGGACTTGATGAGATTGTCCCTTAACTGTCTTAGTAATTGTTGCTTAAGATAGCAATTTGCCCAGATCCTAGGCGTTTCACAGGCTTAGGCGATAGTAGCACCGTTGCCCTGAATATTCATAAAGTGATGTATTCGCCCGGAGTTTGGGCGTCTTGTATATTTGGGCGATGATGGGTCTCCGCTACATAACTCTGTCTTGGGCATTTTGCGTGGTCTCACTTGGGCTCGTCCTTTAGATTTCCTAACTGGGGCTTGACTCCTTTGGCTTCATTTTTATGCGTCAACGGGATAGATTAGACATATATTTACAAAGAAAAAGCTTAAATATAATGAATCTACATGTAAAATTATTTTATTGAAAGAATGATCATTTGATTTCTTTCAAGTATACAATATCACGAATAAATAATAAAGTGATGAATAAGATATCGTTTTCAAGAGGATCACGTACATATCTAGTATCAATTAATATTAAATATAATCGAATAGTCAAAGTTGTTTGAAGAAATCATTCTAATTAATTAAATTAAATTTATTTATTTATTCTAGTAAGTAAATTATGGAGTTTTTGTAAATTAAGATGAAATGGTTGATAATACTTTTGATGAAGTCTTGAAATTGCCTTTGATTTTCTCATAAGATCAATGAGTTTGCCTCGTTTTTATATATAAGGGTAATTAAGTCAAGAATCACGTCCAAATTGAATTTCAAAAGAGTTTCAATCAAATAAGGAAATTTGTTTTCGCGTCATGCATGATTATGTCTCTGAATAGTTATCGATATTTTTATCTTTCGATGTCCTATGAGGCGATTTAAAGTGATTTGAAAATATAACTCAAATAGCTACAATTTTTATAGAAATAAATTTTTCCAATTCAAATATTTACTATTCTAAAAATGGGTCTCAATCTCCGTCTAAGAATTTAGATTGGTGAAAATACATTGATTATATTTCAATGCTTCACTCATTATACTTCTAATTCCATCTAATTGATCTCCCATGATCTTCAATTAATGTTTTGTGGTCCGAATCAACTAATGTACATTTACAATTTAAGCCCTCAACTTTTGATTTCTTCATTTTTCGTTCCTATATTCTAATTTTACATTTAATAATCGAGTTTCATCTAACAAACAAAATATACAAAAATTTAGGTCATAATTAATTAAAATAACTCCTAAATACTTTCAAATGTCTAGATAAGTGTGTAAAATACACTTATCAAACACCAAACAGGGGCTTAGTGTATATAGCACATTCAATTTTATTTTTTTTTCGATTTATGTTTTTGTTGATGATATGGGTATACATGAATATTGATATTGAGGATCGGGCATCAAAAGTACCTTGATCAGATACAATGGATACGGATTGATGTATCACTAAGAAATGATCGTTTGAAGGAATCAAGTCGATACAATTAGGTGTGAGATCGAATTGAAGTTCGTTGAGCACGTGGCAAATGATTGTCCAATCCATAAACTATGACCGTGAGATGTGGTGAGAATAAGGTTCTAGAATGCGTGAAAATGCGTTTGTTCAAGTACTACAAGCATATGCATGTTTATGCAAAGCATGTGTGTAATTAACTAATTAGGCTTTTCTCATATTTTTTTTTATATTATTTTAAATATTTTAAACTGATAAATAAATAAAATGATGCATTCTTCTAACTTTATACGTATTCTTCAATTTATTTATTTTTTTAAAAAAAATATTGCTCAATAGTTAATTGCTCAGTCATGTAAAGTTTGAATTGTTTAGCTGTCAATAGTGAATTGATCGATTGAATAAATTATTAAGGATTGAATACTGATTAGTTTAAAAAAATGATTTGAATATCGATGGTGGAATTATGTTTGAAATTTTTGGTGTTTTCAGATCTGGGTCAGTTACATTTCGCAAGCTCCCGTTATCCAAGAAATGAATGCTTTTGATTTTTCAGCTCCTTAATTATCAACCAATGCCTTATTAATGAAAATTAGAATTTATGTTTCTTTATTAGCATTTGATTGTGTTACATTTGATTTAGTGGGAGGTTTTATCCTCTTTCTTGTTTTGCTTTCTTTTTTATACTTAAAGCATTTCCTTAGATTATTTCGTCCTTCCAGATTGAAATTCAACTGGTATGTCCATGAAAAGAAACAATTCTTTTTGCTGTCATTTCATTGTTGGTTTATTAATTGTTTTGTAAAGTGTAAGACAATTTATTTCCCCTTATATTCTAAGGAATAATTTTCTCTGTGTTGCAACAGAGATCGACCGAGATGGAGTTCTTCTCAGACTATGGTGATGCGAATAGGTTCAAAATCCAGGAGGTCATAGGAAAAGGGAGCTATGGTGTTGTTTGCTCGGCAATAGACACTCATACTAGTGAAAACGTGGCAATAAAGAAAATACACGACATTTTTTAACACATTTATGATACTGCTCGAATTCTTCGTGAGACAAAGCTTCTCAGGCTTCTGAGACACCCAGACATTGTTGAAATCAAACACAACATGCTTCTACCTTCAAGGAGAGATTTTAAGGATATCTATGTTGTTTTTGAGCTAATGGAATCAGATCTTCACCAAGTCATAAAGGCCAATGATGACTTGACTCGATAACACTATCAATTTTTTCTCTACTAGTTGCTTCGTGCTCTTAAATCCTTTTCTCGTCTATTTTCCCTAGTGTTATCTTGTTTTTAGAAAAAAGATAATTGTTCAATCCATTAATTTGTTGATCAGTTTGTATTCCTACATAAAAGAACATATCTATAATTAGAGGATTTATAGTGTGACCTGCAGCTATTTCCGTAAAACTCGATAGTAAGATAATTTTTTGCCAATTTGTTGCATAAATTGTTTTTTTTTCTTTTCCCTATTTTCAGTTTTATCCTCTACTTGTAAGGCACCACTTGGGTGAATAGGTGAATTGTGCTTTATGATTTGGTAAATGTATCTAACCATGAAGTTTTTGTCTGTAGCTAATGTTTATCACCAAGATCTAAAACCAAAAAATATTCTGGCAAATGCAAATTGTAAACTCAAAATATGTGATTTTGGGTTGGTTAGAGCAGCTTTCAGTGACACTCCGACGACAATATTTGGGACAGTATTTCAGAAATTTAATTGTTCATATTTTATTTTTTCATTTTTTAGTGTCATTTGTCAATTTTCTAAGAGTTGGTAGTTGATAGTTTTTTGGATGATGGTACAAATATAGGATTATGTTGCTACAAGATGGTATACAGCTCCAGAGTTGTGTGGTTCATTTTTCTCAAAGGTATTATATAGGGGTGGCAAACGAGTCGAGCCAGCTCGGCTCGTTACTTACGAGCTCAAGCTCGTTCGAGCTTCTACTTGGCTCGTTGCTCATGGGTGAGCTCGGCTCGGCCCACGAGCTTGTATTGTAGCGAGCCGAGCCAAGCCAAGACTAGTTGCTTGGCTCGAGCTTGCATTTATTGATTTTTTTTAATTATCCTTAAAAAAAATTAAAAAAATTAGATGAACTGCTTGTCAAAAACGAGTCGAGTGAGCTCAGCTCGCCTATCGAGCCGGCCTGCTCGGCTCGGGCTCATTTTTTGACGAGCCCGAGCTCGTGAACCGCTACAGCCGCTCGGCTCGATTGCCACCACTAGTATTATGCTACATTTTTTCTGTACTTATTTTTCAAGAAATGCATATTTTTTAATTTATATTGAAACTTTTTACTAACTATAATATATAAAGAATGTATGCTGTTTTTCTTAGCTTATGTAACAAATTTTCACTTCAGATTTAACTTTCAGTTTATTTCTACTGCTTTTTTCCTGACTAGTTATTTAGTTGCATATTGGAGACCTATTTATTATTGAAAACGAGATAACTTAGTGCAGTGTTAGAAGGCGTTACTTAGCTACCGTAATCTTGTCGTTCAAAGTTGAGCATGAAAACAAAAAAGGCCAAAAACCAGAAAATGGTTAGGACTTTTTGCGTCTATAATTCCGTATATAGTAGCTTGCTAGACTTGAAAGGAAGAGTCTCTCGTGTCATTAATCAATAAATCAATCAATATCATAAACAATAGTGGTCTAGTCGACGGCAAGGATGTGATAAAAATGTTAAAAAAGGATTATTTGCTGTATTATTTAATACACTATCTTGTTATATTATATAGATGTTGGCACCTCTAACATATGAAGTCATGATTGGTTCTAGGGTTATTATCTATTATATCTAAGTTTGTTATAGTTCTATGATTTATAAGTGAATAGTAGTCTGTAGTATTATATCTAATATTTGTTTGACCTCAATCACAAATGTCAATGTTTATTTTTTATGGCATCTGTACAGTATACCTCGACAATTGATATATGGAGTCTGCATTTTTGCTGAGGTTTTGACTAGGAAGCCATTATTTCCTGGAAAGAATGCTGTTCACCAGCTAGATTTGATAACTGATCTTCTGTGATTAAGGATGGAAACTCTAGATCCAGTTGAAGGATAAATCTGTTGAGGAAGAGGAGACTAGGAGAAGGGAATTAGAGGAAAAACTAAAGAAGGCTGAAAACCTAGTGGAGGAATTGAGAGAAACTACCAAGTGTGAATCTCAATGACACTCGAATGGGATCTCAAAGCACAAGACTACATTCATCGAGATTGTATCAAACCAACGACAGCTTGAAGCAGAGATGGGACTGGGCTCTTAGGCAAGTTGAAGTAGCAAAACAAGAGCTTGATTCAATACTCAAGCAGAAAGAGTAGTATATTTTGATGACCCAAAAGTTATCCTTGGAGCTTGTAAAAATGCGAAAGGATTTGGAACAGAAAGATCAAATTTTATCAGCTTTGCTCAGGAAATCCAAATGTTGTATTGATTAAAAAAATTTGTAATGAAATTATCAATTTTTATGCAATTCCAAAATTTGTTCACAACGTTCCATCTTCAATTTTGTCGGTCAATTACCATATATAAATGTACAAAAAAAAAAAAAAAAAATTTAAGGCAACGTTGAAAAAACGCTACAAAAGGTTCTATCGCAACGTTGCAAAATGATTTTTCGCAACGATAAATAAACGCTGCAAAAGGGTCTACTTGCATTTAAAAAATGCTGCAAAATGATTTTTCGCAACGGTGAATAAATGCTACAAAAAGTCTTCCCTCAACAACCCCCGCAACACTCGCTAAAACGCTGCAAAAGGTCTACCGCAACATTTTTGGCCGATGCAAAATGTTTTTTTTTTTGTGTAGTGAATAAAAAAACGTTTTTATACCTAGGCTCGTAAAGATTGAAACTTGGCATTCACGTCTAGTCACGCTTTATGCTTTTTAGAACACTGTTATAGAATAAGGAGTAAAACTACTACCATTTGGTACTTCTTACTTTTGTTCTTATTAAAAGTAGAATATTTGCTCCACTCTTGCTCTCCTAACTCGAAGCAGAAACCGGATTCATGCATAGTTAGTCCTATTTTCCTAGATATATTGTTTGTCTAAATTTGATAACGAGAATGTTATTTTTTACTTAGGCCGATGAATTTTTCAAACTGTTTTGAGCAGCGCTAAAACTCATCAAAGATAATATGCATTAAATCAGAGTGATGAAGAATCATTGGAAACTCTACTATTATCACAGCAGTCACATATTTCTGAATTTGATCTTTCGATATGCATGTATCTTCCATCAAACCTTAACATTTGACACACTAATATTACTTAAAAAATAATATAGCCTGTGCAATAGTTCCTTTAAAAGAGGCAATATCAAAGAACTGTTCATTTGTGAGTTCTCTCCATTTTGCACTCATTCCGGATAAATTAATGTTAACAAGCGAGTTTTTCTTTGGGATTTTGCAACGTTTACATAAAAAATTGTACATAATAAATTACATAATATGACCTAGAAAAAAAAGATTGGATGAAAATGTTAATTATGTTTTAAATTGACAAATAATAAAATGTCTTGTAATATTATATAATTCACTATATGAATCTTGATGTATGTATAACAATATCCTTTTTCTTTGTTCTGATACTGTTCACTAAATATCTCATCACCTAACCTTTCCCTTCCCCTTTTACTTTTACTCTACCTTTCCCTTTCAAGAGCTCTCCCGATTTCTAGACACTATATTTGTTACGATTTCTTGGTTTCAGCATCAACTAATTTAAGATGAAGAACCAATTAGATTTGTTACGGTTTCTTCACTTCAATTGTTGAATCTGCGATTTTTTTGTTCAATCTTTTGAAAAGTCGAATTCAAAATAGCTAAAGTATGTTCTGTTGATGTTCTTGTTGTGTATTCTTTGTTCAATTTGTTGCTCGTGTATATTTTTTTCTTGCTCTAACCATTTTTCTGTTGTCAGTTCCAACTCTTCAAAGTGCAAAATAGAGGGTAGTTGTGATGCTAGTGAAGGCACAAGTGGCTGCTTTATGATGCGTAATAGAGGATGGTGCTTTTATAAGGTACTATTCTTTTTTTCTTATTTAACTTTGTTCACTTCTATACTGCATCTGTACTCAGGGACGGAGCCCAATAGAGTCCAGTGTAGGCACAGGCATGCACTGAACTTTGGGCTCAGTCCAATTCATTTTTTATTTTTTTATTTTTGGGCTTTCCAATTGATTCAGTCCAAGAGAAAATTTTGAAACCCAAGATATTGCATGCACTGAACTTTGGGCTCAGTCCAATTCATTCTATATTTTTTTTTAAAGTTTTGGGCTTTCCAATTGATTCAGTCCAACCCTAGTGTAGGTGGATCTAAATGATATTTAATGTCACAGTAACGCCACTTAGATTGAGGTTGTAATCCCAGTGGGGATGAATAACACGTCAACGTGATGAACCAAATCCAATCCCATATAATCTCAACTCTCACCAATTCATGTGCAACTTTGAATTTTTTCTCTCCACCTCTCACAATCTAACTCTCGTCTCTGAACCCTCGACCTAAAGTCGCCGCCTTCCTTCCATCAGCAATTCCTTTGTGGTCTTGGTACTGATTGATTGAGAATGGAGATGGATAAATCTTAGAAAAATGACTCTTTGTAATGTGTAAGAGTTGCTATAAATATTAGACCAGGTTAAATCTGAGCTTGATGTAGGATGTACTAACTGCATCTCCGTGTTCCCAGTTGAAAGTCAGGTAGTCATTCAACTAATTTCTTTTCCAAGATTTGCTGCATTGAGTTTTATATGTGATGGGGATGGGTTTGAACTTTGATTTATAAGCTGAAACTTTTGTTGATGATGCCTTTGGTGCTGCTGGACGCATGATCAAGTCCAGATTGTATCACACTCCTTCACATTTGATTACAAATTTTGGGAGTGGGAGGTATCCCTCTTCACAGATTTTTGATGAATGTGTTGCTCCACTTGTTGAATCTCTCTTCTAGGGATACAATGGCACAGTGCTTGCCTAAGGCCAAGTAATATTTATTATCATTTTACAGTTTCATTTCTAGAAGAATTCATTCAAGAGAGGGTGTTTTAGGGTGAAAATATGCATTATTATCACTTCTAGTTCCATCTATAAGTTGCACTTGGAAGTTTAAGTTAATATGTAAACTAATATATTATAATTGGTTATTGTGTCAAGAAACTCCTCCGCTATAGGTACAAATTATAGGGAAGAAGAGCATTAAAATAGTATAGTTCCTCAAGTAATGGATACTTTTTTTTTTTTTTGAAACTGGAGGCTATGCAACACTCTAAAGAGTTTTCTATCGAGTCTTTTATTGACGTTTCAATTACAAATTTCAACATATTTTTGGTCATTTTTCAAATTTTATCATTTATGGTTATTGATTAAATTGTGCCCGCACTGAACGACTAAAGTTCACATGTAAATAATGAACTGTGTATGTTGGTTTATTGCGTTTTTGCTGCTTGGTTCATGTGTCTATAATCTAAAGTTTTGCCATATATGATGTGTGTATCTTTAATCCGTACTTAAATATTTCTTACTTTATGAGTAGTGTTTTAAAATTCTAAAAAGGAGCTGAAAATATGGACGATGAGGAAAATGAGATGATTAAAATAATCTGTTGTTAGTTGATAAGTATTTGACTGTTGGCCTGGAGGATGATTTGTGGTACATGGAGGGTTTTGAGTTCTACTAAGAATTCGATTGTTATACGAGTGAGATGACGGTAAGATCAAAGTTTTTAAGTTGGATGAAAAATTGAAAATGATGAAAAATGGTTTGAAGTGACTAATTTGGGTGATACATTTTTCCTGAGTGATAATTGTACATTTTCAGTTTCTGCTTTGGAGATGTTGGGTATGAAGAGCAAAAAATTCTTGTGAAGGTAATTCTATATTTTTTTTACAGATGAGTTCTTTTGTGTTGCAGGGAACAAGGGTGGAGCCAGGAATGAAGGGTATGAAGAGCAAAAAATTTTAAAATTGAATGTACGAATAAAATTTATCTATAACTAGAAAAATTGTAATATAACGTTACATATTACAATTGTACCCGACGATATTTTATAGCATAAAATTTATCTATAATAGAATCTAGATCTAAATTAATACTAAATTCTTGTTCAATGTTTAGTGTTAAACAATCGGCAAGAAAACCATCATCCATTTTGCTACGAATTTCCGTCTTCACATGTTTCATTGCTGAAAATGTTCGCTCCACTGTCGTTGTTGAAATCGGTAGTGTTAATACTAAACAAATCAATTTAGTCAAAATGACGTAATTCTCTGACATTCTACTTGCAACTAATTCCCGACATAAATCAGAAAGTGTAGGCACTTGAAATCGAGGTTCGAAATCACATCATTCTTATATTGTTGCAACTCAATTTTCAAACAATAAAGATCTTGTTGCGTAAAATCTTTTATATTTGTGTTTTCTTTTATCTAGATTCACATATTTCTATATTCAAGAAAGCAAAAACTAACTGGTTAGTTGTTTCGTTTGTTTTAGACTTGTAGATTTAGTAGTGGATTAATGATCTTGTTCTTTGACTACTAGATTGTTAAAGTAATTATTTATTTATTAATCCATTTCATGTTTCTAGTTGTAAATTAGACTTATAATTTCTCTGATATGTTCTATTAGGGTATTTCCAATGGTTTGTGGTTTATTGTTAGTATAATTTTGTATTTCCACAATTATTTGAATTAATTAATTTGTTTATTTAGAGACTTACTCCTCGCCTCATGAAGGGAAAACACCTCCATACCAGATAGCTTTTTCAAACATTGATATGAAAATAATAACCTCCGTGTTTATGAGCAGAATTTTGAGATGCTAAATAGAAAAAGTGGAAAGGTGAAGAAAATGACATAATGAACAAATAAAAATGAAAGAAGCTAAATGGAGTAATTGAGGTATTTGATTCATGCAAAAACCCATAATCAAGTAGGCTGAAATTAACATATGTCAAACTGATTAGAGAAATAAAGAAGCATATTTTCGAGCCAAATTCATACCACTACTTTGAGGACCCATGATGGAGACTACTGCATAAGAAATACCACATTCAACAAGTTTAACTTCCTTCATGAAATTGTCAATTCTAGAGACATTCAACAGTGGGCTATTGGGTTGGACAGTAGAAAAAAGGAAAAAATTCATAAACCAGGCTTTATCTATCCCAAAATAAAAAATTAGGTCCTAACTTTGAAAATTGCAAAAATCAGGTTTTTCATGAATTATTTAATTATATTTCACAATTATTATATTATATTAAATACTTAATTGTAATATAATATAATTACCCCACCCCACCCACCTCCACCACCCCTATTGCTCCGGCGACTGCTCCCGTGACTTTCCGACGACGGATCTGATGTCGCTTAATTTCAGTAACTGCTCCTATTCCGAGGTCACATATGTAAAAACTTATGCCACAATTAACTTTATTGGTCACTGATCACAAGTATTACAGGTCACATATTTTTAATTAGTAACAAGTTAAAAAATCTCATTCCATACTTGTTGGTCACATGTTATATTTTCAGTCACGGAGTAACGAATTTTAAGGTCACGGGTCACAGTTACCATATAGATGGTCACATATACCCAAACACCCGTCCCTCAATCCCAATGCACCACCAATACTTGGTTACAGATCGATATAGTTGGTCACATACACCCAACACACCCGTCCCCCAATCCCAGTACATTACCAATACTTGGTCACATGTCACAGATCGACCAAATAGTTGGTCACAGACACTTTGTCCCATCTGCCACACCCGTTCCCCAATCCCAGTACACCAAAATACTTGGTCACAGGTCATAGAACGACAAAATAGTTGGTCACAAACACCCACCCGCCACTGAAATCCCTAAACTACCCACCAACAATATCACCACCAACCACCATCACCCAAACCACCACCGCCATAATAATAACAAAAAACAACCATCTCATTGCCGCCCCGTACCACCACGCCAAGAAAAACACTACCACCGTCGTCAACCCCGCCACAACACCACACAACCATCGCCATAACAGTTCCAACGCGTACCCACGCACACAGATCTGCCCACACACCCACACACAGAGATCAGGGAAGAGGGTCGAGTTTACCCTCGCTGGGGGGACTGCATTGATAGTAAAGATTTTCGACTATAGGAAAAGATTTTACACTTTTGAATGGACTATTGCCTTTCTTACAGCAAACCCGGATTCTCTTTTCCAGCCCTACCATCGATTCATAGTCTTCCAATCAATTTGGAAACTGATCGGAGGCCGTTGGTTGCAGTTGCTTATAGATATAATAGTAGTAGCAGTAAGTGTGAGTTTGGCAGTTTGAACACACCGCTCGAGCCGAAGACAACGGTTGGGAGGTTCTTGAGTGGCGATTCGCAGCAGAGGGGAGGGGCGGCGACAGCAGCGTCAGCGGTTGGTAGTAGTTGAAGCAGCGGGTAGAGAGCGAGGAGAAATGAAATGGATTAAGGTTTTGATATGGTTTTTATTTAAAATAAATTTGATGGAGTGGGTAGTGGGGTGGATATATAAAATAATTTAATTTAAAAGATTATTATTAATATTAATTGTAAAATTAAAACCTAATTTTTGATTAAATAAACCTAAAACCTGATTTTTAAAAATGTCAAACTTAATTACTAGTTTCATATAATTACAACTAGAAAAAATTGTACTTTAACCATTTTTTTTACAGAAGCTAGGCTGGGTTTGGGCAGGGGTGGGCTCCTATCTCGGTCCATGGCAGGGAAGATGATTGGGTGCGGAAGAGTCGTGATATCAAGGCCGGAGCCCAATGAGGTCCAATGTGGTCACAAGCCCACACTGAACTTCTGGGCTCAACCCCATGGGCCGTATATTTTTATTTTTTTTAGTAAATTGATGTTCCAGCCTAAGGATTAGGAAGAACTCCAAATCTATTACCAATTACCCACTACCCAAATATAAACGGTCCAAACCACTTCCCAGCCCAATTCAAAAAATTAAAAACAAAACAACAACTCTCGACCCATCCTCATCCACCCTCGAGTCTCGACCTTCGCCAATCCAACTCCTCCACCTCCAACTCGGTGCCAACGATTAATTATGCTTCTTCCGCCCGGACAGCCCCTGATCGGTAGAATTTCCTGTTCGACTTCAAAAATCGGTATCACCGCAAGTCCGCAACACTAACCCTACTGTAAGTCTGTGTAACTAGCTGTATTTATTCAATTCTTTGCTCTATTTTCAGTAAGCAGTAAGCCCTATTTTATTTGCTCTATTTTCTTTTACTATAAACCTTATTTTCTTTGCTCTATATTGTTGGCTGTGAGAAAACTGAAAATTGTGACTTTAAGGTAGGGTCGGCCCTGGCCCAAGGCCACTAAGGCAGTGGCCTTGGGCCTCATATTTTTTGGGGCCACACAAAAAAAACCCAATACACTTTAGGTGTACTTATAAAAATACCCTTAAAATTAGAGGTGTTTTGAAAAATCATGTGAAAGTTTTTAAGAAGTAAAAAATACTGTGTAAAATGAAAAAGTGACACAATATCACTTTTTTTTATAAAAATTGTCACTTTTTTAATAAAAATAAAAAAGTGACACAAACTCAAAATAAGTGATACACACATTAAAAAAGTGATACAAACTCAAAAAAGTGACAAATACTTAAAAAAGTGACAAAGCACTAATCAAAACCTATGTTTGTTATTCAAAAAAGTGATATAAATTTTTAAAAATTAACAAACAATAAAAAGTAAAAAAAATTCAGAAAAGTGGAGAAAAAAATGACAAACACTTAAAAAAGTTAAAAACACACAAAGAGTGATAAAATTGTCACTTTTTTTAAATACAATGTCACTTTTAGGAGTTTAGTGTCATTTTTTACAATCTCACTCTTATTAAGAAGTGATGTTTGTTATTAAAAAAATGATCGAAATTTCAAGAAGGCGACCGTAAAAAAAGTGACAAATACTAAAAATATGACAAAAATTCAAAAAAGTGATGTAAGTTTTAAAAAAAAGTGGCGAATTCAAAAAAAATTAACACATTAAAAAAAGTTGCACACATTCGAATAAAAAGTGACAAACACTTGAACTTCCCCCCCTTGAAAGGAAGACAAAATTGGCCACAAAGAAAGAGAATACAATCGAAGTATTATTTTTTTATTGTTTCCTTCAAAAAAGTGACAAAAACGTAAAAAAGTAACAAACACTAAAAAAGTGATAGAAGATAATAAATAAAAGTTACAAAAACTCAAAAAAGTGACAGAAATGAAAAAAAAATAAAAAAAAATAACAAGCACTAAAAAAAATAACAAAAGTTCGAAAAAAGTGACAAACATCTAAAAAAAAAAAAAGTCACAGAGATAAATGAAGTTCCTTTTCGTTGTGCAGTTATAGATTTCCCCACTCCATTTTGTTGTGCAGTTATAGATTTCCCATTAATGCTCTCAAATTCAGACTTCCAATAAACTCTACTAATTGTACAAATTTATTGCTTGTGAATGAACACAATTATTTCAAACAAACTAGTCAAATGAAGACAACAACTATACTTACAACAGTAAGTGCTCTCATAAGCAAATCAATTGAAACTGGAAGTGCTCCCATAAACTAATCAACTACAACACTCTCAACAGAAGTGAAATGTTTCCTTCCTTAGAACATCAAAAGTCAAACTGGCAATCAGTTCTTATCTACAAGAAATCGAAGTCATCTGAAATTGTGTTGGCCCCTTCTTTTCATGGATGTCGGGCCCCATCTGAAACCGAGATGATTAATCTTGTTATTATTGCAAATTGACAGCTTCCCAAGAGCACCAATCAACAGAGACTCAACCCAGAATATTGTTATTATTACAAATTGACACAAACTCATAAAAAAAAAGTGACAAAACTTTAAAAAAATGACATACATACTAAAAAGTGACAAATACCACAATTTTACCACATTTAGTTTAGGGAAGATAGAAGGCAAAAAGCTTGTCAAACTTTGTCAATAAAAAAGCTTCCACCATTTGGACATTTTATCAAACACATGATGGACATATCGAAAGAAACAAAAATTTGTTTACATCAAGCAATTGAAACAAACCCAATATTTTCGCCGAATATGATAAAATAAACATAGAATGTGCAAATAATTGCCATTTGATCAAGGTAAACAAACTATGCTCAAACGACATTTTAACATATATAGAAGGTGCCTACTAACACATTAGCTCTATTTCGGTTAAGCTTGTATCGTCAAAGACATGACTCCAGATATATAGATAGCTTAAGCAACTAGTACCTTCAACAAAGTTTTGAATTATCTAATGATCTTTAGGAGAGGCATCTAAGAGGATTTGTAGGGTCACAATCTAGAAGAGTACGGTGGAGTGAACTAACTCAAATTAGAGTAATTGCTGTTACTATCCATTTTCAACCTTCTCGATTTCTCGACTATTTTCTTTCGGCCTTGAAATTCCCTCCAGGATGCTTGTCCTTCAATTAGTCGAGATTTTTGAACTCCTTAGTTTCTGCTAACACTTTGACAACATGGTCAGTAAACGCGACCGCAATAGCAAGAAACCCATTCTTGGTCATGCCCAGAAGTGTTAGCAATTCCAGCCATCCACAGCAAAATGCACACCACAATTCCACCTTTTTTGGGGATTTCCGTGAATCTAATTTATCTATGCATCTAAATAGTATGGGAGTAAAGAGTTGAAATTTTTTGCTATGAATGGTTTGGGAGTTTTTTGTGGAATTGAGGGTTTTGATTTGGGTATGTAGGGGTTTTGAACGTATTTAATATGTGATTAAATGTTTTAGTTAGTTTTAAGAGTATTATTCAAAATTCTCATTTTTGGGGGTATTAGGCCTAATTTCCCGTACACTTTATTGGGCCGAAAACATTAAGCCCCAGCCGAAACGCCCAATAAAAACCCTCAAATATCATCTTCAGACATCAAGAAGAAACTCTCGCCTCTTCTGATTCAACTCTCGCCTCTTCTGACTCTCCGTCTCCGACCTCCGTTCAAGAATCAAGAGTCAATACTTCAACAATCAACAGCGAAAAAGGTAAACCTCGACCTAACACTCCGCCTCCGACCTCCGACCTCCGTTCTTACTTTATTTTGATTATTTGATACTTAGTTTATCTTTTAAGATTATTCTGAAATATGACATTCGCTTATCGATTATTGGAATTTTTTTCCTTCTTATTCTTCTGGTTAACAGCTTTTAGAAGCTCTTGCAGTGAGGACTGAGCAGAATAAGTGGACTGCGGTCTGTGGATTTCTAGCCCTGCGGTGTCTGCCTACTGGAATTTGGTAAGTATTGGCCACAATTTTTTTTTCTTGTTAAAACTGTTAACTGTGGATCCTTTTAATGGTAGAATGTCACTATGCTTGAAAGTTGAAGTAGTAGGAGTAGGAATAAGGAATGTACGATTGTTCTATATTGGTGAAGTAGTAGGACGGTAGGAAACTAGGAATTGGGATTGTTCTTGGCTGTGCCTGTGTTACCTGTGCTTTGTAGTGTGTAGCCTGTGTTCTGTGTTCATTCAACTGTTCAAATGCTGGGAGTCCAATTGTGAATTGGGTAGATTGTAGTTTTCAGTCTGTCTCTCTGTCATATGTGTTTTTTAGATTATTGCTAATTTGCTGTGAGTTGTTATAGAGTTGTTATATATTGTTTTATATTTTTATTATCATTACATTCTTGACAAAAACTTGACGTTGAACATCGATAAATTGTGACTTTCATGGCTCTGCCCCTGGTGGTATCGGAGTGTTTGATTGGGAGAGTGGGAGTACTGGGCCAATTGATAGTTACCATAATTATTCCCACATGTTTTCGCCGCCACCTGCTTGAGTTTGTTCTAATATGTTATGTTGAAGAATTTATTTGTTTTTCATTTTTGTTTTTTAGGCGAAAAATGTTTTGCATATATATTCCAGTTAGTCATTCTGGTCTTATTTTATTTCAGGTTGCTGACTATATTATTACTGCTGCACAGCAAAGCATAGTTTATATTGATGAAGTTGACAAGACCCAAAAAAAAGGTATTCCAAAGCATACTTCAGTAAATAAAATATATGTTGCATTTACAATTTCTTAAAATCATCTATGTTAATGATCCAATTCATTCTATATTGTATCTGTAATGCAAGCAAGAATCCAGATATTTCTATCAAACTTGGATGCTAAAATGTTCAGCCTAAGTAGCTGTTTGAAAATTCACAAACAAACCAAGCCTGGAGTGTATATATAATGCAGACGTAAGGCAAAAAAAAATTGTAACCTCTGACTCAGCATTTTATGAAGAGAAGGAGATACCCTTGCTTTTGACGAGCATAACAGAATGTTCCGAGTTCAAAAGACTGATTTTCTAAATACTCTCTTTTTGCTGATAATGAACATGCCCATAAAGTTTTCCCCTTCTGCAGAATCTTTTATACATATACAGTTGAGTAGGAAAACAATCTAATGTATATAAATAAAGTGACAAAAGGTATTATATGTTTGAATTCGATGCCCCTCCTTGTGGGGGTTCCTTTTTATAAATAGGAGTAATAAACCTAATTACAAGGCTAAAAGACTGCCATCACTATACATGTATGGAACTATATAAGGTATCTTTTCTAAATTGCTAGCTATAAATTAAACACTATGGAGGGGTAAAAGAAAGAAAAAATATCAATTATTTCATGGAGTATGAATCGCAACAGATGTGTGTTTACGTGTTTCTTCATGAGCTTACTACTATGCACTTTATCTATTGACAATATCCTTCTTCATTAGAGTGAAAAATTTATGGCTGCAAGTGAATGTAGATTTGACATCGAGGATGAATCGCCACAAATTTGTGTTTGCGTGTTTCTTATTTTGTTTTCTTTATATTTGATTAGGGATTAAAATCATGAAACAAGTGATGCCAACAAAAATATGATAATCCATGATCCTAATAGAATTATGAGTTGCTTTTCAGATTATCCATACATGACACCTTACATCATGCAAAAGGAAACAAAAGAAACAGGGATGAATAGGACAAAAGAAAGTTAACAGTAGAATTGGGAAGGAGACACAATTGCTTTTGGGAATATCTTTTATTTTTGATTTAAACTTCGCACTGAATCTAATATACCATCTGGTTATTAACTCAATGGCATTAAGCTTTGCAAAGTATAAACTGCATAAATCCACCATCAGAATTATTACTCAAGAAAATTAAATATCAGGTCAATGATTCGAGGAAAATTTGCTCAAAAATTGGTTCTTGATCTACGATTATGCCTTTCTTCTTCTATAGTGCTAAAAGACTATTTTTTACCTATCTGATATGATAGTTGTTAAAGACTATTTTTTTAGATAATCAAAAAATTCCATCCCAATTTAGCAATAGAAAACCTTGAATTGAAATATTATCTACAAGAATCTAACATGTTCAAAACACTAATATTACTTTCAAAATAACTTATCCCCTACATTGCAATTGCAACACACTAGTCTTTAGTAAACATTCAAAGTTCTACTGAAAGTCTGAAATGCTATTTTTCCCTTATCTTCAATTGAAGAAAAACATTAATAAAATCTATCAAACGATGGGGACAAAGCGAGGAAGGATTATTATTATTTGTTTTCCATTTATCCATTTGTTTAATACATGACTGGGTTGACTTTTGTCATGAACATCTTTTCTTGTACGAAATTTATAGAACGAATAGAGAGAAAAAAATTATTGTAAATTTCGAAATAACTTAATCGTCCGAAAAGATTCACAAGAGATCTTAGATCTATATTTAGCCTTTGTTTGGTATACATTAAAATTTTCATTTTCATTCTTCTATTCATTTTCAACCACATATTCGTCAATAAAATAATATTTTCCATCACATCAATAACTTTTCTTTCTTTTTCAACCACACAATTTCCATCAACCTACTATTTTAGAATACATTCTTCTAAAATAATGTGGCTTAAACACACCGATAATTTTATGTACTTAAATGGAGATTTACATAAAACACCATGGTAAAAGCTAAGAGAATATTTTCTTACAAATATTCATGTGATCGGGAAAAATATATGCCTAAAACTTATTTAACTGTGATAAGTATGAGTATTAAAATAACTAGTTTAATATAATATGTTTATAGAATCTTTCTAATTGATGCCTATTTTTAGTGTGGTCAAATTTTTTTGATAAAAATTGATGAACCGTGTGAATTGAAATTTTTATAAAAGTTGTGTAATATGTGGTTAAAGTTAATTATTAATTTTGATATAGATTTTTTTTTAAGGATCAAGATGATACCATTTCATCATGTTGGGGACCCTATCTGTAATTTCAGGCTATGCGTTTAGTCCAATACTTGAAAGACGGTCCACAAACAAAAACGAAAATACAATATGAAATGGAGTCTCAGACACTTGTTGCCTCCCCATAGCATCAAACTGGCGAAGGACAGAAACTCACTTTCTCTATCTAAATGGTAACATTTCTCTCTCTATTTCTTTTTTTCCGTTTCTTCTCTGTTTTGCTGTGAATGATTTGAAGTATGGCCATTCTCTCCCCACCCTAAATTTGAATTTCAAGATTTTGCAATAGATATTCCAAGATTTTCAAAAAATTTGCCCCCAGGCTCCCTGATTTGAAGTGCAAAAATTAAATTTACTGTAATTTTGGACATATTTGGGATATTCTTTGTGTGATTTAAAAGGCAATGTATTTGTTTTAGTTTTGTTTGATATTGTTTAGCAAATTGTGATTTTAGTTGAGTTTTTTAGTTTGTAGTGTTCACTGAATTTTTGCTTGGAAATGGTAATAATTGGGGTTTAGGATTTTATTTTCTTGGTTTAGGGCATAATTTTGTTATTGTTTGTGTGATTTAAAAGAAAACTGTTTTTCCCTTTGTAGGTTTTTAGCATATTGTTAGTTTGTTTATTGTTGTTTGGGTTTATTATTTTAGTTATAATATTTTTGTTAACTGTATTTAATTTGTGCTTGGAAATAGATATAATTGTCCCACGTCCACCCATAATTCCAGCAACATTTTCTAGACGTACATTTCTTGGCATGGGACAGTTCTCAATGTCCCAAAGAATGGCTACAGAATCCAATAAACGTTTACTTAAATGCAATAAGTTTTGGTTTAATTGAAACATCTTTTTGATATTGGTTTTAAATTTTTGTCAATGTTGGATCCTGTAGCCATTCTTTGGGATATTGAGAACTGTTCCGTGCTAAGAAATGTACGTCTAGAAAATGTTGCTGGAATTATGGGTGGACGTGGGTTGGGTTGGGTCGGTTTTTCCCCTAACCCATACCCAACCCAACATGGTCGGTTTGGCATAAATTCAACCCAACCCAACACATGTAAAGATTGAAACCCAACCCAACCAAATGTCGGTCGGGTTGGGTTGGTCGGATTAGGTTGGGACATAATCCGATTTGAAGTGCAAAAATTAAATTTATTGTAATTTTGGACATATTTGGGATATTCTTTGTGTGATTTAAAAGACAATGTATTTGTTTTAGTTTTGTTTGATATTGTTTAGCAAATTATGATTTTAGTTGAGTTTTTTAGTTTGTAGTGTTCACTGAATTTCTGCTCGGAAATGGTAATAATTGGGGTTTAGGATTTTATTTTCTTGGTTTAGGGCATAATTTTGTTATTGTTTGTGATTTAAAAGAAAACTGTTTTTCCCTTTGTAGGTTTTTAGCATATTGTTAGTTTGTTTATTGTTGTTTGGGTCTATTATTTTAGTTATAATATTTTTGTTAACTGTATTTAATTTGTGCTTGGAAATAGATATAATTGTCCCACGTCCACCCATAATTCCAGCAACATCTTCTAGACATACATTTCTTGGCACGGGACAGTTCTCAATGTCCCAAAGAATGGCTACAGGATCCAAATTGTGACTTTAGTTGAGTTTATTGGATCCTGTAGCCATTCTTTGGGACATTGAGAACTGTCCCGTGCCAAGAAATGTACGTCTGGAAGATGTTGCTGGAATTAGGGGTGGACGTGGGTTGGGTTGGGTTGGGTCGGTTTTTCCCCCAACCCATACCCAACCCAACATGGTCGGTTTGACATAAATTCAACCCAACCCAACACATGTAAAGATTGAAACCCAACCCAACCAAATGTCGGTCGGGTTGGGTTGGTCGAATTAGGTTGGGACAACCTATCAACAAACATTAAAGTTACCAAAGTACTAAATTTAAAACAACATTAATATATTGCATTAAAGAGAGATGTATTGGAAGAGCGATCTCATCCAAAATCATAACCAATGTTGATGATTTGGTGAGACGACGCCCGCCGCGTGAGATAGATGATGGAAGATATGTTACGTTTTTTTTTTTTTTTTGACTAGGTCTCTCACTTTTATTTTGTTTTAGTTTGATAAAGTTTTTTAGTTTTTTAAATAGCGGGTTGGGTTGGGTGGTTTTTATCGGGTTGGATGGGTTAACCTACAACCCGACCAACTTAACCTTGCCAACCAACCCAACCCAAGAAAAAAAGGGGAAAAATCGACCCAACCCGATCGAGTTGGGTTGGGTCGGGCGGGTTGATCTGGTTGGGCGGGTTTTTGCCCACCCCTAGCTGGAATATTAAGCTGGTTTTACGATCTCATCCGACAATTAATGGACTGGTGAAAATATTTTCAGCATATGGAGATTTAAACTCACTTTCGAGACGACTAACATGGGGGTGTCGCAGGAGAGGTATGAAACTTGTAAACATTCCCAATGGGAGGAAAGATGTTGCCGACAAGACAATTTTAATTGACATGTTTCTCTTTGCAATGGATTTTCGTCGTCTTGCATCAATTTTATTTATCTCGTGAGAGGGAGATTTTGCTCATGCTCTTCATATTTTAGGTCACCGGGGATACGCAATTATTGTTATTCCATCTTGGATGAAAGTCTCATCTGCTATGAGGAATGCGTGCAGCTATCTATGTAATTGATCTAGTGTGGCCAGTGAGGAAGAGATTGTGCCCCATGGCAAAACAACACCTTATCGAATTGAAAAAGAAAAGGCAACGTGTACACCAGGAAAAGTTATAGTAGGTACATTTGCTGAAAGAGAGCAGAATGAGTTGAACCCGAAGGTGTTCGTGAGAGATCTAAATCATTTGAAGGGACAACTCGTTAAGTTACTAGAATTTCGAAGGGAAGTTTATATTTAACCAAACTTCCTCAAACATAATAGCCTCAAGCATATCAGAAAATGTTTGGGAGGTCCCTGTGTGTTTGAATACGGGGTATCAAAGCTTTTCAAACTTCTAAGAAGGATGAATGATTTGGTGACGATCAAGGGAAAAAACACACACAGATTTGTCTTTCTAAGTTAAGATCCAATTTTTCAGCATCCTTGACACATGCTTTGAATCTTGACTTAGAGAGACAAATCTATGTGTGCCTTTTTCCTCAACCGTCACCAAATCATCCATCATTCTTAGAAGTTTGGAAAATTTTGATACCCCATATTCATACACATAAAAGGACCTCCCAAACATTTTCTTGTATGCTTGAGGAAGTTTGGTTAGAGAGATATTTCCTCTCGAGAATTCTAGTAACTTCACGATTTGTCCCTTCAAATGATTTATGATTTAGATCTCTCGATGGCACATTCGGGTTCAAGTTATTTTGCTCTCTTTCAGCTTCTGTGCCTGCTGTACACGTTGCCTTTTTTACTTCAATTCGATGAGGTATTGCTGTTTTGATCTAGGGCACAATCCCTTCTCCACATGTCACACTAGACCAATCTAATAGATTGCAGTTTGTGTTCCTCAAGGTGGATGAGACTTTCACTCAAGATGGAATAGCAACAATAATTGTGTATCCTTGATGACCTAAAGTATGAAGAGAAGAAGCAAAATCGACGTTTCCTGAGATAAGTAAAATTGACGTAGGTCGGCGATAATCCATGGCAAAGAGAAATATGTCAACTAAAATCGCCTTGTAGGCAGCATCTTTCCTCCCATTCGGAACGTGTACAAGTTGCACACCTGTCCTGTAATAGACCTTTGTTAGTCGCCTCGGAAAATATCTAAAATCTCCGTATGCTGATAACGTTTTCACCGGTCCATTAATTGTCGGAAGAGCTCGTAAAGCATGTGTCAAGGATGGATGATTTGGTGACGGTTGAGGGATAAGATGCATAGATTTGTCTGTTTAAGTCAAGATCCAAAACATGTATCAAGGATGTTGAAAAATGTCCAAGACACACCAATTGTCGATGACAAGGTTCAGTAGAATCAACATTTTTTTGTTCAACTTAATCTTGAATGTCCAGACAAACCAATAGTCGATGACAAGGTTCAGAGGAATCATCATTTTTTTTGATTTTTTTGTTCAACTTAATATTGTATGTTTACTTTAAAAGAATCCACACAACTTCATTTTTGAGTGATTCGATCTCATCAACCAATAAGGAAAGATGTTTTTGTGAATTGACTTGCATGTATGCTATTGATTGATAAAATGGTCAATTCTCTTTTTGCAAATTGGGTTCTTATTTATAATTTCAGTTACTTGGCAATGGATGCACCTTTTCAGGGGAGTTTATGAGTAATTGACTGGTTAAGAATGCTGGTAGCATCAACATCTTTAATTTAGGAGTATACTTGAAACACGAGTGGATTGATGAACACTATTTGAGTGTAGTGTAATGGTGCCTTCAAAAGGTATCATTCGGAATAAGGTACAAATAGAATGGACTTGAGTAGATTTCCCAGTTCTGATTGATGTTGATATAGGGTGAATTACGGCAAAGTCGTTGCATCTCCATGGCAAGACAGCTTCATCAGATTTTTTGAAGTCACTGCACATTTGAAAATAAACCTTCCACCTTTCTTTGTGTCAAGCAATGGACTCCTTTACATGCCAGCTTTATTCGTGTCTCATAAATATAGTCTAGGAAATAAACGAGGCCACTAATTCCTATATATTCAATAGGAATGATGTAACTTTTGAGGAAAATGCTGAGAACAAAATGATGCATCTATTGTGTAATCCTTCTTATTTGGATGACAATTGCTACAACTACCACTACACCAAAAATGATCATTTGTAACACATAAAATGCAACATTCGATAGTTAAATGTTGCTAAAGGGGTCTATCGCAACATTTTAATACGTGAATGTTGCCACATTGCTTAACAAAATTGAGCTTAGACAATATTTTTTAAGTGAATGTTGCTAATGTTACCTTTTTGTAACATTTTTTTAGTGTTGCAATTTTTTTTTATTTTTCGCAACTTTTTTTAAACGTTGTGAAAAAGCATATGTGAAAAGAGCTTTTCGCAATTTGAAAGACGCTTTTTGCAATTTTTTTTATTTTTTCTGATCGTTTCGCTACGTTTTAAAAAAGTTGCAAAAAGTCCCACAACCCTCTAAATCATCAAAAAATGTGAAGTTTGTAAATTCTCTCCACTTAGGGGCAATTTTTTCCCATTTTCAGCCACAACTATGAGCTCATTTTTCGGCTACCCAAATTGTTGGACATTGGTGTCGGTGGGAAGCCTCCAATCTCCTCTTCAATTCACACCAAAATCCACCTTCTAATTCCAAGTAATCTGGCCGGAATCAAAACACAAAGTGACCAACCTGAAAATCTAAAAATTACAAGAACTACCACCTCCTGCCAACTGCTTCACCAGAGCTCACCACTGTAACATTGCCCACACCCAAACGACCTTAACCCTGGTTCCAATTTGCCCCAAATAACATCTAGACAATCTGAATTAATCAAAGAAACACCTTCAGTCGCGAAGCCTTTTACGCAAGGTCCAAAATTTTCAAATTTCGTCTCTGTCCGGTTGACCAAAGGTCGCGGACCACATGGGTCGAACTCGTCTTCACCTGGCGCTTCATTCCCAACATTAGGTTATGATCAATTTTAATTATTTTTTTTAATTTTGTCGCTTTCCAAACCCTGTAATTCGTTATTGTCAAATTCGAAGTCAGTGAGGTTAGATTCCATTATTTCCTCTCTATTTGTGCCGGAGTTACTGTGATTCATGTATTTCGTTCGGGTATGAAAGGCGTTGGCGGGAGGCTGCGGCGGCTGCTTCGGGCGTTGTACGGCCTGCAATTATTCTTTAGATACATCGATTTGGATGCCTTTGACAGCTAAAGGCTTGAGCTTGCAAAGAATGTGAAATTTGAGTTAGTAATGAGGGAGTTTGGAATGTAATGGTGATACGGAAGGCTAATTTGGTGACTAATAAAGGTCCCACGACGATTGCATCGACACTCCATGCTGTTGCAGTTTTGTTGAAGCAGGCCAAGCGCTGGGACTGGTTTATTAATCTTGGCGCTTCTGATTATCCGCTAATGCCGCAGGATGGTTTGTTTAAGTTTCTTTTAGTGTAATTAATTCTTGATACAGGTTAATACACTGCGGTTGTGTAATGCGGATATTCTTTGTTTGTTCTGTTGGTGATACAGTATTACTTTTAAAACATTTGGGAATTTTGTTGAATTGGTGGATTTTTCTTCTCGATACCGTGTAATTTGTGAGAATTTTGAGGTATAAATCTGATCACATTAGAGCGCGCCAAGAAGTACTTGGTACTACAATCATTTCAGCAAAGTACTTGGAACTTCAAAGCCCAATTTAGTAAGTGAAACAACTTTAGTTTTGATTACTTGATACTTTATGCTTCTTATAAGCAAATGATGCATGATAGGATTAAGTCAGTAAAGGAATGGAAGGGAAATTTATAGAAGTGTATTGAGTCCCTGGGAATATGGATGATCATTTATTTTAGCTAGCTGATGGGAGTCCTTATGTAATATAATCCTATTCGACCAGGACTCTCACTCTTGATGAGGCTGAGGATGAAGCTTGTCTTCTTATCCACAGTGATAGGATTAGTTTATTCTGCCAAGTTATGTTCCTGCTCTGAAATGGTTTCTAGGAACTCTTTGTTGAACCATGGACTTTGGAAATGATGATATCTGGTGAGTCATGGGTTTGGATCTCGGATCAGCTCATGCTCTTAGATAACTGGGGGGACATGAAACGAGTTGGTCCTATGTATGTGGTACAGTAAGCAAGGATATAAGCTGGTGATTACTCTGGACAAAACCTGAAGGTTAGATCATAAGTTGGTATGATAGAATCAAGTTAGTCCGTGGAATATGGTATAGTGCATAATTAGGTAATGATCAACTCTTGTTAGATCAACTGAGGCGATTAGGCTAGACAATATTTGAAGAATGGGTCAAACTCTTGTTTTGATATTATAGAATCAAGCTGGTTCAGTTGAGGCCAGGTAGAGCTGAATATAATTATTTTGGTATTAATATATTTATTTATTATCTAAGTTATTGACTTGCTGTTATCATGGGAACGACTCTATTATTACAGTTTTTAGGCATATAAGCTTGACTTAACTGAAATGTTTTGCTTGGTGTTGTGGACCATGGGATGGAAGCATTGACTTGTCTAAGAATTCATTTAATTAAGTGAGGGACGCGGTTTGCTAGTCACCAAGTAATTGCAATTTTTCGGATACTTCCCAAGGATATTTAGGAATTTTGCTTGTGTCTATTATTTGTGGTTACATATCTTCTTTCAGATTTAACAACGATCAAATGGTGTCAAACTACTTTAAGCTTGGCATCAAATCGCATTATTTTTTTTTTCCGAAATTATATTTTATCTTATTTTTATGTGTTTGGATAAATGATGTGTCTTGCAGTGTGCTATAAGCATCTTACGTATACCATGTGTATTTGAAAAGAACATTGGTTTTTTTTTTTTTCAACTTCGATTGCTAATATTTTTTTAAGATATCTATAAACTACTAATGAGCATTGAAGGATTGGTATTTGCTAACGTTGGTATTCATTTTGCTCTTGAAATGAATTTCTACTAGCTGTCTTCTTGTATTTGTTTCTTTTGCTTTATAGACATCATTTTGATCGAGATATACTTTTATTTGAATCCAAGTATGCAATTACAAATCTTAACTGTTGTTGCTTATTTCATCCTTGCGTCATTGCTTATTTTATCCTTGTGTCAAGGTAGCTACAATGCTCATATAACAGTATTTCGCTAAGTTAGTTGATTATCCATTTGCCCAAGCCACCTACAATTTTCTTCTTCCAGATATCATATCTTTTCATACTCGCCTAGAGACCTGAATTTCCTTGAGCATACAAGTGACACTGGTTGGAGAGTGAGCAAACAACTAATACCCTCAACTTATCTCCATGGAATAGTGCATTTGCTTAAAAGATTTCTTCATTGGTTGTCATTGTTGTTAGTTTGTTCTCAAGTTCCCGTGCTATGTTCTGAAGACATCAAATAGCTGGGCCTATTATAATAGATCCTTGCTGGTTTCTTTCAAGTTATTCACAGGTATTTCCTGAATTTTACTTTGATCTATCATGTTTTGCTAGTTCAGTCCCTATATTCAACCCTTTGTCTATTGTTAGCAACGTAAAGACCGCTCTTCTACTTTGCTTCATATTATATAAATGAGATATGGATCTTATAATTCAATCAGACTGGAATGTCTATTAACCTGAAAATTGTAAGGCAGCTTCTCAGTATGAAGGAGTTAGTCATTAGTTGTTAAAGGTAACTGCAACCTCCAAGGCATTCTGGATTGGTGAAAAAGTTTTGGCATTCCCTCTCCTTAACTGTGTTTCCCTTGCTTGCTTGATGTCTTGCAAAATTTCTCATATTCACTGATTAAAAGTACGTCTCATGGATATGTGATACCCATCAGATGATATTGATCAGAGCATTCCAATCTTAGAGCACTTCGGTTAGTACTAGAGGCTTTATAATATCATGCATTTAGTAATTGTAAGGTGTAAATAATTAACAAGTTGGCAGGGATGGGTCATCGTCAAGATGAGACTATCACCAGTTTTTTCTGGTCATTTTACACTTTAGTTTGCTCAAGATATTGCTTGATTTAACCTTACAGAAGGTTCCTATGCATTTTGAAACTATTGCCTTGTAGCTACCTCAGATCATATCATTAGTTGATTAATTTGGAGCAGTAAATACATATGAAATGAGATGATCCTCCAAAGGCAATGCCGAATTCTGACGAAATGATCCATGGTGGAGCCTCTTTTGCTCATAAAAATGACCCTGACCTTGATAAAACTCGTGAGGAAGTCTTGAGAAGATTTGATGGCCTATTGAGACCAGGAGGTTGGTGTGCGCGGACATCTGGACTGAAGGAAGATCCTTATGTGGTGCATGGGAGTTCAGATACAGTTAGGCCATCTGTTAGTCATCCTTGGAGCTTGTAAAAATGCGAAAGGATATGGAATAGAAAGACCAAATTTTATCAGCTATGTTCAGGAAATCCAAATGTTGTATTGATTCAAAAATTTGTAATGAAATTATAATTTTTATGCAATTTCAAAGTTCGTTTACAAAGTGTAATTTTCAATTTTGCCGGTCAATTTTTAATTATGCTCAGGAAATCCTAATGTTGTATTGATTAAAAATTTTTTAATGAAATTATAATTTTTATGCAATTTCAAAATTTGTTCACAAAGTGCAATTTTCAATTTTGTTGGTCAATTACCATATATAAATGTAAAAAAAAAAAAAAAAAAAAAGTATATGGTACGTTGGAAAAAGTTGCAAAAGGGTCTACTGCAACGTTGAAAAAATGTTGCAAAATGGTTTTTCGCAATGGTAAATAAACGCTGTAAAATGATCTATTGCAACCTTTAAAAAATGTTGTAAAAGATTTTTTCGCAACGGTGAATAGACGTTGCAAAAAGTCTTCCCTCAACTGTAGCACCGATCCTCGCAACACATGTTAAAATGTTGCAAAAGGTCTACGCAGCGGCAAGGTGTTTTCTTGGTATAGTGTCAAGCCACTTTTTCCACACATTTGGAGGAACTCACAAGTAATATCAATTTATCTAAAATACATTCTATTTATTAACAATTTGAACTGCATATAAACACTTTCCAAACGTTTTTAAACTTATGAGAGAATATTTTCTGCAATCATCTGCAAATCGATAATCATTATGCCATAAATTAATAATTTATTCTCTTTCCAAAAAATAAAATTAAATTAAAATTTGTTCAACGGTAAAAGTATAAAAGACCACGACATTTTCTTGAATATATGAGGGCTCATTTGGTTTGTGTTACAACTTTCATTTTTGAATTTTGAGTTTATTTTCAATTTTTTGTTTTGAGGGTCTGTTTTAAAATTGTTAAAAATGTATTTGTTTTGCCACATGATTTTTTTTTTTTTTTCAAAATAGGAAATTAGAAAACATGTGTGGTTTGAAATCTTGAAAATTTGTTTTATAACATTTTATTCCATGAAATTTGATTATTTAGTAAAAATGGAATAATTTTATGTTAATTTATTATCAAATAATATATACATTTTAAAGTTTGAGACTCTTATAATACTTTTTCTTGCTATAATAATAATAATAATAATAATAATAATAATAATAATAATAATAATAATAATAATAATAATAATAATAATAATTTGAGTTCAAAATATAGAAAACAACTGGTCACAATTAAGACAGAGTGACAGTGTCTCTGTTAACAACCAATCACAATTAGTCACAATTGGCACAATTAACACAAAATTGGTCACAACCGGTCACAATTAAGCACAGAGTGACAGTGTCTCTGTTAACAACCAATCACAATCAGTCACAATTGGTCACAATTAACAAAACATTGGTCACAATCGGTAACAATTAAGCACGGAGACACAATCGTGTCTCCGTGATCGTGTCTCCAGTCACAATAAACACATTTTTGGTTGCAACCGTCACAATAAATACATATTGTCTAAAATTGCGCTTGTTTAGAATAGTTACCAATATTTCTTAACTAGTGGATGAATCATCAATAAAAATAATTAATTAGTTTAATTGATGTATTTTCAGCTTAGTTTCAGCTTCTGCCACCTCAGGCATGCATCAGCATTAGTATTATCATCCAAAGCAAATCATGAAAGTTAAACATTTCCATTTTTTACTAAGAAAATCAACCCTATAGAATTTCATAACATACAGAGGGATGTAATTTCAGTGGTCTATATTACAAACTAAGGAGATGTACTAAGGAAGCCCGAAAAGAATTAGATATCTTTTAAATATCTTTGTGTAACTGAAGCTTCAAATTTTTGTATTGTTTTCCTACTGCGATTCCGTTTCCGTTACCCCCAATTTCATTTTGCAGTCACTTATTTCCTTTGCCGATTCACTTGCTCTTCATCAAGAGAGAAGAAAGAAGGTAATTTGCAGATGCTGTTAATTGAATGGGTCATGAACTGTTCAAATGGTTAGTGGAAATTTTGAATTTTTTTTCTAATTGCCAGATGAACATACTTTCCCAACTACAAGAACATTTGAATACAATAGCATCGCTTTCATTCAATACCTTTGGGACACTTCAAAGGGATGCCCCTCATGTTCATATGTCACCTAATTATCAAGAGCTTCCTATTACAAAGGCCGTAGAAGATGATGCTATTGATCTTGCAGAGCAACCCAAGCTCATGAGTGCCGAGTTAGTGAAAGTTGCCAAGCAAGTTTGTTGATTAGCAGTATAATGTAGCCGTGTCTTTTTTTTCTGTAATTGCTCAGGTTTTTATCAGGCAGTATAACGCAGCCAACATCACCACCACATCTAAATCACCACCTACATCACCCATCACCACCGCCAACTACTAGCATCGTCAACAAAATTATTGCACAACCTGATCGAAAATAAAATTGCATCAACTGTAGTAGCAACCGCATCGGCATCATCGCAAAAATCCAAAATGAGATCCAATCGACTGCAATGCAACGTATCCGACAGCGACATCTCTAAAACTGTATGCCGCTGTGGCAACGATTGGCCATTGTCGCTCTCGCCGCCTATTGCTTCAAAGTAACACCGTCGTGGGCGCCGCTTCAGGTAGATGCTCCGGCGCTCTCGTTGCCTATTGCTTCAGAGTGACGCCGTCGTGGGAGCCGCTTCATGTAGATACTCCAGTATAGAGAATAGAGAAGAGATGGTTTAGAGGGGGAGGGGGAATAATTAGGGATTGTGAGTGAAATTGGGTAGGGTAAAATACGTAGAATAATATATATATATATATATATATATATATATATATATAATATTTAAAATTTAAATTATGACCTGATTTTTGAAAAAAAAAAACTATTAAATCTTAATTTTGAATTTGAAAGTTTAAATATAGGATTTTGTGTAATTTGCTCTAAATCTAGTTCCATCTCACCTCCCTCTTTTTAGTGCACCTAAAAATTTTGGGCTTGCATTTTCAAATTGTGACAAAAGATTTTATGAAGTGTCAATTAATTGCTTCGATGACTTTTTCACGCATAATAGGTTCCAAAATTATTGTATCATCCCCAAGTTCATCATCAACAAGATTTTCAATAGCAGAGTGTGCCTTCCTTTAAATAGAGTTTATATTCGTCACTGTTTGACAATTATTATTTCAAAATTATTTAATTCTCATACTTATTTTTAATTACATATGTATATAATAAAATATTTTGCACGTAAACAAAAAAAAATTTCTTACTTTTTAACCACATATTCTTTAAAAAATAACTATTCTAAACTATATTTTCTCAAAATAATGGCCATCAAACTAGGGCTTAATGTAATAGGTTTAATCATTTGATTAAATAAGTACAGTAACAATGAAATTTATTTAATTAAATTAGTAGCTATAATGAATTTAATTTTTAGGTTATTAATAAATAATGTTTATTTAATTATTAGATTAGAACAATATATAATTAATATTTTAATTGGTTAAATGTATGAGTATTGAATCATAACGTGTTATATAAGTTAATAATTTATTTTACAGGTCACAACATTATTAATGTACAGAAGTAACACTTATATGATATATATACACCCCCTTATAAAAATTAGCTTTAAACACATTGTATCATCTTTTATCAAAGCCTGCTAAATATTTTAAACTCTGTCCGTGCATGCTAGTATTTTATTGGGCCACTAGAGTTACAATCAAAATGCGATTTGCCATACATATGACGTCGAAATTTCATAGAGGTCTTGGGGTATAGAGCATGTTTCAAATAGTTTTGAATAGAAAAAAAAAGTTTATTTTTTGTCTTCAAAGTTAAATAACTTAAGTTTAGTTTTGTACCAAAAAAATTATTTTGAACTTATTTACTTGCAAGTAAATTTCTTAAGCTTAGCCAAATGCTCTAAAATGAATAATTTAGAAATATAAGACCTACTTTATTGGACCTATTAGATTTAGATGGTAAATGCATTTTGCCATTCACTATGGGAGAGTCGCTTCGTATGATCTAATATATTTATCATTTCAATTAAGCTTTGAAGTTACGATGATATAATCAACCTCTTGAAATTGAAATACATCGTTGTTGTTTGATTTAATAGATATTGACTGAACTCTAATGTTACATTGAAATAGTCATTCTATTTAATCAGAGCTCTTGACAAAGCACATGATTCTACATCTTCAGCTAGGCTTGTCAATAAATTTTATTTCCTATCCAAATTTATATTTTTTTAAGAACTAGAATTGCTAAAGATTAAAATTCATAAAAAATAAAAAAGATTAAAACTCACTTGTATCAGAATCTGATTAGGCAGATTTAGAACTAATTATCCAAAAATCCAATATAGGTATGTGGTTAAGATTTTAATTGGATGAAACCAAAAATATTATAACGCCTTTAAATATTAGAAATGTACATAAATTAGTTATTTACAAACATAGAACTAAATATTAAGCCCTTGTTTGATTTTTATTTTTCCAAAATCACTTTTCTTCAAACTTGTTTTCTACAATACAATTTTTCCAATAAAATAATTTTGCACATGAATATATATATATATAATTTCATTCTCTGCAAAATCATTTCTCAAAAAGTTAAAATAAAACAAGGGCTAAATATAACAACTAGCTTTTAAATATACAACATTATTGAATTGATCCACATTAGGTTATAACTTACAAGAAGGGGACATGAACTTTATCCCTCATTTCAAAATTATATATGAACTCAATTTGTTTCAAGACCATTCATGAACTAACAAATTTTGTTCCCCATCCCCATACATAAATTAGCTTCCTTCAAATCAATACAAACATAACAATTCATATGACTATGATGTGGCAAACAATGGCAAGTTAATTACACAAATGATACATAAGTTTTATATCTTATTTCGAAATAACACATGAACTCAATTTTGTATCAAAACCAATAATGACCTTAAATTAACATGTGCTTGATCTAAGCCATATTTTGTTCTTGTAGCTTTTGATATAGCCCCCTGTTTGGTCCTCATTTTATGAAATATATTTTTTCGCCATACTCATTTTAATCGCACATTCTTTCAAATAAATTATTTTGCACGCGAATTCTTAATTTTTCTTACTTTTTAACTACACATTCTTTAAAATGACACTTTTATATATAACTAGACAAATTGAATGTACGAATAAAATTTATATATAACTAGAAAAATTGTAATATAACGTTACATATTACAATTGTACCCGACGATGTTTTATAGCATAAAATTCATCTATAATAGAATTTAGATCTAAATTAATACTAAATTCTCGTTCAATGTTTAGTGTTAAAACAATTGGCAAGAAAACCATAATCCATTTTGTTACGAATTTTCGTCTTCACATGTTTCATTGCTGAAAATGCTCGCTTCACCATCGCTGTTGAAACTGGTAGCGTCAATACTAAACAAATCAATTTAGTCAAAATGACGTAATTCTCCGACATTCTACTTGCAACCAATTCCCGACATAAACTAGAAAGTGTAGGCACTTGAAATCGAGGTTCGAAAATCACATCATTCTTATAATGTTGCAACTCAATTTTCAAACAATAAATATCTTATTGCATAAAATCTTTTATATTTGTGTTTCTTTCATATAGATTCACATATTTCTATATTCAAGAAAGTAAAAACTAACTGGTTAGTTGTTTTGTTTGTTTTTGACTTGTAGATTTAGTAGTGGATTAATGATCTCGTTCTTTGATTACTAGATTGTTAAGTAATTATTTATTTATTAATCGATTTCATGTTTCTAGTTGTAAATTAGACTTCTAATTTCGCTGATATGTTCTATTAGGGTATTTCCAATGGTTTGTGGTTTATTATTAGTATAATTTTGTATTTCCACCATTATTTGGATTAATTAATTTGTTTATTTAGAGACTTACTCCTCACCTCACGAAGGGAAAACACCTCCATACCAGATAGCTTTTTCAAACACTGATATGAAAATAATAACTTCCGTGTTTATGAGCAGAATTTTGAGATGCTAAATAGAAAAAGTGGAAAGGTGAAGAAAATGACATAATGAACAAATAAAAATGAAAGAAGCTAAATGGAGTCATTGAGGTATTTGATTTATGCAAAAACCCGTAATCTACTAGGTTGAAATTAACATATGCCAAACTGATTAGAGAAATAAAGAAGCATATTTTCGAGCCAAATTCATACCACAACTTTGAGGACCCATGATGGAGACTACTACATAAGAAATACCACATTCAATAAGTTTAACTTCCTTCATGAAATTGTCAATTCTAGAGACATTGAACAGTGGACTATTGGGTTGGACAGTAGAAAAAGGGAAAAATTCATAAACCAGGCTTAATCTATCCCAAAATAAAAAATTAGGTCCCAAGTTTAAAAATTGCAAAAATCAGGGTTTTCATGAATTATTTAATTATATTTCACAATTATTATATTAAATTAAATGTTTAAGTGTAATATAATATAATTACCACCTCCACCTCCACCTCCACCTCTCCTACTACTTCGGTGACTCTTCCGGTGATTGATCTGTCGTCGCTTAATTCCGGTAACTGCTCCGATTCTGAGGTCACGGATGTAAAAATTTATATTACAATTAACTTTATTGGTCACTGATCACAAGTATTACATGTCACAGATTTTTAATTAGTCACAAGTTAAAAAAAAATATTCCATACTTGTTGGTCACATGTTATATTTTCAGTCACAGAGTAACGAATTTTAAGGTCACATGTCATAGTTATCATATAGATTGTCACATACACCTAAACACCCGTCCCCCAATCCTAGTGCACCACCAATACTTAGTCACAGATCGATATAGTTGGTCACATACACCCAACACACTCGTCTCCCAATCCCAGTACATTACCAATACTTGGTCACATACACTTTGTCCCATCCGCCACACCTGTCCCCCAATCCCAGTACACCAACAATACTTGGTCATATACTACAGATCGACCAAATAGTTGGTCTCAAACACTTCGTCCCATTCGCTGCACTCGTCCCCAATCCCAGTACACTAACAATACTTGGTCATAGGTCATAGAACGACCAAATAGTTGGTCACAGACACCCATCCGCCACTGAAATCCCTAAACCACCCACCAACAATATCACCACCAACTATCATCACCCAACCCACCACCACCATAATAATAACAAAAAACAACCATCCCATCGCCGCCTGCACCACCACACCAAGAAAAACACCGCCATTGCCATCGACCCTGCCACAACACCACACAACCATCGCTACAACAGTTCCACCGTGCACCCACACACACAGATCCATCCACACACACAGAGATTAGGGAAGATGGTCGGGTTTACCCTCGCTGGGGGGACTGCATTGATAGTAAATATTTTCGACTGTAAGGAAAGATTTTACACTGTTGAATGGACTGTTGCATTTCTTACAGCAAATCCAGATTCCCTTTTCCCGTCCTGCCGTCGATTCACAGTCGTCCAATCAATTTGGGAACTGATCGGAGGACGTTGGTTGCGGTTGCTTGTAGATACAATAGTAGTAACAGTAAGTGCGAGTTTGACGGTTTGAACATGCCGCTCAAGCCGAAGACAACAATTGGGAGGTTCTTGAGTGGCGATTCACAACAGAGGGTGATGGGGAAGGGGAAGGGGAGGGGGAGGGGGCGAAGCGATGGCAGCAACGTCGACGGTTGGTGGCGGCGGGTAGAGAGTGAGAAGAAATGAAATGGATTAGGGTTTTGATAGAGTTTCTATTTAAAATAAATTTGATGGGGTGGGTATATAAATTAATTTAATTTAAAATATTATTATTAATGTTAATTGAAAAATTAAAACCTGATTTTTGATTAAATAAACCGAAAACCTGATTTTTAAAAACGTCAAACTTAATGATTGGTTTCTAGTAATCACCATTAGAAAAAATTGTGCTTTAACCATTTTTTTTTACAGAAGTTGGGCTAGGTTTGGGCAAGGGTGGGCTCCTATCTCTGCCCATGGCAAGGAAGATGATTGGGTGTGGAAGAGTCGTGGTATCAAGGGTGGAGCCCAATGAGGTTCAGTGTGGGCACATGCCCATATTGAACATCTGGGCTCAACCTCATGGGCTATATATAATATATATATAGTAAAATAATCTTCCAGCCCAACGATTAGGGAGAACCCAAAATCTTTACCCACTGCCTAAATATAAATGGGCCAAACCGCTCCCCAGCCCAATTCAAAAAATTAAAAACAAAACAACAACCCTCCATCCATCCTCATCTACCCTCTAGTCTCGACCTCCGCCAGTCCGACTCCTCCACCTCCAGCTCGGTGTCGACAATTAATTCTGCTTCTTCATCCGCCCGGACCGCCCCTGATCGGCAGAATTTCCTGTTCGACTTCGAAAATCGGCAACACCGCAAGTCCGCAACAGTAACCCTACTGTAACTCCGTGTAACTAGCTGTATTTCTTCAATTCTTTGCTCTATTCTCAGTAAGCAATATTTTCAGTAAGCAATAAGCCCTATTTTATTTGCTCTATTTTCTTTGACTGTAAGCCCTCTTTGCTCTATATTGTTGGCTGTGAGAAAACTGAAAATTGTGGGTTTAAGCGATTCTATACTATGCTTGAAAGTTGAAGTAGTAGGAGTAGGAATAAGGAATGTACGATTGTTCTATATTGGTAAAGTAGTAGGACGGTAGGAAACTAGGAATTGGGATTGTTCTTGGCTGTGCCTGTGTTACCTGTGCTGTGTAGTGTGTAGCCTGTGTTCTGTGTTCATTCTGGTCTTATTTTATTTCAGGTTGCTGACTATAATATTACCGCTGCACAGCAAAGCATAGTTTATATTGATGAAGTTGACAAGACCACAAAAAAAGGTATTCCAAAGCATACTTCAGTAAATAAAATATATGTTGCATTTACAATTTCTTAAAATCATCTATGTTAATGATCCAATTCATTCTATATTGTATCTGTAATGCAAGCAAGAATCCAGATATTTCTATCAAACTTGGATGCTAAAATGTTCAGCCTAAGTAGCTGTTTGAAAATTCACAAACAAACCAAGCCTGGAGTGTATATATAATGCAGACGTAAGGCAAAAAAAAAATTGTAACCTCTGACTCAGCATTTTATGAAGAGAAGGAGATACCCTTGCTTTTGACGAGCATAACAGAATGTTCCGAGTTCAAAAGACTGATTTTCTAAATACTCTCTTTTTGCTGATAATGAAACGCCTTGGAGTTCAAACATTTGATGGTTCAAACAATTGTGTAAGCCAATTTTGTCAAAGTCCCAAATGACCAACATTTGACAAAATTGTGTAAGGAATAGACATTTTGAGACAAAGTCCCAAAAAGTAGTGCTTTATTGATGAAGATTTACAATCGGGGAGAAGCGAAATGCCTCCAAGTGACGTAAGCACATAGAACAATTGAAAGTTAAATGTGATAAAAGTAAAGGAAATAAAAATTACATATTCTCCGTTAGAGAGTGTTTGATTCAGAGTCCTTTCTTCTATGCCTTCTCTTCTCTTTTATACTCCTCTGACAGTTGTTGTCATGGAACCACCTGAAACTACTCACATTCTTCATCATGGCTGACTTGTCATGGAACTACCGTTCTAACTGCTGTAATTATTTTTACCATTGAATTGCTTGTAACCGAGATTTCCTGGATCATGGGACTTGATGAGATTGCCCCTTAACTATCTTAGTAATTGTTGCTTAAGATAGCAATTTGCCCAGATCCTAGGCGTTTCACAGACTTAGGCGATAGTAGCACCGTCGCCCTGAATATTCATAAAGTGATGTATTCGCCCAGAGTTTGGGCGTCTTGTATATTTGGGCGATGATGGGTCTCCGCTACATAACTCTGTCTTGGGCATTTTACGTGGTCTCACTTGGGCTCGTCCTTTAGATTTCCTAACTGGGGCTTGACTCCTTTGGCTTCATTTTTATGCGTCAACGAGATATATTAGACATATATTTACAAAGAAAAAGCTTAAATATAATGAATCTACACGTAAAATTATTTTATTGAAAGAATATGTGACTAAAAATGAATTTTTATAATATATATATATATATATATATATATATATATATATATATATATATATATATATAATGAATATTCATGATCATTTGATTTCTTACAAGTATACAATATCACGAATAAATAATAAAGTGATGAATAAGATATCGTTTCCAAGAGGATCACGTACATATCTAGTATCAATTAATATTAAATATAATCGAATAGTCAAAGTTGTTTGAAGAAATCATTCTAATTAATTAAATTAAATTTATTTATTTATTCTAGTAAGTAAATTATGGAGTTTTTGTAAATTAAGATGAAATGGTTGATAATACTTTTGATGGAGTCTTGAAATTGCCTTTGATTTTCTCATAAGATCAGTGAGTTTGCTTCGTTTTTATATATAAGGGTAATTAAGTCAAGAATCACGTCCAAATTGAATTTCAAAAGAGTTTCAATCAAATAAGGAAATTTGTTTTCGCGTCATGCATGATTATGTCTCTGAATAGTTATCGATATTTTTATCATAATTTTATCTTTCGATGTCCTATGAGGCGATTTAAAGTTATTTGAAAATATAACTCAAATAGCTACAATTTTTATAGAAATAAATTTTTCCAATTCAAATATTTACTATTCTAAAAATGGGTCTCAATCTCCGTCTGAGAATTTAGATTGGTGAAAATACATTGATTATATTTCAATGCTTCACTCATTATACTTCTAATTCCATCTAATTGATCTCCCATGATCTTCAATTAATGTTTTGTGGTCCGAATCAACTAATGTACATTTACAATTTAAGCCCTCAACTTTTGATTTCTTCATTTTTGGTTCCTATATTCTAATTTTACATTTAATAATCAAGTTTCACCTAACAAACAAAATATACAAAAATTTAGGTCATAATTAATTAAAATAACTCCTAAATATCTACTTTCAAATGTCTAGATAAGTGTGTAAATTACACTTATCAAACACCAAAGGGCTTAGTGTATATAGCACATTCAATTTTATTTTTTTTTTCGATTTATGTTTTTGTTGATGATATGGGTATACATGAATATAGATATTGAGGATCGGGCATCAAAAGTACCTTGATCAGATACAATGGATACGGATTGATGTATCACTAAGAAATGATCGTTTGAAGGAATCAAGTCGATACAATTAGGTGTGAGATCGAATTGAAGTTCGTTGAGCACGTGGCAAATGATTGTCCAATCCATAAACTATGACCGTGAGATGTGGTGAGAATAAGGTTCTAAAATGTGTGAAAATGCGTTTGTTCAAGTACTACAAGCATATGCATGTTTATGCAAAGCATGTGTGTAATTAACTAATTAGGCGTTTCTCATTTTTTTTTATATTATTTTAAATATTTTAAACTGATAAATAAATAAAATGATGCATTCTTCTAACTTTATACGTATTCTTCAATTTATTTATTTTTTTAAAAAATATTGCTAAATAGTTAATTGATCGATTGAATAAATTATTAATTTTCAAAAGACTGATTTTCTAAATACCCTTGGAAACGTCTTTGTTGGGTCCTAGTTATTTCATTGAAAGGCACCACTCTTCCTGCATTATACTGGAACGAATGCCATACATTGGGTTGGCGAGGCTGCGGCCTAAATGTTCTTCCTTGACTGGCCGATCCAAACCCCCTTTTTCTAGGTAGTCCTCTGTAAAACGGCACCCTTTGCCCCCTGACAGGCTGAGCGACCGGCATGAAATCAAAGCGATGGTGGAATTGCTGCGTCATTGGTGACCCTGTATTTGCTTTCAACTCGTGTTTACATCTGTCGCACAGAACATCTTCGCCCTGTTTGGGCTCCTTCCCTTTGATGCGTTCAAAAACCCTGGAATGTGGTTTGGATTCTTCTTCTTCGTCGTCAATTACCAATCTGAACTTTGGCAATTTGTTTTTCAAACCAGTTGTTAACATGTTCATTGCCAGTGGCCGTGGGAAAGGATTTTCATCCACCGCCATCTTTATCTTTTCTTCGAACGTAATTCGTCCTGATTCAATAGCATCCTGCAACACATGGCGAAAAACCACACAATAATTAGTCGCATGTGACCATGCATTATGCCATTTACAGTATTTTTTACCCTTAATTTGTTCAGGGTCTGGCAATTTGTGTTTGTCGCTCAACTTTATTTGCTTATCCTTATATAATTTATCGAATATAAGGTCAGCTTTAGTTACGTCGAACGAGAACGTTCGCGCCTTTCTATTTTCACCCTTTGCAGGTTCATATTTGCCTACTATTTTTGGCTTAACTAATATAGGACAAGTGTACGCTTCTCCCTTTACTAACTCAGCCAAACATACTTCAGTTTGGTCGTAATAACCATTATCGACAGTATGAACGTTGAAGTTCGGGTCTTTGTAATAAGTCTATTTACTGGAATTTTTCATATGTTCTTCTTCTCTTATCAATCGCTCATACCTAACAATGTTTACACTAAGTTGGAATAAATCCGGGAATTCCCTATCTTGGAATTTCTTCTTTAGATCAAAGCTTAAACAATTTTGGACAATTTTAACAAATTCCTTTTCTGGCAAAGGCACAAAGCATTTACTTTTGGCCGTTTTGAACCTCTGTAGGAAATTTTCTGCCCATTCGTTAGGCAATTGACGTAAATTCGCCAAATCGGCCAGTATAACCTCAGACTCGGTCTTATAAAATTGAGCATGGAATAATTGCTCCATTTGCTGCCATGTTTGGACGGAGTTTGCTGGCAAATTAATGAACCAAGAAAAAACTACCCCTATTAAAGAACTTGGGAACAACCTCAACTTATGGTAATCATTCACCTCACCACTTTGTAATGTGAATCGCCCTACATGTTCTAATGTAGATATTTCTCCTAGACCAGTGAATAGTGAGAATTCCGGTACTTTGTACCCTCTAGGCCATGGATATGCTTGATCTATCCAATCAGGGTATGGCTTGGTATAAATTGGCCTAATAATCGGACGCACCCCAACTGCTATTTGATCTTGCACTATTTCCATAATTTGGTTTCTTAGTACGGCGTTAGGGTCATATGGGTTCCCTATTGGTTGATTTACTGGCTGATTTGTGGGAGGCCTGGTAGTTTGCCCTTGATTGGCCATAAAAGTGTCATTATTCGAGCTGTTATGACTGTTAAATTGAGTGCTTAACCCGTCATTTGTACTTAAACCATTCTGTCCGTTGTTTGGGACATTATCTCTTACGTTTGTACTACCCCGCAGGTTGGATGTAGTGTTATCATTATTCAAGTTCAAGGTCCCGTTTCCCCATAGGTTTGAAGTAGAAGGGCCAAAATGTGGCTCTAGACTTGGGCCTGAGTTTACACCAAGGGAATTATATGGCGAAGTATGCCCTACGATAGTCCTAGACTGAAAGTGACTACCTATAGGCATAACGGGTTGACACATTTGGCTTACCAACTTATTCATGATTTCATTTAACGTATTCAGTTGTTTAGCCATATTATCAAAATGCCTATTCTCATTTTGGGTAAACTTCTCCATATTATGAATACTTCGTAAATTTACCTGTTCAACGACATCCTGCGTGAGTTCTCCCAGCAATGCACGCATTGTGCGAGGGCTCAATTCTGTCATTGGTTCGTAGCGGCTGTGACTGCTTTGACTTTGTCCATCTGTTCGTGGAGAATGTTGTTGCTCCTCATATCGCTCAACTACAGACTGGACTACTCCTTGACTTGCTGGTTCCTTATCGAAATTTTTATGAGGCATGATATCTTTTCTTTTTTGTATCTTCACTTACAAAACACCAACTGTCCCACTGGGCGTGCCAAATTGTTTTCGCGTGTTTTCCAACCCGCCAACAATTACAAGAAAAGGATCAGACGATTGTGTAAGGAACAAACCTCTTGAGACAAAGTCCCAAAAAGGGGTGCGTTTACTAGTGAAGAGTTACAATTGGAAAGTAGACAAAACGCCTCCAAGGGGCGCAAGCACACGAGTACTGAGAAATGATTAAATTTAAACTAAGGAAATGAAAATTACATATTCTCTTGTCGAGAGTTTTTGATTCGGGGTCCCTTTCTTCTACAACTTCACTTCCTTTTATACTTCCCGAGCGTCTCTTGGTTAACGAAACTGCTTGGAACTGCTCCATTACCTTCGTGACTATCCGCTTCTTCAGTGAGAAACTGCTTATTGGGGAGATGTTACTTAGTAACTGTTGCCACTACTCTTGCCTTTTAACTACCCGTTTTTGGATCGTGGGGGGCGTGCCGGGTTTACTTGACAACTGTTTTCGTAATTGCTGAATTGGATAAACTACACCTTTTAGACTTGTCTGATTCTGGGCGACTTGAGAGTTTGGGCGATAGTGAGGCTATCGCTCTAGGCGATTGTGCAGTACTTCACTTGTTCAGCATCTGGGCGTCCTACGGGCTTGGGCGATGATACTCCTTCGCTCTCGAGCTTCCAATATTTAGGCCTTTTCTCAGGTTTCCAGATTGGGCTTTTCTTCTTGGACCTTTTAATTGATTTCCATTGGGTCTTCATCTTGGGTTTCTCAATTGGACTTTTCTTTGATTTTGGGCTGCATTTTTAGTGTATCAACAGATATACATGTATTATGTTGGGGATTGTATCAGACTTTATTGTTTGTTTTTGTTTGATTATTGATTCTGATGAACACATTATGCCATTACCTGTTTTATAATCATATTGTGCGACTTTTCAAAATTTTGGACACTTTTGCATTATCACATGTTTCTCCTGTTCTTCAATTAGTGATGGCAATGGACCGAGCCAAGGCAGCTCGGCCCATCAAACCATGAGCTCGGCTCGAGCTCGTGGAAACGAGCCACGAGCTCACGAGCTGAGCCAGTTCGTGGCTCGTTTTACTCGTGGGCGAGCTCGGCTCGGCCCACGAGCTTGTGAGCTCACGAGCCGAGCCACGAGTTTTTTGTATTTTTTTTTTTTTTAAAATTTCACAAGCCCACGAGCTCACCTACGGCTCGGGCTCGTCAAATCGGCTCGTTACCCATGTTTTTACAAGCCAAGCAGCCGAGCCAACAAACCACTTGGCTCGGTTGACATCACTATCTTCAATGCATGTGCATAATAACAATATGGATTTCAAATAACATGCAAAATCTTTTGAACCAGTTCATTTGTATGTTTATCAAAGTATGCAGGTAACTCATTTTTTTTTAATTTCTCGCCAAACATATTAAGAGTAAGCACTATTACACTTATTTCAATTTAAAATAGCATATATCCTGTTTTTACATGATGTAATGTTATTGGTACCACAGGTTTCATATTGTTCATACCACGTGATTTATCATTACAAGTTGACGTTTCGAATTTAAACTGTTTGATTAGATTGAATTATTTCTCATGTTCGAACTATGTAACTTCTAGTGCAATATTTATATTTATGGTTATGAATCGTCATTTTTTTAAAATTTGAAATGTATCTTATGGTGTAATGTTCGTTAGATAAATAACACTACACATGTACATGATTTCCAAACCATGCAATTTCACATCTGTTCTCCAATATCATACATGTGTGTTACTTCAGGGATTGCGCCAAAATTTTGTAATGTGTTTATGTTCAATGTCTTCGACATTAGCACAACATTATATTGGACGTAAAGATTGCAATCTAGTATGAAAAAGAAATCATTACATACACTATTGCAGTTGAAGCCCTTAAGTCTAAGAATTGGAAATTAAGTTTGAGGTTAAAGGATCTAACAAAAAAGAAAAATTGTATAGCAAGAGAATGAGACAAACGGGAGATAATAATGCTAATCAAATGACTGGAATTAATGCGAGATTTTGGACATAAATTGAAGGTTTTTTTAGAATTTCTAAATTTGATTCCATTTTCCAACTTTTGTAGTGTTTGATTGGCGAAATTTTCCAACTTTCTAAATTTTCTACATTTTTGAAGAAAATAAATTATTGATGTTTTGGTGGGAAAATATTTTCCCTTTTTTTTTGGGGGGGGGGGGGGGGGGGGGGGGGGCAATTGGAAGAAATTCTAAATACAATGGTAAACAAAATTTCACTTTTATTGACAATTTCCATGATAAACAAAGCCAAACGAATGATATTCGGTATGATTATTTTTTTCAAAATTTTTTATTTTTGATAATTGGAACAAATTCTAGACATAATAGAAGAAAATATTATCACTTTAATGAACAATTTTCATAAAAAATGATGTCAAACAGACAATAAACTTTCAACATTTTTCATGAAAAAATATACCAATCAAACACAATTAATTATAATTCCTAGTAAAATAATTTCTAGAAAAATATTTTCCCTGTAAAATAGCTGAACCTTTGGGTAGACTATGCAGGATCAACGACAATAGCTGCATGGAGTACATTTTTGAAATAGCCTCTAATTTGGGATGAAATAAATGCATCATGATGTGTGATCTTTTGTTTTTTATTTCAATTACAAGAATAAAATGGGAGTAATTATAGGAGAAAGTATATATAGATTTTGTTTGAGCACCATTTTTTGTCAAAATAAAAAAAAAATAAAAAATCGCGTGTACACTCAGAAATTTTATATTTAAATGGGGTGTATACGATTTCCACCCCCCCCCCCCCCCCTTTTTTTTTTAGGTTTTACCATTTTATTCTCAATATATTTTCTGATTTTTTTATTTGTGACTGTAGTTGATGCCTTAAGTCTAGATTTCATTATTATTAATTAAAAAAAAAAAAAAAAGTTTGACCTATGTTTGGCTCATTATTATTAATGCTGGCATTAATTAAAAAAAAAAAAGGAATAAAAAGTTTGGCATATGTTGGGCTCATATTTATAAATTAATTATAAATATTGAAGCGGCTTTTTATTTATGCATTTTGAGAAATCAACAAATACCCAATTATTTCGAAAATATGTCTCTCTCTCTCTCTTATTTTCAATCACATTTTCAATAAAATAATATTATATGCAAACATAAAATTTTTTCTTATTTTTTAAACACACATTCTTCATCAAAATAATATTCAAAAATACATCTTGGACAAAAAAGGGGGAAAATTGCAGCAGCGGTTCCTAACATTTCATTTTTTATTTTTTTTTTGCAGACTTTATCCCAACCTTCAATTTGTGACAAAGAAGATTACTAACCTTTCAGAAATATTCTGTAGAGGTCCAAATGGATTGACCACAAGTTGACCAATAAAGTAAAAAAAATTGATCATTTTGACTAAATTAAAAATGGTAAAATAGTAACTTGATAATTACCACATTAAATAAAAAACCAAAAAATAAGAAAAATGTTGTCCCCTCCAAACCCCGACTCCACCCCAAATCCTATCTCCTTTCCCATAGCCACAAATAATGTTGGTACTACCGACAGTCCGCCGGCCATAGCCAACCTAAAACCAACCGCCGCCGCCATCAAACCTACACTCATTACCAAAAACCCAACTCCACCATTGCACACAAGCTATAAGTAAACCGCCACACCACTATCAAACCAAAATCAACCACCTCCATCAAACAAAAACTAAACGCCACCATTACCATCAAACATACACCCAAAACCAAAAATCCCAACCTAACGTTTTTGCAAATTGATTAAAAATTTGAGGCTGGAAATCACATAAAATGTTGTTATTCTTTCGAGGTTGATATCATTCGCGAAAGAAATGGAAGAAATAGGCAAGTTCTTAGCCTCAATTGGCGCTAGGCTTTTACCATTTCTTATTGCGGCTTTGGACAATAAACAATTGGTGAAATATTTTGAGGTTTTGGAGAAATTTGTTTAGTAGGAATCGCCAATGAAAATCGATTCAATAGGAGGACGATGGGTGTGTGATTGGATTTTTGGCAATGGGTGTGAGAAGGAAATGTTATCGGAAGTGGTGTGTGATTGGATTTTTGGCGGTGGTACCGAATAGGTGATTGTGCGGTGGCTGATTTCTTTTATTAATTATTTTAGGTTTTTTCCTAAATTTTTTGGTTTTTTGGTTCAGTGGTAATTATCAAGTTACCATTTTACCTTTTTTTTATTAGGTCAAAATTGATCAAATTTTGACTTTCTTTGTCAATTAACGATCAAACCGTCAATTTGAACATATGTTGCATAGTTCTAAAAGATTAGAAATCTTCATTGGCCCAAAATGAATGTTATGATAAAGTTTACAAAAAAAATGAAATGTTAAGAACTGCTATTACAATTTTTCTGATGAATAAATGGGGCTCAAATAGGTTCTTAATCACTACCCATTTAGTGCTTTCTGGGAGCACTATTAAACAGATTTTAATCCAAAATTAATCGTTTCTTTCCATCACTGGGTCTCACATGTGAAACAGGAAGTCAAGAATGACTGCTACCAACAGTTTAAAAAGCAATTTGTTTGGCAAGATTAGCGCTCCCAAACATGACCTTATTTATAGATAATTTTAATAGTTTATAAACATTTTCAAACATTAACTAATATTCTAATTGGTGGACTCTCATTTCCTTCTACTCGTTGACTTAGAAATCCTATTTCCTGCAATTTCACCAACCTTTTACCAAACGCAATTGCCACGTGGCCGTTTTCCATTTGCTAATGTCCTCTCTCCTACCACCTTCCCTACCATCACCGCATCACGCATGTAAAGAATTGACACGCTACAAACGCACCATATAATTTAATCGTTCTGGCGTCATAAAAAATCGAAAAGTTGTTGGCTGAATTCAAGGACCCACCTAACTACTTTTCTGGGCCCTCACCGACCCGGTCTGCCGAATTTCACCAACCCCCGACCGGCTTGGCAGGCGGTCCAATTACAACCACCCCATAAAAGGAGCTCCTAAATTCCATCTATATATAACCTTTCATTTCCCCTCTTTCGATCTCAGGGACAACCACCACTACCAGAAAATTTAGAAAACAGAAGAAATTATTCAAGAAAATGGCAGCAGAAAACGGTGATCAGGGCAGGCACCAAGAGGTTGGCCACAAGAGCCTTTTGCAAAGTGATGCTCTTTACCAGGTAGATAGGCTTAAACAATATAATTTACCAGATTTTATCCCCTTTTTCTTGTTGAATCCGAATTTTGCGTGTGGGTGTATTTGATTGGTGTTTTTGTGTTATTGTAGTATATTCTTGAAACTAGTGTGTACCCAAGAGAGCCAGAGGCCATGAAAGAACTCAGGGAATTGACTGCCAAGCATCCCTGGTGAGTTTCATCATTCCAGTTCAATCATGCTCACGGTGGGTAGGATAAAAATATTCCACATTAACGTGACAAGAGAACTTTAGTTATGTTTCTCTGAAACGGTCATAGAGAACCTCAATTTGTTACGTCGGTGGTGGGAAGTTTTTATCTTGTCTACAAATCAATTCTACTAGTTCAATATGTCATCCTTGGTTTATTGTTTGTGATTTGATTGTGATATAGGAATCTTATGACTACATCGGCTGATGAAGGGCAGTTCTTGAACATGCTATTGAAATTGATCAACGCCAAAAACACAATGGAAATTGGTGTTTACACTGGCTATTCTCTCCTGGCTACTGCCCTGGCACTTCCAGAGGATGGGAAGGTATCCAATTTTCCGTTTACAACTTTCATTCAAGCAAGTTTCGATTATCCTTAGCATATGAAACGGGGGGAAATAAGGCATTGAAATTGAATTGAATATTTGATTTTGTGGGTTGGTTTCAATTGTGCAGATATTGGCAATGGATATTAACAGAGACAATTATGAATTGGGTTTGCCCGTAATCGAAAAGGCTGGGGTTGCCCACAAAATTGACTTCAAAGAAGGCCCTGCTTTGCCTGTTCTTGACCAAATGATTGAAGACGTGAGTCTCATCAACCCCTCACTAAACTATTTTTCCTCATCTTTCTTTAAAAGTAAAAACTATACTCGACTTAGTTTTTGAAATAAAGAGAAATCGATATTAGTATGTTAATAGTTGAAATAAAATTTAAAATGCCAAAGTCAAAGTCAAACTAAGGCGGCCTACAATTTTTCAAATGTATTTTATTAACTTTTATCGTATATACTAAAAATATGATTTATAATCAAGCCAAATAGGGAAAATATAAACTTTCTCCATGTTTGGTTTAGCTACAAATATTTATAAAAATCTGAATCATAGTCAAAAATTAATTTTAATCATAAATGTGATGAAATTCACAACTTCGTAACTACACATTTCATAATTATTATTACTTTAGACAAACGAGGGCTTAATAGATGGAGTATAAATTATGAATTTTTTTAATTGAAATTGAATTTTTCTAAAGGAAAATGATACTTGTACACCTCATGATGTATACAGAAATTTACATTCATATGTATGCAATTATGTACATATAGCATTACCCTTCTCTGAATGTGCATGACATTGCAGGGGAAGTATCATGGAACATTTGATTTTATATTTGTGGATGCTGATAAGGACAATTATATTAACTACCACAAGAGATTAATTGATCTGGTCAAAGTTGGGGGAGTGATTGGGTATGACAATACCTTGTGGAACGGGTCTGTGGTGGCCCCACCAGATGCACCAATGAGAAAGTATGTTAGGTATTACAGGGGTTTTGTGTTGGAGCTTAACAAGGCTTTAGCTGCTGATCCAAGGATCGAGATCTGCATGCTTCCAGTGGGTGATGGAATTACCCTGTGCCGCCGTCTTAGCTGAGCACTTACTTGAAAAATATTATTATATCTCTTCTTTTCAATTGTAACTTGTATCCGTATTTTAATTTGGATGATGAGCAAACAAATCCAAAAAAGATACTAATCTTTCTATTCACATCTCTTTTGCTTTGAATTCAATTTTGAGCGCTTTCTTGTCCCACCCACTCACGCACCTTTTTCTGAAAAGTATAATCCAAAAGTACACTATGGATTTGATTTTATGATGACCTGCAAACGTCCAAATATATAAAAGCAATGCGACAATGGGTTGTGCTATTGGTACATAAGTATACACATAGATGTATCCATAATGGACATTGAGCGCCGCCTGACTGGTGCCTATTATGTACACACCTATGGAATACACTTATGTATCCATAGCATTTTCCATGCTACAATACCAGGACCACGGAGCTCGCAATTTAAAATTATAAAATTATGATACATGTACCATTTTGATGACATATTTGGTTGACAACTTCACATTTAGTAGCATCACATTCATTCATTTTAAAAACAGTGTTTTAAATCAACGGTTCCGATTTTGAAAAGGGGAAATTGCAATTGTGGTCCCAAATCTTTTACTTTTTTTGCAGATTTTACCTCAACCTTCACTTTGTGCCACTCACGATCTCAAACCTTACAAATATTCTCACCGTAAGAACAAAATGACATAAACGGTTAGTCAATCCGTTATCTGACTTAATTTTGACTAATTTCTAAAGGGTGAAAGGGTAATTTAAAATTTTTCATATTAAATAATTAAAATATATTAAATTAAAAAACAGAAAACAAAATTATTGCTTCTTCTTTCACCCAACCCCTTCGCGAGTTTCTATGGCAAAATCAGATCGATGGAGGACAAATTGGGGATGACCCATAGATGGGCTAGGTGCGCCGGTGAAGGCAAACTCAGCCCAGGTGGTGTGTGATCGTGGTTCGTCCGGACGCCACCGGAATTCTTTTTTTTTTTTTTTTATGTACTCATTTTTAACAATACAATTACATAATAAAATATTTTAAATGTAAATTAAAAAAAATCTTACTTTTTAATTACACATTCTCCTAAAAATAACAATTTAAAATTTTTTTTTTTAATAATGGTCATCAAACAGAGGATAAATACTAATTGTTTGAATACTATTAATTAATTTGAAGAAGGTTAATATTGGGGTTAGGTTAGCCAAAAGGTGCCAAAAAATATCAGCTTTCAGTAGTCATAAACAGAGAGGAAAGTCAGGAAACCGTTAATATAAGTTTGAATCCCAACACAAATATCTTCAGGGTGGAGTACCACGGAAAAAGTACCCAAACAGATTTCTGAATATGTTTTTTCATTTTTGTTACAATAAATTAATTAGTAAAAACTGGAGAAAGTCATATAAATTTAGCCCATGTTTGGATTTAATTTTAATTTTAATATATTTTCTCTTTCTTGTTTTTAATCACGTATTTTTTAATAAAATAATATTACACGTAAATTCAAAATTTTTCATTTGTTTTAACCCCATATTCTTCAGAGAAATCAGTATTCCAAAATATATTTTTCTCAAAAACTTCGCCCATGTTTGAAACCCATTTTGAAGAAAATAGAAATTTTGGAATAATAATTGATGTGAGAATGTGTGGTGGAAAAGTGATGAATTTTTTTTGATTTGTGTGTAATATTATTTTATTTGGAGAATATGTGGTTGAAATGAAGAATGAGAAATTAATGGGTATCAAACGAGAGCGAAATTAAAATTGAGCCAAAACAAGGGCTTAAGATTTCGTCTGTCAAATTTATAAATGATTTGCAGAGAAAAATAGTAAAACAAATAATAATGTATCTACAAAATGTTTGATAATAATGAATAATAATTATAAATGTATAATTGAAATTAATTGTTAATTTTAACTAAATTTATAAACCACTTATAAAATAAGTATGCAAATAATGCAAAAAAGACATTTTTTTTCTAAAGGTACATATCCTTCATAACTACTCAAAACATGATAATTTTTTTTTGTAAAAAGGGACTATAATTAGTTTATTCGTGATATAACATTTCATAATGTTATTTGATCATTAGTCTAAATGGCAACTGATAATCAATTGTATTTTTTTTTTAACTAATCGTAGGTTGTGGATCTCAATGCTACCTAAATTGATGATGAGCATTAGTAGTCTTACATAGCTTTACTCATGTATTTTTATCTATATCAAGAATCGAGATCAATTTATTCATCGTATCTACATCGAGCTCTAATTAAAACCTGCTCGAATCACCACAAGCACTTACAACTCCACATGAGTTGTCAAACATTCTCGAATCAACATGATCAATAAAATCACTACTAGCTCTACCTGAGCTACTAGGAAGCTCTTCAATTTCATTATTCCAATTATCACGAACCGATACAACCAAGTCTGCCCAAGTTATGCTTACTGAACCATGAGTTGCAGCTGCATTCACAGTGACCATCAAACCTTCTAACACATTGTTCAAACATCGCTTTAATAACCATTTGAATCTCCCAAGAAACCACAAAAAAACCTTGGCCCTGATACCATTTGTTGTGAATCCTTAATGATACCGAATCCATATGATACCATTTGTTGAGAAGTTGACTAAATAATTAAAGACGAGAATAATATGAGAACTATGAAAATAATGGAACATAAAGCAAATATGATTTACGTAGAAACCCAAATCCGGGAAAATCACGGACAAAGAGAGAATTCAATATAATCAATAGTAATGAGTTACAAATAATCTCTTTGGACCAATTACTAATTGGACAATTGGTCAATTCTAATATATCTTGTATACCACATATTTATATACAAAGAATCTCTAACATATTAAGAGAATTAATACATGAAGAGTTTAATATAAGATGAAATAATGGAGAATTTGGGAAGAAATAAGGGTCAAATTCACTTTGGATTCTTTCAAGATATCTTCAAGTCTACTACCAACTCCCAATTCTTTTCTAACAATATTTCCAATAAAATACTTAATAAGAATTCAGATCACAAGCTAATTCTAACAATTTAAATGAGGAGCATACCATTGTGGAGTTTATAAATGATGAGATGGATGATGCTTGAGGTCTAATTGGAATTGAAGATGATAAACATAAAAAACTTCGTTCATGATTACAACTATGCAATGGATAAGATTGATGTTTGTTTGTGAGATTCCATAAGTGTACGGATCGTGGCAAGTAATAAAGTGAATTTTTTAAGTCCGAATATTGTTCCACATAGACTATTATCTGTCATAAAGTTTTAAACTAATATAGTTTTAATTTAAATTAAAATGGTAACTAATGATCAAATCAATTTATGTTTTCTAAATGAAGTTCTAAGAAATAAAATATTGAACTATTCACTACAAATAACAAATCAAATTAAAAACCGGAGATAAGATTATGTGATTAGATAGTTAGGATTTCCGATTTCCCTTAAGTTATTTATCATACATTTAATTCCAATTTATTCAGCCATTTTATACATGCCAACAATAGAATTAACCTGATGTAGTTAATAATCTCTCTCAAGCAACACTAATCCTATTCATATACATGCCCGAATTTACTATATTTCTATTTAAATTCACACACATATGAACGCATTAACCTATAGGAATTCAATAAAGATCGCATAGATTATAATTATCTCTCGACCTCTTATAATGTCTATATCAATTATTGCATGAGCTAGAATTATATATCACATCTCGGTCTCAATATTATCCATAAATCAATTAATTGTTGCGCAGACAATCAAAGCATTAAACACACAATAATTAATTAACAAGTATTAAAATGACATGAAAATCTTAAAATTAAATATATAATAAAAACCTAAGTTACATCATAAATCCTAACATAAAAATATGTTGAATTTAAATATGCAAAAGTGGAAAGAAATCATCAAAAATTGATGGAACATGAAATTTCTGGCTAAAACTATCTCATTTTCTTTCTCCAATCCACATGCCACTTTTTGTAATTGCTGGCTAAAACTATATATATCGTAATCAAAATCTGCAAGTATTGCCACTTCCCAGAAGAGTTGCCTGGTTGATGCGTGAATATATTTATATTTTAATCAAAACTGGCAACTTCCTCCTAAGAATCTGAGCTGCCACTTCCTGCTACCTTTGCTTGTGTGTGTGTGTATACATAAATGGTAAAATCAGCAGCCTACTATCCTAAAAGTGCCAGCTCCTTTTCTTCTACGTGAATCTGGCTTTTTGCTCCTTTGTTTCAATGCTGCCGTCTGTCTCTTCAATAATTCTGTCGGCCCATTTTGTACGTGAATACGTATATAATTTCCAGCCCCCGTCTTCTATTGGCTTTGTGTATATATATATATTCTAAATTGGTTGTGTTTTCTTAGGAGACTAAAAGAAGGAGAAATTCAAATCCAACAATACTTCAAAACTAATTGAATTTGATTCCAAGTACAATTCCAATTTGAAGCTCATTAATGCTATATTTTTCTTTTAGTCATCATACTTTAAATCTTGCCATTTTTCCTGCTATTTTGCATTCTTTTCTTTAATTCTTCAACAAACATAAAATTTTACCTATAAATTACAATTTAACATAAATTAGGTAGAAATTTATTCAAAAGACAATAAAATATCATAATTTAGAACTTCAAATAAGTATAGAAATTACACTTATCACACCTCCAAACTTAACTTTTTGTTTGTCCTCAAACAAAACTAACTCCTAACAAAAACATAAACATGCAATGTTAATTACCTAATTAGTGCCCAATCAATCAAACAAAGTAAAAAAGATTTAGCTAGCTACCCCGACTTTTTAACTCAGGATTGAAATCATAATAATAATCTAATCACAGCTTCAAAATCACAATACAGAAATTAAAATCTACTTTTCCAATGTAAAATCGACGTGTGTGTGTGTGTGAAGAATTAAGCATAACATTATGACTTTATAAGTTATTTCAATTTCCAACCCTCAATGATCAAATATATTCCTTTATCACTCGTAAGATTCACACACCACAAGCTTATTCTTTTCGCTATTTTTAAGTGTGTGAACTAAGATTGAATTTTATACTATCATCACCTCTCTAGTTTAGGTATATCTCACTAATTGTTAGTAAATATGTCAATAAATAAGGATTCTCAATAGCTTGACTACTTCAGTCTATGGGACTTAATTAAGCTAATAATCCCTTATCAAAAATCAGATTTTCTCATATGAGTGTTTCAGACATAACCAAAGCATTCAGTGTGTCTTATGTTTCATACACCCTTTTTTTTCTGATTTTCTATAAAAAAAAAAATTGAATTTTTCTTCTTTATTTGAAACATTATCACCCTTAAACTTTCTAAATGACACATGCAACAAGCTTTCGGTCGAGACTCTCAAGTCAGATGATCATAGGGCACCAGGTTTTAAAGACTATTGCAGGCTTAATTGCTCGAGTCATAAATGCTAGGAAGAGAAATTTTCAAATACAATAATAATTATTTTTTTATGTATTGTTAAACTTTCTAAATGACACATGCAACAAGCTTTCGGTCGATGACTCTCAAGTCAGATGATCATAGGGCACCAGGTTTTAAAGACCATTGCATGCTTAATTGCTCGAGTCATAAATGCTACGAAGAGAAATTTTCAAATACAATAATAATTATTTTTTTATGTATTGATTAATGCAATGTCCCTCATTAAATGTAAATTTAAGAAAAACGACCTATAACTTGATATTTTCACCCAATTTCATCATATTGACCTTGACAATCCACACGAGATTTTTTTTCACACATGAAATCCTCATTTATCTCAATGGCAATGTAGAAGCTTCCCCTAGATAGGCATACTTCAAATGCACTAGTAAAGGTTTCACCTCAAGAGTTGGTGGATGTTTAATAGATGGCAATTGTTTAGTTGGGCATTTACCAAGCTCTTCAAATTGATGTTTCCTTATGAATGCAATAGGTGGCGATGATTCCAAATAATTGATGTACTTATCAATTTCGAGATTTTCTATTATTTTGGATCCAGAATGAACTAGACATGCTTCCAATGGCTCCGTAAGATATTCATGTGCAACTAACTTTACCACCAACTAAAGTAGGGATGTAAGCAAAAATCGAAAAATTGAACCGAAATCGCATTTTAGAAACCGTCGGTTTGGTGCCCGTGGATCCGTCAACGAAATAGTTTTGAACCAAACCAAACCGGTTAAAAACGGGTTGGTTTAGGTTTGAAAATTTTAATTTTGGTTTAAAACCAAACCAGATCGGTAAAAAAATATATAAAAAAAATAATGATTTTTTTAAAAATTCATCAAAATATGTAAAATTCAATAGTTTTATCATTTGTGTATATTTTTGTCAATTTATAATTTTCTGGTACATATATATTATTATTACTAAATAATCCTAATTTATATATGATAATCTCAAGACTAATCTAATCTATCAAAAACTCTTTTCCTCTTTATAATTTAAATTTCTACAGTTGCTTCTAAATCTGCATTCTCAAATGGAGGTCAGATACTTGATTCCTTTAGGAGTTTACAATTATGATTGAGGCTTGTATATGCGGAAAGTATTGGTTGCAAATTAAGAATGAACCTATAGTGTTGTGCTAATATTTAGATGAAGTGGAGACATTTGATGATTCAATGAAAGTTGTGGCATGTTGTTTATATTTTCTATTACCATATTTTTAAAGATTCTCTTATCTATCTAGTATCCAATATTATGATGATATAACGAATGCATTTGTTTGACAACGGAGACTATGTTTGAGTATATGTGAGAAACTGAATTCTTAACAATATACAGCGGCTTGTGTAATTGTTATATTTAGATATTATAAACAATAGATTTATTATTATGGTTGGTTATTCTCTCTATCTAATCAGTAATTTTGTTTTTCAGATATGATGATCACGATGTCTTGTTGAATATCATTATATTTTTTGGACTTTATATTTAGTTTAGTAGACTTGTATTATAACGTTATTTACGTCTTATCCTAAAATGGCAAACAAAAAATTATATTTTAATTTATTGTGATTTCACTTTGATTTAGTTGGTATTTAAATTTGTAGTAGATATATTTAGTTTGTTTTAAATTTATTGTTAGTAAGATACAAATATATATTGAATTCAATGAATTAATGTCATAAAAGTAGACAGATAAAAAAATATACGGTGACACCGACGGTTTAAAACCGGATCAAATCGTTAGGTTTATGTTTGAGTTTTTTTTTTAAACCGTTCAAAATGGTTTGGTTTAGGTTTAAGTTTTTCTCAAACCGATTTATACGATTTGGTTTGAAAATTTGTCAAAAATCGTAAAAATCGAACCGCTTATACCCCTACCACCAAGTTATCTATAATATCAATCTGGAGACAAAAGTTGGATTTAGATGGGTACTTCATTGATTTGAAGATGTTGAAAGTGACCTACTTATCCTCCAGCCTCAAAATGAATTGCCCTTTGTGTACATCAATCAAAGCTTTTCCCGTAGCAAGGAATGGCTTGCCCAAAATGATTGGAATATCCTTGTCTTCCTCCATATCTAGTACAATGAAATCCGCGGGATAAATGAACTTGTCCACCTTCACCAAAACATCTTCAATAATCCCTCTCGGGTGTTTTGTGGAACGATCAGCTAGCTGTAGTGATATTGTGGTTGCTTTGGCCTCTCCAATTCCTAGTTTCTTGTACAAAGACAATGTCATTAAGTTTATACTTGCACCAAGATCGCATAAATCATGTTCAAAATATTTATCTCACATGGTACAAGGTATAGTGAAACTCCATAGATCCTTGAACTTAGGAGGTATCACAGTCTCATAATCCTCCAACTTCCTCTTGTTAGTGAGAGCTTTCTTCATGAATTTTGCGTAGCTGGACATTTGTGATAGAGCATCCGTGAATGGAATATTGATGTTCGTCCAACTTTTTAAACACTTCAATGAACTTAGAGAACTGTCTATCCAGTTTATGTTTGTGCAGTCTCTGTGGAAATAGAATGGGGGATACCTATTCTCTGACAGGAATGACCGCCTTAGCATATGGTTTGTCTGAATTCTCTTCCGAATTTTTCTTAGTTGACTTTTCAGATCCATCCACTTCTCCTCATCTAAAGTAGACACTTTACTTGTCTCTGCTGCTGGTCTTTTTATTGTAATTTCAGGCGGTTGTACTCAACTTCTTGTTGTAATTGCTTGCACACGTCCATTTGGATTAACTTTTGTGTTGCTAGGTAAGACTCATTGTGGTCTTTCTGAGATAATGCGGGTCAACTGACCTATTTGAGTTCACAAACCCTTTATGGCTGCTGAATGATTTTGCAATGTTATTTCGGTCTTTTCCATCTATTGGTCGGTCTTCTGTATAAATTTACCCAAGATATCTTCCAAAGACGATTTTTTCTTGCTGTTGAAAACCAAAGGGAGGCTGTTGCTGATTATTTTGGTTGTTGCTCTAGGAGAAGTTAGGATGATTGTGCCAACCTGGGTTGTATGTATTGCTGAATGCATTGTTTTGTTGGCGTTGAAAATTTTGTGCATAGTTAACTTCCTCCATCTCTTGAGATGACATATGACACTCATCACTATTATGAGCTCTACCACATATACCACAAACCAAATATTTTGTTTGCACTGCTTTTGCTGAACCTCTCATAGTCAAGTGGTCTATCACATTCTTCTCCAAAGTTGACATCTGTACTGATAGTGCCGAGAAAGCATCCACTTCATGTAGACATGTGTGCTTCTTATGTATGGATCTTTCGGAAGGCCATAATGCATTTTTGGCTGTCATCGTTTCATATAATTCCTCAACTTCATTGGGTGACTTTAATGTGATCAATCCATTTGAGGCTGCATCTACCGATATACGACATGCTGGGTTTAAGCCAGTGTAGAAATATTGAACTTGTAAATTTTTCTTAATACCATGGTTAGGACACTTCTTGATCAAGTTTTTAAACCTCTCCCATGCTTCGTGAAAACTCTCTAATTCATCCTGCTGAAATGTGGATATCTCATGTCTTATTTTAGTTACTTTTGACAGTAGAAAGTATTTTGTAATAAATTTTGTACGAGATCATTCCAGGTCCTAATGCTTTCAACTGGTAGGGCATCCAACCATTCTCTTGCTCCGTCTTTGAGTGTATGTGGAAAGAGTCTCAACTTGATTGTTTCATCAGATACTCCATGAAAATTATAATTTTGGTAGATGTCCAAAAAACATGAGATGTGATTTTATGGATTCTCATGAGATTTCCCATAAAATGATACTCCATTCTGAAATAATAAGATGATGCATGTCGTTAGTTGAAAGTTTTGTTGTCCAGATGGAGGATAAACAATGTATGATTGATTTGGTGCAACAAGTAGTGTGATGAATTGTCCAAGTGACAAATCATCTTCATCAGTCTGGACTGGTTGTTCAACCTGTGTCGGTTGCACATCTCTGTTTTGTTATGTCATGATGTTCTCTCGTTGTTGCCCAATTCTATGGTTAAAAGTCCATTCGATTTTCGGATCAAATGGTACTAAATTACCTAATCTCGAACTACGCATGCAAGGACACTAGCAACGAAAATAGTAATAAAACAAACAAACAAAAACAAAAATAAAGAAAAATAAATAAATAAATCTAAATCAAAACTATAATTAATAAAAGATTTAAAGCAAATAAACTAGTCCCTGACAACGACGTCAAAAACTTGTTCGTGTGATTCCGTAAGTATAGGAATCATGGCAAGTAATAAAGTAGATTTTTTAAAGTCCGAATATCGTCCCACTGAGGCTATTATCTGCTATAAAGTTTTAAACTAATATAGTTTTAATTTAAATTAAAATGGTAACTAATGATCAAATCGATTTTTGTTTTCTAAACGAAATTCTAAGAAATAAAATAACGAACTATTTACTAAAATAACAAATCAAATTAAAAATTGGAGATAAGATTATGTGAGTAGATAGTTAGGATTTTCGATTTCACTTATGTTATTTATTATACATTTAATTCCAATTTATTCAATCATTTTTCATACATGCCAACGATTGAATTAACCTAATGTAGTTAGTGATCTCTCTCAAGCAACACTAATCATATTCATGTGCCCGAACTTACTATATTTCTATGTAAATTCACACACATATGAACGTATTAACCTATAAGAATTCAATAAAGATCGCATAGATTATAATTATCTCTCGACCTCTTATAATGTTTACGTCAATTATTGCACGAGCTATAATTATATATCACCTCTTGGTCTCAATATTATCCCTAAATCAATTAATTGTTATGCAGAAAATTAAAGTATCAAACACACAATAATTAATTAACAAGTATTAAAATGACATGAAAATCTTAAAATTAAATGTATAATAAAAACCTAAACTACATCAACAATCCTAACATAAAAATATGTTGAATTTAAATATGCAAAAGTGGAAAGAAATCACAAAAAATTGACGGAACGTGAAATTTTTGGCTAAATCTATCACATTTTCTTTCTCCAATCCACGTGCCACTTTTTGCAATTGCTAGCTAAAACTATATATATTGTAATCAAAATATGCAAGTGCTGCCACGTCCCAAAACAGTTGTCGCGTTGATGCGTGAATATATTTATATTTTAATCAAAAACTTGCAACTTCCCCCCAAGAATCTTTGCTGCCACTTCCTGCCACCTCTGCTTGTGTATATGTGTGTATATATATCCCAAAAGTGCCAGCTCCTTTTCTTCGACGTGAATCTAGCTATTTGCTCATTTGTTTCAATGCTGCTGTCCGTCTCTTTAATAATTCTGCCGGCCCCTTTCGTACGTGAATATGTATATAATTTTCAGCCCTGTCTTCTCTTCTGTTGACTTTGTGTATATATTCTCAATTGGTTGTGTTTTCTTAGGAGACTAAAAGAAAGAGAAATTCAAATCCAACAATACTTCAAAGCCAATTGAATTTGATTCCAAGTGCAATTCCAATTTGAAGTCCATTAATACTATATTTTTCTTTTAGTCATCATACTTTAAATCTGGCCATTTTTCTTGTTATTTTGCATTCTTTTCTTCAATTCTTCAATAAACATAAGATTTTACCTACAAATTACAATTTAACATAAATTAGGTAGAATTTTATTCAAAAGACAATAAAATATCATAATTTAGAGCTTCAAATAAGTATAAAAATTATATTTATCAATGTTGACGAGCAAAACTTAAAGGAAACGAAACACAGGTTGAGGAGCAGAACTTGGGAAAGAATGAGATACAGGTTAAGGAGCAAAACATAGGGAAGAATGAGACACGTGTTGAGGAATATAGAATATTGGGAAAACGGTGGTAGATGATCAGAATATTAGGAAAACCGAGGTAGATAATCAAAATATTAAGGAAACTGAGGTAGTTGATCAGAATATTGGGAAACTAGGGTTGATGGTTATAATAAAAATGAAGAAACAGGTAGATAATCTGATGATGCTCAAATTGGTAAGACTATCATAGAAATAGAGGCACATGTTGAGGATACAAATGTAGCAGAAGGTACAATTCTTGAGGACCACAACATAGATAGTTATGAAGAACATGTTCAGAGAACAATTGTAGAAATTAACAGATGTATCACTTGATGAAGAAGAAGTGATTAATGAAGGTGTATTAAAGAATTTTTCTTATTATGAATATGACTAGGACGAATAACACATGTTTAAAGTTGATTGAAGGATTTGACCTTAGAGTGGATAATATAAGCATTGAACAAGATCCTCAAACAGACAATGAAGAAGATGCTGAAAATGATTATGGAGAGTCAGATGAACTGAGAAACTTGTCAAAAGATGATGAAGAAGAAGTTTCTCAGTTCAGCTGACTCCCCATTGTCATTTCCATAATCATTACCAATCTTCTCAAGTTGGTTTAATCCATCAATAGACATGGTTGACCCTAAATTTAAGATTGGTAATGTAACTTAACTTGGAATTATTTACTTCCATTTGTTAAGAACATTGATGATCATTTCTCTTTTATAGGCATGAAGTTTGAAAATATCAAAACTTTGAGGAGTGCAATTGCATGTGCGATATTTAATCAAGAATGCTATGCAAGTGAAGTATGAGAAAAATGAGGAAAAGAGTGGGAGTAAGATGTTAGAAAACCTGTCTATGGAAAGCATCTAGACAAAAGTCTAAGAGTAAACAACTATACCAAAATGTAAGATAATAATGAATGAGATAAAAGAGGTGAGTGAGAAAGCCATTGCCCATGTTTGGTAAGGATTAAAATCTAAATTTTAATATAAGTCAAAGTCAACAATTAATTTTAATCACATATTTCATGGGTTTCACAACTTTCAATCACATATTTCATCAAATTTTTTTTCTTATCAAAATCTATTAAAAATCTAATTTTAATCCCACTAAACACACTACTAGAAAGTGAGCCAATAGAGACGGAAATTTTGCAATGAACGTCTTCCGATGCTAATACCAACGGATTAACAACAAATTAGCAACATATTATTATTTTTTAAAACTATATATTAAATTACTGACAGAATATCCAACGGAAGACTTTTGTTGGTGCAATTTCGTTAATAATTCGTTGGTAAAAAATTTTAAAAAATAAATTAAATAATTTAGTGACAAAATTTCCCAACCGATGATTCCGTTGGAAACAATATAAAAGAGTAAAATAATTACTAATGAAAAAATCTATTGGTAAACATTGAAAGTAAAACTTTAAAAATATTAATAAGTAATAAATTTAGACTACATTTCATTTTCCTCACGCAAAAAATTTCATCCTCGCTTAGAATTTTACTTGTCTCTAAAATTCTCGTTTTCTCAATTCAATTTCCCACTCAAATAGGGGTGGGCATAATAAGATCCAAAATAAAGAGACCCAACCCAAAGTCACGAACACACAATCCCAACCTAATCTTCCATCTCTCTCACTCTCAGTCTCTCACTCATCGGCGCCGCCTCTCCAATTTTCTCGTGTCGACGCTGGTCAATGAATGTCTAAGGTCGAAGGTCTCCGTAAATCATTCCCTTAAAAACCGTTCGTAAATCATTCACTTAAGGAAGAACGGAGAAAAAATCCACTTAAATGGGCGGTATGGGTGGTGCCACCACTATGGTCCTGTCCCAAGTGGTAGCGGAGCTGCTCCCAAGATCAAGGAAATCGACTAAATCTAGTCCAGTGTTCTTTATGTGATGTTTTATTTAGGTATCAACCCCTCGCCTGCTTCGTCGTACCTTGTTTTCCCTTTCTTATTTTTTTTTTAATTTTCATTTGTGTAAATTGTAATAATGTTTGATTTTGTTTCTTTTTTTAACACAATTGATTTTTACATACTTCAATTTCCAATCTCCAGACTTCTTATTTTGCTACCTCCGTGACTGTGAGTTTAACACATTTGTTTTTAATTGATTTGTGAAGTGTGAATTGCACAATTTCTGGTGGTTAGTCATTAGTGATTTGATATTGCCCTGTGATTTTTGAATTGCATTGTGAAATGTGAATTGAATATAGTGTTGTCTCATGATTTTGTAATTTTTGAATATAGTGTTACCTTGTGATTTTTGAATTGCACTGTGAAAAGATGGCCCTTTAATTTGGCTTAGTTTAGTGTCAAATAAGCTTATTAACTAAGTGTCATCATCAGTTTATGTTATTAACTATGCAGATTGATAGGTGCCCGTAAGGTTTGATAAGGGCATTTTTACATGTTTATTTCGGTTCACAAACGTGGATAACTATCGATAAATGTGCGGAATATATATTAATTCGATGTAATTTGTGTTTGCATGACAATAATGATGATTGAGGGGGAAATTAGGAAAAACAAGAAAAAATGGCTTAAATGAAGCAAAAATCAAAGTTTGAGGACTCAAGTGCAAATATTGAAAAGTTGTGTTGATTGATGCACTTGCGATGATTTAAATCCGAAATAATTTTTCGTAAGCAAGTTTTTGGCGCCACTGCTGGGGATTGAATATTAATTTGATTTTTTTTATTTAGACACTAATTCGAATTTATTTTTTTCTTTTAGCTTTTATTTTATTTTTATTAAGTTCAATTACTTAGGTTGAGCTAAGGGCTACTATTTTTTTGCTTATTCAGGTTTTCCATGCGAAGATCAGTTGGCAATGAACTACTTCCGGCTGATTTGAAAATTGAACGAACTTTTCATCGAAGACAGATGATAGCGAGGGCAACACAATAGGAAAATCAAGAACAAATATATATGGTTGATCAACAACTAGAACCAATTGTAGAACCTGCAACTCCAGCCAATGTTGAAGCACAATATGATGGGAATGTTTCACTTGGGGATTTTTTTGGCACCATTCATCATTCAAAGCCAATCTAGCATTGTCTACCCCGCATTCGAACAACCGAATTTACAATTGAAGACAAATGTCATCCAACTTTTTCAGAATGGACATCAATTCTATAGAATGGCCAACGAAAATCTACATACACATGTATCCCGTTTCTTGGATATGTGTAAACATTTCAAATACCAGGGGATATCAGAAGATGTAATCAAACTGAGGCTATTTCCGCACACTCTTCAAGATAAAGCACTTGAATGGCTTGATTCATTCTCGGTGGCAAACATAACTACTTGGGACGACTTGGCTCATAAATTCTTTACCAAATTCTTCTCACCGGCAAAGTGGCAAGACTAAAGCATGAAATATCAATATTCAGCCAAACTGAAGCCGAATCATTTGATGAGGCTTGGAACATGTTCAAAAACATGCTATGGAAGTGTCCTCAACACGAGTTCGACAAGACAACACAAATTAGATTTTTCTATGTGGGACTACTTTCGACTTTCAGAAGCATGGTAGATTCATAATCAAATGGGTCCCTAACTACCAGAACGATTGCTGGAGCTTGGGAATTGTTCGAGAGAATGGCTAATACTTCAGCCATGTAGTCTTTAGATTGATGAGGTCTAAAGAAAGCAGCTGGAGTGGATGAGGTAGATACTTACTCGGCATTGTCTGCAAAGATTGACTCCTTATTTCACAAGATGGAAAACATAACACAGATGGTGAATTCAACACAAGTCAAGAAGTCAATTTGTGAAGAATGTGGAGCAGAACATGGCACAACTAATGTCATATCCTTACATAAAGAATGGAGTATGTAGACTTTGTTCAATGGGGTCAACGTCAGTACAAGAACCCTCATGCCGAAACATACAACTCGGGATAGAGAAACCATCCAAACTTCTCTTGGGGTAGAAACCAAAACCACAATCAAAATCACAACCAAGCTCCAGGGCAGATTCAACAGGAGAAAAAATCTCAGTTGGAAGACATATTTACGAAACTCATTGAGAAGACCGATAAATATATAGAAACCACAAATCAATTCATGAGGAAGACTGAAACAAACTTCCAAAATAAATAGTGATGCTAAAAGAGGAGTGTAGTGCCATAATTCAGAAAAAGCTCCTACCAAAACTGAAAGACCCAGGGAGTTTTACTATACCTTGCACTATTGGTGAATGCTACTTTGATAAAGCTTTTGTGATTTTGGTGCAAGTATTAATTTAATGTCTCTAGTTGTTTTTAGCAAACTCGGAACAACCAAGGTAACACTACAATTAGCTAATCGATCATTGGCATATCCGATAGGAATAATTGAGGACGTACTAATCAAGGTGGACAAATTCCTTTTCCCAGCCGATTTCTTCATTTTGGATATGGAAGAAGACAAGAATATTTCACTTATCTTGGGTAGACCATTTCTAGTTACCAGCAGAGCTCTAATAGATGTTCAAAAGGGGCAGTTAAATTTGGAATTTGGTGAGGAACGAATCGCTTTCAATGTTTTCAATGCTATGTACTATCATGTCGAGTCAGATAGTTGCTATCAAATTGATGTGGTAGAGAAGGTGGTGCATGATAAAATTATGTTTCACAACTTTTCAAATACTGTTAATGATCATAATGTGCATTTTCAACTCGAAAAAAATTATGAGAATCAAGAAGTCTACATTGTTGAGTTCGAAGCAGTTGATGAGGAAAAAATAGAAGACATGAATAAAGATAAGATTAAAGTTTGGAAGAACATTGGAGTAAGAAAGAAAATATCATTGAAGAAACTAACCGGACCTCCAAGGCTATATTCAACGTACCTTAACAGACGAACTCGGAATAGTCGAGCTATAGACTATAAACTAACGTTAGATGGGAGGCAACCTATCGTTTCTACCCTTTTATTCATTTTACCTTATGCATTCGATTGGTAATTTCTTCTTCAAGTTTTTTTTTATAATTTTTAATAAAATTACTTTTTCATCGTCTCTACAGGTAATAAAAGAGTATATGCACGGTCCACACTTCTTTTTCTTCCATCATCTTCACTTTCGAATCTCCATCGATCAGGGGAGCATTCCTCACCCTTTGTTCTCTATCTTTTGTGAATTTATCCTTAATTTTATGCTCTGCTAAGTTTACATTTTATTATTCTTTAAACATTACGGACAATGTTCTATATACGTTTAGAGGTGGGACAATGTTCTATATACGTTTATGTGATTGTGTAAAAAAAAGTTCTCTATTTGTTGTTGAGTTATTCTGAGTTTTGCTGTTGCATATTCAATAGTAGTTTACAATTTTGTGTGCTTGTATGGGTTTAACAATTCTAATGACTATGATGTTAGAATTTGGACTATGTACAGGCCATGAATGATGAAAATTGTACATTATTAGTTTGATCGATACATGTTAATGTGAAACTTGATTTATTTTACGCATGACACTCATGCTTGCATATTGATCTAATGATTTGACTCATTGCTTAGAGATAGTTGAACATAGAGATTATACCCGAAATACCTCTTTTGTGCTAAATCATGGCCAATTTTTAAAATATTTTAGATGTGATTGAATTGTTGTAAGGGAACATTGAGATGAGTAGGGGATGCGTGCATGATATGTTGTGTGGATTATCTAAAACTAATGGTATGATAACTAGGTGAAAGTTTAAAGTTAGGGTTTGGTTTTAGAGATTGGGTGTCTAAAAAGAAAGGGGCATAACACTAATCATGTGATAAATAAAGATATATGTTCGAGCATGTATAACTCGAGCGATTAAGCCTGAAGGGGTTTAAAACCTTATGCCCTAAGGTCATCTGATTTGGGAATCATCAACCTAAAGCTCGCTACATGGATTATACAGAAAGCAAATGAAAGATGCTGTGAAAAAAAATAATTAAAAAAAACACAATTTCTATCTGCTGATGAATAACATACATACTCTTGTGTATGAAATGCATTGATTAGCCCCAAACACTCGGTTGATAAGACTATAACTCTATTGCGAAGAAATTAGTTTAGTGTAGTCTCAAAAGTTGAAGAAATAAAAAATTAGGAGAGTCTCTATTTGATAAAGTGAGAACTTGTGATGGTGAAATTCATCAAAACTAAGAGAGGGGAATGAGTATTTATAAATGAGTTCAACTTTAGAATACACATCGGGACAATTAAGTGAAAAGAATAAGTTTGGGGGTGTATATCTTTCAAGCAATGAAAGTGAAATTCTGACTGGTCCGGTATGAGTCAGTCATGAATCTAATATATTGCTACGAGTTATGCATATAACATATGGAGATTGATATAATTTTGTACGATTGTAGTTTTTCATGTTGTTTCTTACTAAGTTCCAATTTTGAGACACAACAAATTGTTGAACCATGTTTGACTTAGAATTAAGTTATGATTTTGTTTGATGACAAACAATAATTCAAATTTGGGGGAGTTGATAATGACCTTTTTACACGTTTATTTCAATTCACAAACGTGGATAACTATCGATAAATGTGCGGAATATAGGTTAATTCGTTGTAACTTGTGTTTGCAAGACAATAATGATGATTGAGGGGAAAATTAGGAAAAACAAGCAAAAAAGACTTAAATAAAGCAAAAATCAAAGCTTGAGGACTCAAGTGCAAATATGGAAAGTTGTGTTGATCTCAAGATGAATATTTGAGAGTGTTGGGCATCAATTGGACGAGGAAAGAAGTCATATGGATAAAATATAATCGAAGTACTATCACAAATCAACCTCCAGCCGAAAATGTTTTGCTTCGAATTTTCAGTCTTACTTTGAGACCTATTTTTGGCATAGAAGACATTCGAATTCGAAGATATATATTTTTGGAAGATTTTTAGCCCTTTTGAGTAATCTTTCTAATATAATTTGAATCACCTCAATCGGATATCGAGAAAGAAAGATATGACCAAAATACCGAAAGTTATCTGGCGGGAAAAACATGGTTGTTCCATGCGATCGCATGGCATATAACCATGCGGTCACCCAAACCTTGACAGAAAATTCCAGAGACACAATTGGTTGTTCCATGCGATCGCATGGCCAATAACCATGCGATCACATGGAATAAATGTGGCGCGAAATTTTTGATTTCCTTTTTTGAATCAAACACTTATGGCAACACATCTAGGACTTCTTTATAACCCTAATTACATCCAGAAATAGAGGGCTACGCATTCCTTGAGAGATAAACACATTGGAGAGCTAACAAGAAGACAAGAACAAGGATTTTCACTTCAAATTTCATGATTTTAAGATTTAATTCAAGTTTTTGGTGATATCTTTCTTTTATTATTTTCATTGTTCTTTTATTTTATCTATGTTAGGCTAGACTTTTTATATACTAAGTGAATGATGAACCTCGCATTGTGAACTTTTAATTTCTATTTTGCAATTTGAATATTAAACACGTTTGATGGATGTTGAATGATTTATATACACTTTCTTGCCTCCATAGTTAAATGCATGTGATTGTGTTGGGTGATCTATTTTATACATATGAAAGAAGGAAAATAGATTCTACAAGATATAAATCATCGTAGGGTCCGATAGAAGATATAAATATATCGCTATGTTTTACGTGAATCTCTAAGTGTTTACAAAACATCATGCATTCTTGTATATTGCATTTGTCATAGAAATATAGTAAAATGGTATGCTATAGAATATGTTTAATTCTACTCGAAAGAAATTGTTGAATAAGTTAGAAATATTGATTTTTCAAAAAAATTCATCGTGTTATCAAATTGTGAAATAGGGGTTAGAAACTTTGTTTGGTGGTTCGGGATCCTAGTGCGCTTTTTTATACATTAACTTCATTCAAATCTTTTGCATTGAAACATCATTTTGCATCTAAGTTGTTACTTTAGTTTAATTTGCATCCTAGTTTTAGTTTAATCATAGAAATTGAAGACTCATCTCAAATTTTAATAAAAATCAAGTTAAATCAATCATCGTGGGAACAATACACGAAATTCTAGAATTTTCACTTTATTACTTGTCAACGAACCTTGCACTTACAGTGATTTAAATCCAAAACATATTTTCGTGAACAATGTTTTCTAATTTAACTATGTAGATTATGTTGTGTGTTTTTCATAAGAGAGTCAAAGATGAGTTTACTTGGAGTAGATCATGCTTCTTGAAAATTTCATCCAGAAATGACCCGGGGTCAGAAAATAGTCTATTATTATCATCACAGCCCCTGAATTCTAGCCCTTTATGTTTTTGTTTCGTGTTGCCAAGTCTTCGGGTACTCATAAGGAATATGTGGCTACATAAGAAAATTATAAAATGAGAGAGTCCTAGTCCTTGATCTATGTGCTTCCTCTTACCGAATCTTCAGGTTGCCTTGTGGAATTTGTGGCTACTCAATAAACTTGCAATATGATATTAACAAGACCCCAATCATAGATAGCTTTAAAAATATTCACATGCTAGTGAAAAATGAAAAGAAAATGTTTCCACCACTCGAACAGTATAACTCTAGCATCTACTTGCGTGCAATGTGTGTTAAAGGTTTTAAACTGGAAAATGAAATCTGCCATATCAGATTCATTATTAAGTTCTTCAATGAAATCTAGATTCCATAAGTTGACTTCAAAAGTTGTTTGGCGTCCTTGTAATACAAAACCTTGGAGGAAAATGACCATGGATCTCAAACTCCTGTTGTTTATGCTACCATGTGTTTGTTTCAAATTGAAACTTTTTGATGAATGCCAGCCAAATACAGCGATTATTTGCATTAGTTACAGCCAACCTTGCAGTGCTAAAATATTAAAATGTTATTTTATGTCATAGAAATGAAGGATCTTGGAATCCCAAACTATGGACACAGGCTTATTTCTCTTTAATTATATCCATCCACCCTTGAGGAAACTTGCTTGCACTTTTTCAGCTTATATAATTCTTGTAAGAAAGTGACATTAGTTTCTTAGTGTTCCTGGATGTGCTGGTTTTCACTTAGCTTACTGATTTCTTTTTCTGTTGTAGCGTGTATATGCCATGGGTGATGTTTATCCAGATTCTGCAAAACTTCCCAAGGGTGAATACAATTTGCAGCTTTATCTAAGGCAAGGCCTTTTTCTCTGTGCAACTGCTAAGATTTCATTAATTCATACAGACAAAACGTCTGTTGTGGACTTCTCTGTTGCTCTTGTCATTTGATTTAGTATTTGAGATAACAAATATTTTAGCAGGTGAGATTTTTATTGATGTCTGAATACGTGGAACCTGTAATCCTTGTCTGAATATGCTAGGAGCTCCTTGTCTTAAACTATGCAGATATCTACCTATGAGGATTATAATGTTTTAAGTGAAAAAATTAATGGAGAAGATGTTGGGCTCAATTCAACCATGTGTACACCGTGTTTTTAATCAATTTTTAGTATTATTTAATCAATTTTTAATAAATAATCGGGCTATTACAATTGTTGATCGTCAACGGTCAACAATCAACAGTGAAACTCTGCCTAGCTGAACGTCAACTCTGGGTCCGCCCCCGATGAAAATGCCAAAAATTTCTCCCTAATCCATAACTTGACCTCTCCAAGTCCAACACAAATTATAACTCCGAATTAGGCTTCAAAATAGAATTTCAACTAGAATTTATCAAATAGACTTCAAATAGGATTCCAAATAGAATTCGGGTCATATCTTAATTCTAATAAACTCCACTTTGACATGAATTTCACTACAATGAACAAACTTACAAAACTCTTCACCTGGAGACAAATTCCACTACAATGAATAAATTTCAACTCTTCAACAAAAAAACACAAACGAAATTCTCCATCAAAATTTTAAATTGGCAATATTCTCCAAAACTCTACCACCTAACTAGGGCAATACTTTGTAATTGAGTATTAACAAAATTCCAAGCATTAGGCTTTGACATCACCAAATAGGGCAGAAACAAACCTTAAACCAGAATCACTACAACTGAATACATTAAAAGAATCATTTTCACTAAAATCAACACCCTTAACCACATTCAAACTATAATCAACTAAATCAACATCATTGTACCTATGTGGAGGCTTATGATAAAAAATGGATCTGTTACTAACAACTGACATTGGCACCATTGATAATGGTGGCAAAGCGGCATTTCTTGTAACTTATAAATTCAATTGAGATATATTTTTCAAAGGAAAAAAAAACCCTTGATTTGGAAGTGAAGTAAGGATGCTAATTTCTTTGATCTATTAGAAGAGGAAGCAAATATTCTAAGACTCAGAAGTTGAACCTTTATTTTGAATTTGATAATTTTCGCAAAAAAGATTTCAACATATTTTGTTACCTTAAACTAGACTCCAATGATATAGGATTTAACTCCAAATCCACCTGATTTCTTAAAATATGTTGATTGATCAAAGACTTCGTATAATGCTGCAAGATGTATAATTGGGATTTTCTACGTCCCTTCAACAAAACATGGGCTCATTTACTAACTATCAGGACTCTTCTTTCAACATTGTACTTGTACCCTTTTGAATTAAGAGTAATCAAGGTGATAAGATTTCTCTTCAAATTTGGGATATGTCTCACTGCTTAAAGTATTCTAACTGTCTCATCAAAATATCTTTATTCTAACTCGGCCAATATCAGTTATTCTATAAGATGTATTATTTCCAATTATCACAACACCTTTCGAAACTGTTTTATATTGAAAATAAATCCTAATTGTGACACATGAAAAGTGAAAATTATATCAAGAATCAAATCGTCGTCAAGTTTGGAGTCGTAGTTAGAAATAAGTAGAAGTTCTCTTTCATTGTGATAATTTTCTGCAATTCTGGCTTTCCCTAAAGTTTCTGATTGCTAATTTGCAGTCGGTATTTTTTTATTGAGCAATTTATAACAATAATTTATCAAGTGTCCATTCTTTTTGCAATAATTATAAGATTTGAAGTTAGATTTCAATTTGTCCCTTACATGACCACCCCAACAACATGGCCAAACAAGAAGCTTCATCTTCTCATTTGAATATAGAGTATCATAGAATTCTTCAATGGTGAGAGTCAATAATATATAAGATCGTGTCTTTAAAAGACGTATATGAATAGGGCAACGAACACAACAAAATCAAACCCAAATCCTCTTCATCATATTTAACTTTCAAGGTTTCTAAATCAAAGACAATTTCCTTAAAAATAGTTAGGTGATTTTCAAAGGATGTATCTTCTATTATACAATGAGAATATATAGATATTGCTTTAAATACAATTTGCTAGTTAAACTCTTCGTCATGCATAATTGCTCCAATTTCAAGCATATATAATGCAGAGGTTGACTTCTCCTTCAAAATGTTCTGAAAAATATTATGTGAAAGATGAAGATGAATTTGGGATATAGTCTTTCGATCCCTCCATTGTTTCTTCTTTGACATCTAAATTGTGGGTATCTTGTCAAAACCCAACAACGTGTCATCCAAATCCATCTAAGAGAGTATTGCTTGCAACTTTACCTACCACAACGAAAATTTTGTACTGCGATCCAAAAGCGAAATATCATACTTCATGGTTTACATCACAAAAGATCGAGTTGAGCTCTTAACTTGATCAAAAAAGAAAACCCCGACCTTCCATGAATTTCCAAGCATGTGTCTCTAATATCAGTTTGTTGAAAATGAAGATGATGCCGAATTTCTCTGATATCACTTTGTTGAAGAAAATAAGAGATTATTGACACAATATGAAGTAATTGATCACGAGAATATAATAACAAAATAATTTGCAAAGCAAATGAGATTTCACTAAAATATGGAGAAAAAATACAAATATTTTTTGTTTATAATTTGTGTAACTTAATCTAAAACACAATGAAGAACTAAATATATTGTTAAGATTTGGGGTTCCATCTTAAAAGGTCAACCTTATTAAGAGGAGTAGCCCAATATCTTTATTAATTGGTCTGTGTCAACATCACTTATCGATGTGGGATATATATCCTTTAACACGCCCCCGCAAGATGGTGGCTCATTTGAGCAGACCAATCTTGAAATCCACGTGCTCATTTTAGAGTCTTAACGGGATCGAATCGCTCGTTGGAGCATAATGGGCTCTGATACCATGTTAAGATTTGGGGTTCCATCTTAAAAGGTCAACCTTATTAAGAGGAGTAGCCCAATATCTTTATTAATTGGTCTGTGTCAACATCACTTATCGATGTGGGATATATATCCATTAACATATATATAGGGGACATCGAAGGGCGATAGGCAAGTGGCGCAGGCGCTACTCTTGGGACAAAATTGCGACGGAGTTGCTCGAGCGATGGGCTAGTGGAAAAGCGTAAAAAATTTCTCTCTAATCCATATCTTGACATTTTCAAGTCCAACACAAATTCTAACTCTCAATTGGGCTTCCAAATAAAACTTCGAATATGATTCCAAATAACATTCCAAATTGATTTGGATCATACCTGAATTCTAACAATCATAATGAATGCTAGAAGGTAAAGCGAGATCATGATTATGGACCAAAAATCGTATTATTGAAAAGGCTAAAACAGACGTAAGATATTTTAAAGCTAATTATACATGCATGAGAAGTTTGAGGTCAGTGGGATAATTTGAGATGGAGTATGGCCTGTGAAACATAAATGTGCTTATAGGAATGACATATTGATGGAATTCTATGTCAACATCCAATTGCATGTACTCTATATAGGAAGATAGGCATAAATGACTATGTGGGTCCATATTACAAGAAATAAGTTGATTTGAGGTCATACAGTCCAGTTATTCAACTAATACCAGGACCAGAACTCTGGTGAGAGTTAGGGAAGATTTCTTTGAAGCCACCATGAAGAAGAAACAAGCTGTAAAACCAAAAAAGTTGAGAAAAAGATCCCAACATGAGCCACCTACTAGAGTGAAGATGCAATGACTAGCATGAAGATGACATGTAAAAGGTGTGTGTGGAGGTGAAACATAACAAGAGGACTTGCAATGCAACGCTATCTATAGATGAACAATATAGCCAAATAAGTTGAAGGGAAAGAGAAGGGTATCCATATCGACTGAGAAGCACCCATAGAAGAAGAATTAATTCTAACTCCCAATTGGGCTTCCAAATAAAACTTCGAATATGATTCCAAATTGATTTGGATCATACCTGAATTCTAACAATCATAATGGATGCTAGAAGGTAAAGTGAGATCATGATTATGGACCAAAAATTGTAAGTGTTATTGAAAAGGCTAAAGCAGATGCAAGATATTTTAAAGCTAATTATACATGCGCGAGAAGTTTGAAGTCAGTGGGATAATTTGAGATGGAGTATGGCCTGTGAAACATAAATGTGCTTATAGAAATGACATCTTGGTGGAATTCTATGTCAACATCCAATTGCATGTACTCTATATAGGAAGATAGACATAAATGACTATGTGGGTCCATATTACAAGAAATAAGCTTATTTGAGGTCATACAGTCCAGTTATTCAACTAATACCAGGACCAAAACTTTGGTGAGAGTTAGGGAAGATTTCTTTGAAGCCACCATGAAGAAGAAACAAGTTGGAAGACCAAAAAAGTTGAGAAAAAGATCCCAACATGAGCCACCTACTGGAGTGAAGATGCAATGACTGGCATAAAGATGACATGTAAAAGGTGTGTGTGGAGGTGAAACATAACAAGAGGACTTGCAATGCAACACTATCTATAGATGAATGATATAGCCAAATAAGTCGAAAGGAAATAGAAGGGTATCTATATGGACTGACAAGCAGCCACAGAAGAAGAAGAAGTTCAAGGAAAAGAGTACAAAGTCTTGAGCATACTTTAGTAGTCTTAATCAAGTTTTTTGGTATAAATATGTTATAGTAATATTGTGAAGGATATAATTTTTTTGAAAATAGTAAACTGTATTTTGTTGATTAGACTAAGCCCTCGTTTGACCCCCCATTATTTGAAATTATAGTTTTCAGAATATTATTTTTTTGAAGGATGTGTAGTTAAAAACGAAAAAAATTATGTTTACGTGTAATATTATTTTATTAGCGAATGTGTGATTGATAAGATGAAAAAGAAAAATGGATTATAATTTTAATGAAGGTCAAACCGGGGCTAATAATGGGTGTACAAAACAAAATTCTAATACAAAATCTAACTAAAAAATGCCCATTCTCATTCTCATATCTTACTTTAGAATTGCATCATACATAGATTTAGCTATAGATCCATTTTATAATGACTCCACAGACAAATACAAACACTCAATTCTTCCACACACTAGTTCATGTTGAATGGAGGGCAGGTCATGATTTCAGCTTTCGTTTCCAGCCTTGCGTGAAGAAAACCAAGAAACAATTATTCGATCTCTTACACTTTGAGGGTCGTTTCCATGGTAGAACTTAAAGCTTGTGACCGTTAACAATAGAGAGGAATTTATTTATTAGGGCACAAAAGGAAGGAAAGAAACAATGAATTTTTTGGAAGAAAGTGGAAATGATGAACAGACGATTTTATCCTTCTCTTAATTAATAAAAAGAAGTCTGATTTTTAATTTTTGGATCAATTAACGGGGAAATGGCAGCATCCAATTGAAAGTTTGAGAATTTGGATGCCACAAATGAAAAATTAGGTAAAAATTGCAACTAAGTAAAATGTTTGGGACTGCAACTATAGTTTTCCCAAAAATAAATTATACCTTATATTTGCATTACTTAGATACATATATTGCATTTGGTATTTTGATTATTATTTTGTAGAAAGTAATTATTTAGGGTTATGATGTTTGAAACACTTCATTTTGATAAATAATTGATAAAATATAACTATCAGGTAAATTGTAATCACCTACGATACGCGTATCGGTACTACTTGATTAACCTCTTTGTCAATATGTCATTTCGTTATTACTTTCATTAGGATAATTAAAAAGTTTTCAATATCAATCACATTTTTTATAACGTTAACTAAAAATGGATTTTATAGCTTCAAGTAATCTATCAATGAATTAATGAATTATTTATTTATCGATAAGTTAATAACTTTTGTAAATAATTAATTTTTCTCATTCTCAATATTATTATTTTACAGAGATGTTACTGTACAATATGCTTACATATTCCGGGGCAATTAGTGATTAGACTGGGACATATCTTCAATAAATTTTTGCATGTCACTTCACAAACAAAAACGAAAGTTAGGCAACAAAAACGAAAGTTAGGCTACCGACCACTAGCCATCTTAATAATGTTCCATGCTAGCCCATCCACACAACTTTCAAAGATGGTCCCTCCCATTTTAATAGGGGCTTTCTTTTACTTTTTTTTTTTTAAAAAAAAAAATCAATGCAATACAAAAAGACCCAACTTATAAAAATATATTTAAAATTAGGGATTTTTTGAAAAATTGAGTGAAAATTATTTTGAAAGTAAAAAAATACTGTGTAAAATTAAGTATCATTATTGTGTTACTTTTTAAAATTAAGTGTCATTTTTTATTAAAAAATAATACACAATGTCACATTTATTAAGAGCATGTTTGATACGGCTTAAAATTCAATTAAAATTGAAAATATGGCCGTTATTGGGTCCCACCCGTCTAATAAAAGTCAACAATAACAGCTATATTTTCAATTTTAATCTATACCACACACCCTCTAAGAAGTGATGTTTGTCACTCAAAAGTGATATGATCTGGGATAAGCAATGACTTGATCGAGTTTTGGAATTTAAATTGAAGAAGTTGACAAGCCAAAGTTTAAGTTTCGTGAAGGGCTCGAGAGCCGAAACAATTGGATTCAAAGTTTGGAAGATATTTAGAAAGAAAATGAGTAACATGAATTAAAATGGGCATAACTCTCAGCTTGGGTGTCGAATTTTCGCCCATGAGTACATTCTAGAAACGGTAAGAAATTCTGCACAAAGCTACGCGAGCACATGATACTTTTGGGCTTGCGGTCGCACAAAAACATGCTGAAAACAAGTTGACGAAATTTTCCTATTTTCGCGAGATTTCATTGTTAGTCTAAGATTTTATTTTATTTCTAACTTTGACAATATTTTATGACCTAATTACGTTTTATTAGGGTTTCTAGCATTACTATAATAGTATAAATATGATACTTATTTCATTATAAAATCAAGATTTTTTATAATGAATTAATGAGACTTTCTCTCATTTGGTTCTTGAATGAATTATCGAACTTATCAAATATATTATTATGTTTGTGGCGTTCAATTCTTAGAATTTATCAAATGATTATATACCATTTGTGGCGTTTGCAAAATTATGGTTCTTGTTTCCTCACATCAACGGGTCTATGGTTTAATATACCTTAGGTTCTTGGTTCATGAGGTTCGGGTCAAGATTCTATCGCCTACGACTTGAATTTGGACTTTCGCAGCATTTCAGACTAATTCCACGATTTCCACGCTAATTCCATTCCCGAGTTCGCATCATTTGGTATCAGAGCTTATCTCTAGATTTTAGGTCATCTATCATTTACTTTCTGTCAATTATTCTTATTGTTTGAAAAAAAAAAAAATTACTGTTCACTTTACTATTCACCTGAAAATGCAGTTGATATTGAAGAGAGTGAACCAATTAAAGAGGAGGATCATGAGCAGACTGGTATAAAAATTGTAGAGATAGTTCAGCAAGAGAGTGAGAAAATAATAGAAGAATGTATTGAATAAATTGTTGAAAATATTGTGGAGAATGAAGAGCAAAATTCCATTGTTAAGCATGATATGGTGGAGACGATACATTATGAGTACGAGGACCCATATCTCATTGAGGAGAAAGCTAAAAAATTCAACCGTGTTTTGCTTAATTTTCTCTTTCAGGTTGATCATTGTATGTGGGAGTTCATACAACAACATCTATGGCTGATTGTGCTTGTGTTGCAATATATCCATTCCTACAAAATAGATGGGTACCGTGTATTGATCCTATGCCATATAAGAAAAAATTTCCATTTAATCCAGGTGGTGCAGTAATGAGTTGGGTAGCAGGCTGATTATCCCCTACGCAATCACAAGGCACCGATTCGAGAACGAATCCTTTCGAAGAGAGAATGGATGATATAATTCAGGATAGGCAATCACTGATCGAGTTTTGAAGTCCAAATTGAAGAAGTTGATAAGCCAATGTTCAAGTTTCGTGAAGGGCTCGAGAGCCGAAACGAATTGGATTCAAGGTTTGGAAGATATTTGAAAACAAAACGAGTAGCGTGGATTAAAATGGGCATAACTCTTACCTTGGGTGTCGAATTTTCGCCCATGAGTACATTTTGGAAATGGCACGAAATTTTGCACAAGGCTAGGCGAGCGCATGGTACTTTTGGGCTTGTGGTCGCACAAAAATATGTCGAGACAAGTTGACCGAATTTTCCTATTTTCGCGAGATTTCCTTGTTAGTTTAGGACTCTATTTTATTTCCAACTTTGACAATATTCTATGGCCTAATTACGTTTTATTAGGTTTTTTTAGCATTAGTATAAATAGGAGATTTATTCCATTGTAAAACCAAGACTTTTGATAATTAATTAACGAGATTTTCTCTCCCTTGGTTCTTGAATGAACTACCGAACTTATCAAATATATTGTTATATTTGTGGCGTTCAACCATTAGAACTTATCAAATGATTAATCACTATTTGTGGCATTCGCAAAATCATGGTTTTTGTTTTCGCACATCAATGGGTCTAGGGTTTAATATACCTTAGGTTCTTGGTTCATGAAGCTCGGGTCAAGATTCTATCGTCTACAACTTGAATTTAGGTTTTCGCGGCATTTCAGACTAATTTCGCGATTTCCACGGTAATCCCATTACCGGGTTCGTGTCAAAAAGAGTGATAAAAATTTCAAGAAAGTGACATAAACATGTGTCAAACACTAAAAAAATGATATTTTAAAAGGGGACAAATTCGAAAAAAAAGTGACAAACAATAGTGATAGCCACTAAAAAAGTGACACAAATTCAAAAAAAAAATAATAGAAAATAAAAAAAAATGTGACAAAAACTAAAAAAAGTGACAATTTACATCCCACAAAAAACTTAATACGCAACTTTCATAATCAGGTAACAAACAAGCTTAAATCTATTTGTCACTTAGATACCAAGTTGAACCAACTCTAAAAGCCTTTGATATATTAGTAAGATTGTTAATATTTTGCCAATGTACAAAATATAGAATGCATCAAGTTTTGCACAAACATGGGGGACCTAAGATGTTCTTGTACCCCTACCACCAACTTTTGTTGAAATCTATAATTCACTCAATTGGATATATATCAAGATTAATAGCTAAAAATACTATACTTGAGACCATTTTTTCAAGGAATTGATTAAATCATAAGGCTTACATTATGGGAGGAAAACTGAGTCATTCCATATTTCTAGTTCAGTTAAATCAAATAAAAAAATTCAAAAACTTAGAAACGATGTGAAAACAAACATAGGCGAAAAATTTTATTAAGTAAATAAAGCGTCTATCATCAAGGGATCATCATCATCATATAAGGAGGGCAGAAGCTTGTAGTTCGACCCTAACAATACATAGAGGGGGTGAATAGGTATTTTATGCGGAATTAAAATTAATCACGAATTAAACAGCAACAAGTCACTTTTAATTCTTATCTAGATGGTTAATCATGCAAGTCAAATTATCATATGTTGAATTACCATAATTTGCATATCATAAACAATAAATAATACAGCAGTAAAGAACACAAGAATTGTTCACGGAGAAATCCAACTGGAAAAAACTCCAGTCATTTTTCTAGACAATCCACCATAAACGATTATGTACTTACAGTCTACAAGACTAGACGACGACACAAACTATCTGATCTTCTGACTGCAATTCTGAGAGCTCTCCTGAGTTTTGTGCTCCCCTGCACCAATTTCAACTGCAATAACCAACGCTCGCCTGAAACTCCGTTATCCTCAACATTCCCTAGCTTGGTAGAATCGCTTATCTCATGTGGATCACGAAGAACAACATGTTCTTTATAGACTAGAACTCCAGTCGCCTTCCTCGATCTTAGTACATCTGACAGATATGTAGGAAATTTGATTTTTAGTATTTGGATATTGAATCTGATGTTTTTCTGACCAAAACACTCACACAAGATAAATGTTGAATGATAGAATGAATAGATCTCTCACAGATGAATCTCTCTCAATTAAAAATCTTAAGAAAATACATTCTGTAAATGTTCTGGTATATATAGATAGGTCAAGAAATCAATGGGTTGAGAAAAAAACATTTAAATCGCGAAATAATTTTTTTTTATATAAAGCTGTCTCTCGAGCGAAGGGCGAGTAACAGTCGAACGACATGATGGCGCTTGAGCAAAGGAGGAGCGACGGTCTAGCGAGAATTTTATGCTTTTGTAGATCGAGCCAACCCTTGACGAGAGTCCAACGAAAATCCGCGTCGTTTTCCTCCTTATTACAAATTCGAAACCCTAGACTTAATAACTAACTTTTAAAAAAATTTCACACTAATCCTTGAACTTTTACAATCTATCAAATTAAGTCCTTTTATTAACAGAATTTGCCAATTACAAAATCAACTAAAACCTAACAAACTCCTCATATGGCATTCTGTGACAAAATACTATTCTATGTCAAGGCAATAATAAAGTAAAAATTATAGACTCAATGAAATGACTCAAACTTAAACTAAAGCTTTCTTGAACGAAGTCTTCAGTATCTGTTTCCTGAAATAGATAACTCAAATACCCTGTATAAAATATGTGAAAAACAGGATCAATAATAAGCGCTGTACAAATAGTTTAAGTGTAAACAGTCATTTAAGCAAATGTAACTCATAAAGCACATTATTCAGTTATATGTCACAAGCTAAACTAAGACATAGTATCAATGCAACCCAATAGACTAAAAAGAAACATTGACACTATAAAAACATCAAAAATTTAATTTAATGAAACAGAATTCAAACAAATATGCATGTGCTCCCCCTTACTGCAAACTTTCAATATGTTTAAGCAGTAGGTAAATGTATTTGCTTTACTCTCCATTTTTGTCACACAATGACAAGGGAAAATCCCAAGAAGCACCGATAGCATCATCAGCATTATCCCAGTGGTGACAAATCCACTGTAAACCACGCTGTACATAGCCAACAGCTCCACGAAGAGTAGTGACCTCGGTAGTGAGACAATCTCCTGTAGAACATAGCTAGGTGATCTCTACCATCATACAAGCCTGTTGCTCGATAAGTATGGTCATCTATCCCAAAAGAGCGACTGACGGGTCGATGTGAGCAGACGCAGAAAGAGCAAACTCAGGAGGAGGAGGAGAAGGAAGTACGACGCATAAGAATGAGGAGTCGAAGAAGTAGACGGGATATTGGATGGTTGAGGAGTAGAAGGAAAATCAGATGGCTTAAAGGAGATCGGGGTCATCAATCAGATAAACCAGCACAGTCGGGTCAACTGATCTGCTGGTTCGGATGAAGCATGAGACCGAATCTGTGCTATAGTAGTACGGCCAATCGGCCGAGAAACCCACCTCAGACCCTCCTTAGGGAAACTATCTCCTAAGGAAGTGACTAACCTATGAATAAGGCACGTATAGGGAAGCCCAACTCTTGTACCCATTGTATGAAAGGCCCTTAAGATCTTCTGGCAAATGAAAGTGGGAAGATCAATAGAATTGTCATGCAACAGGACGTAGAGGAAACGAGCCTTCTCCATCAGTAATGAAGAAGTGTGAGAAATCTGCCAAACATTCGTGCACACAATGCGCAACAGAATTTGACGGTCAGTGGGTAAAGACCCAGTGTGCATCGCACCTGGACCACCCTCCATTCATGTGTTAAATACTGTGGAACGAACTAAAGTGTCTGAAGGATGTGAACCGGGGGTAAGATATGTAAACAGGGAGTGGATGACTCTCGAAATGTGAATAACACTGGATATAACGTCCAGAGTAATCTTAACTACCTGACCCCGAAGAAAACCTGAAAAGAAGAGCCGCTAGTGGATGTTAGCGTAGAACTCTTGAACAATAAGACTAGGTGGGGGTGTCAAATCAACTAAGAGTGGCTCCTAGCCCTGGGAAGTGAAGAATGCTGCGAGGTCAGGGAATATGTCAGACATGATAACCTCGCGCTCAAATAGTACGGGACGCCGAGAGAACTGTGACCCAAAAACATCATGAACCACAGTAGAAATGAACCTAGTTTGACTGAACACAGTCAAAGTACTGGGAGTAAATGGAGTAGTGCATGCTCTATTGGGCGGCATCTGAAAGAATTGAATCATAAAACCATTAAAACCTCGATAAACCAAAAATAAACTAATGATATGTATGACATGTATGAATGCATGCAAAACGAGGCAAGGAAAGTAACATGCAACGTGTCCTACCGTGAATACATGACGACATGCAATGATGCCTAACCGTAGGTGACGTGACGTTGTGATGAAGAGACGTGAAGTGATGACGTGACGTCACCATGCAATGCCAAACCAAGCACACAAACAAACGTTAACTATTCGATCAACTAACGAACAATCTTACCTAGAAACAACAACTAAACACTCGATTGAATTGATAACCACCCAAACTCACAACCCAATCATCGTCCAACCAACAACATTTACAACTCCAAAAACACAACCTACACAAACTAATGCACACATCACCAACACCCAATGTTCAATGAAGGAACTTAAGTGTAGAAAATGCAAGACACCATGAAAATCACACACAAAACGGTCCAAAAATTCAATTTTTGTTGGCCAATCATGCAACATTTGATGATAAGCTTTGAAAATGATCAAAGTATGGAATGCAACATTAATTTCTTAACTAATAATGACCAAAACACGAACAAATTTGAAGAAAATTGCAAAAAGACTAAATAGAAACCAAAAGTTTAGAAAACTACCTTTGAAATTCAATGTTTTGATGAAATACCTCTAGCCAGATGCTTGAATGAGTGTTTATAAAGTATAGCAAGTATCAATTTAGAGTGGGTGTGGAAAAAGTTGGAGAAATCTTGTGAAAAACCCTTAAACCCACAAACTTACTCCTTGTCGCTCGAGCAACCCTCAAGCGATAAGCGAGTGAGGTAGCTTATGTTGCTGTCGCTCGAGCGTGTTCCAGCCATAGGCTAGCGACACCTCAATTGATAGAAATAGCACCAAAAGTTCAAAAATTTAGAAAAATAGCATTTTTAAAACTAAAGAATGCATCAATGTAAACAACTCAAGCTCTCGATACTTCGATAATTAAATCAAGCATGCAAAATATCAAAAAGACTTTTCCACATACGCAGTTAAGTTCAAGATGAAGTAAAGTGCATACATAACTCATGTGTGTAATGTGCCACTATTTTCTTCTGAAAACGACTCCAAACCTTAATTTTGTGAGAAAGGACATTTGAAACATCACTTGTTAAATAAGTATGATCTCTACAGATGAAAGTCAAACCGAATAAATTTTAGAACCTGAAAACGAGCTCAATTATATGATATTTTTTATTTTCTCCCACTAAATATAAGCATATTTTGTTTTTTATCGCTTTTCTCGTAAATAACATCTTATGTGCAAACTCTGTCCATTAAGCGAGTAAATTCACCTCTATAACAAGCTTTAGGCTTGTTAACCCAAGTCAGATGACCATATGCAGTTAGGCACCAGGTTATGAGAAACTCGCCGAATTTAATTACTCGAGTCAAATAGATTTCAAACAGAGTATAAGATGAACCACTTAAGCACTCAATTTTTTTCATCATGAATGCAACAATGCAGGGAGACTATTACGAGCTAAGGTTATCTAAATGTAGGTCAATTAATGTTCGAGGTCACCCTACTAACATGTGTTTGACATCTCAAATCTCACACACGCGGTTTAGACTCATTCGCAAAATCATAGTGTGTGTAGTGTAGAAGTTTACATGATGACATATATACTCAATACTCCACGTTAAACCGAACCAAGCAATGGAAATAACAGTGTAAAACAGATAATTGCTTACTTGGTCATGTTTAAAATCGAAACAATGTGTCGTTTGCCAAAAAATGAAAATATGTTTGTATTTTCCGTTTTTCAAAAAAAAAAATTGGTGAAACACCATACTTAAAGCAAACAAATATAAGGAAATAGAAATAACAACACACACACACACACAAAACAACAACAACAAAAATAAGTGGGATACATGCATAAATGAATGGACACAATGAACTCCACATGCATGGACCTAAACATCAAATTAAGACCATGAAGAGCAAGACCATTTTCACGACATTCAAGGTCGCTCCTCTTGATCCAAACTTTCTTAGAAGCAGAAGATGATTAAGTTAACCGAATCATCATCTCAGTTAAATGGCTGACTTGATTGGCAAGAAAGTCAACCTTACTAGTGAAATCCAGATTCTTACTTATATTCACACGATTAGACACCTAAGTTGACTGTGTCCCAGTATACCATAGTGGTGGTAAGTGGGAATGGACTGTGGTTTTCAAACATGCTTGGGGGTTGTTGCCAATAAGTAGGACGACCCTACGCTGTTCGGTAGATCTCGATCCAATGACATGTTTACCTTTGAGTTCAGATAAGTAATCTCACGAGCTTTTTTCGTGGTAGGAACGAACATGGTCTTAGACGTACTAGTTGTAGCATCATAATCATGAATATAACCCATACCATACCTGTCACCCGCAGGCTTGTTCATCCCAAGCAGATTTTCCAGCTTCTGCGAACCACTCATAAATGATTGAAGTTGAGCATTAGATTTATCAAGATCAGAAGTTAATGATTTAACTTTAATCTTCAAGTTTTCATTGATGAGTTTCAGCTCACTCACCTTATTGGTCGAGTCATGAAGGTCACTCAGCAAATTTTCACATTTAAGCTCAAGCTCGTTCATCTTTTTCAGAACGACTTTGTTGACCTTCTTGATTTTGAGACTCTCCTCAAACAATTCATGAAAAGACTCGTGAATGTCCCTCTCATCATCAGACTCTTCATCAAACAACTTACTCTCATTCTCTCATTTTCCATTCTCAAACTCATGGTCGAATTCGATTGCAGCAATCGAGGTGAAGGCTATGAATTTTTGTTCATCCTCACAACCAGATACCTCATTCTGAGAATTGGAATTCGACTCTTCATCACTCGTGGTCACGGCTAAAGCCTTATGCCTTTCCTTATTCGAGCTCTTATTCAGATTATGACATTCATTCTTATAGTGACCGTACCCCTTACATTCATAGCATTTGATAGATTGAGTTTTCTTAGCGGGAGTCCTAGAGGTGTTATTCTCACTTTTACCTCTCGAGAGTTTACTAGGGACATCACTACTCTGTGCCTGAGGCTTTCTCCTATTCCTCATCACTTTCTAGAATTTTTTAACGAAATACGCAATTTCGTCATCCTTAACCGTCTCAGTGTCAGTGGACTCTCTCTCAGCTTTTCTAACAATGTTCATGTCGATGGATTTAACCTTTTTAGATTGTGAGACGGCGAGTTCATAAGTTTGAAGTGATCCTACGAGTTCTTCAATTTTAATAGCATCCAAGTCTTTACTCTCTTCAATCGCAGTAACCGTGGGTCTGAACCTCTCGGAAAGTGATCTAAGGACTTTTCTAACAATTTTTGATTCGAGAATCCTCTCACCTAAATTAAGACTTGAATTGGCTATGTCATTCAGTTTAGCATAGAAACTATGAAATGTCTCATCATCAGCTATCATTATCCCTTCAAACCTAGTGGTTAACATCTGCAGTTTAGAGTTCTTAACAATTTTAGTCCCTCGTGTGTGGTTTCTAGAATATCTCAAACTTCTTTAGCAGTTTCACACATCAATAAACTCTTAAACTTTTCAGCAGACACAACCATGAACAGGGCATGAAGGCCCTTACTGTTCCAATTACATTCATTAAGATTCGTTTTTTACCAGATGGAGATGTCAGTGGGTGTGACAACACCTTCAACAGTAGTTGTAGGCAGAGCCCACACATTTTGCACACTTATCCAAATACGTTTATCCAAAGCCTTTAGAAAAGCTCTCATCCGAACTTTCCAATAGGCATAATTGTTTTCGTCAAAAAATAAAGAAATTGACAAGGACTGACTCATCTAGAATAAACAAAAGGATTATGAATCGATTTAAAGCTCTGATACTAATTGAAATTTACGTAGTTCGACCCTAACAATACATAGAAAGGGGTGAATATGTATTTTATGTGAAATTAAAATCAATCACAAATTAAATAGCAACAAGCCACTTTTAATTTTTAACTAGATGGTTAATCATGCAAGTTAAATTATCCTATATTGAATTAGCGCAATTTGCATATCATTAACAATAAATAGTAAAGTAGTAAAGAACACAATAATTGTTCACTGAGAAACCCAACTGGGAAAACTTCGGCACTTTGTCAATCAATTCACATTAACGATTTTGTACTTACAGTCTACCAGATTAGACGACGACACAAACTATCTGATCTTCTGACTGCATTTTCAACAACTCTCTTGAATTCTATGCTCTCCTGTACCAATTCCAGCTACAATAACCAACGCTTTCCTGAAACTCCGCTATCCTACAACAACCTCTAGTTTGGTAGAATCGCCTATCTCCTGTGGATCACGAAGAACAACTCGTTCTTCATAGACTGAAACTCCAGTCGCCTTCCTCGATTTTCAGCATATCTGATAGATATGTAAGAAATTTGGTTTTTGGTATTTGGATATTGAATCTGATATTTTTCTGATCAAAACACTCACACAAGATGAATGTTGAATAATGGAATGAATAGATCTCTCACAGATGAAACTTTCTTAATTAACAACCTTAAGAAAATACATTCTGTACGTGTTTTGGTATATATAGATAGATCAAAAAATCAATGGGACGAGAAAAAAATATTTAAATCATGAAATAAAAATTTTCCGTATAAAGCTATCGCTCGAACGAAAAATGTGCGACATTCTAGTTATGATGTTTCTACTTTTGTAACTCGAGCCAACTCTTGGCAATAGTCAAGCGAAAATTCACGACGTTTTCCTCATTGTTCCAAACTCGAGATCCTAGACCTAAAAACCAACTTTTAAACAAATTGCACACTACCCCTTGAACCTTTACAATCTATCAATTAAGTTATTTTGTTCACAAAATTTTCCAATTACAAAATTAATTAAAACCTAACAAAGCTAATTGAAGAAGCTAAGTTTGGTTTGTTTCTTCAGTTTCTGCCTATAATACTCAACCAAAATTTCGCAAGGCTCTCCTCATGTCCGTTGTTTAGATATGATCCATTCTACTACCTTGTTAAACTTCCTAAAGGTCTCCAAACCAAATGTGTAATTTAAGATGAAAGGTCTTATTGCTTGAGACACCGCTAACCACTGAATTATGGTTTTGACTTCAAGATATCCCCCAAAAGCACCACAACCCTAATTCCCTGTTGAAATACCAACATTTATCGTCATTCCGCATCCGCTTACTGTCCTCCATTGGCTGGTTACTAGAAGTTTCAATGAGTGATTGAAACGAAGTTGAAAGATTTCTAGTAGAACTCCCAAGAGGGCTTCTTATTCCTCCCTCAAACTCAGTTTCCGAAAATCGAGTGTCTACAAAAAAATTTCATATTACTATCTTTTGGATTGATCATAAAAGCCACAAAATCGATTGTCTACAAACAGATTTCCATATTGCTGTCTTTTGGATTGATCATAAAAGCCACAAAATGCATCGTCAATATCTTGGAGAAGGCATTTCGATGTGTATTGTCTCTTATTGACATGGGACAGTGCGTCTATTACAATTATCCCTGTCTTATGCCTTTCTATTGTTCCTTGTAGACACCACAAAAGCAAAATGAAGATGCATGTCCTGAGTAATTGGAGAATCTTTGCGTACTAATAACTTCAATAGCCTCATTGTCTGTAATTGCAGGCGAGAAAAGCATGCCGACAATAAATTCTGGATTGATAAAAAACGGATCTCTTCCTATATTTTGATGAATCACAACTTCTCTTATGACATGCCAAATTTATCTTCCCATAGATAGGTTTGATGATTGGTGATCAAAAAAATTAAAAGAGCCGCCTATAATAAACCAAAATCATGAAACTCACCCTAAATTGGCATAGAGAAATCATATATGTAGGGTTTGGTTAGGGTCGAATTGCATTTATCAACATATATTATACGGTTGAAAGGGTATTAATCAATGGGAAAAATTCATAAATAAGGTGTATACTTTACACCAATTCAAAAATCAGGTTTATAGTTTAAAAATTCAAAAATTAGGTTTTTTTTAATAATTCTAATATAATATAATATAATAAACCCACCCTACTTGCACCAGCCCTACTGTTCCGGCGACCATTCCGACCACCACTCTTCTCTGGCGACTGTTCCGACCATAGTTTCGACGACGGCTCCGATTCCAGCAATTCTTCCGACGAATATTTCGGCGACCATTTTGATCACATATTTACAATTTAGTTAGTCACATATTATTTTTCAATCACGGATAATAATTTTTATACGTCACATATTATTTTACGGTCACAGTTTAAAAATTTTGTAGGTCACAATTATTTCGTTGGTCACATATTTCAAATTTAGTTGGTCACATATCAAAATTTATTAGTCACACGGTCACATATTTCAAAAACTGGTTGGTTACAGATTATTTTTTAGTCATATATTACTAAATTTTTAGGTCACAATTGAGTAATCAGTCACAGATTACCAAATATTTGGTCACATGCCCTCAAATACTTGGTTACATAACCAAGTAATTGGTCACACACACCAAATAGAGGTCACACACCATACCACCGTCACCAACACTACAGTGGTTCTCGCAGGCGAAGCTGCGATGGTTCCTGCAATCGAAACATCTCCGCATTTACCACTACAACCAGCATCAATAGTCAACACCACCACCACCAACACACCCCGACACAACACTACCACACACCTCCACTCCGCCACTGCTGAAAACCACCCGTCGCTCTAAACATCTTCAAGCAACACCACATGCCACAGCACACACCCACCACATCTCCATATCCACCTACACCATTGAGAACAAAAAAAAAAACCTCAAAAACCACATCCACCACCATCCTTCAAAACCGCAGATCCACCATCAACCCGCCACGCCAGCGCAAAATGGATGGAGAATTCGCTGCTGGGAACGCTGCTGGACAGCAGCGAAATCGCTGTAGGGAAGGAAAATGTCCCAGCAGCGAAATCGCTGCTGGGAAAACCAGCAGCGAAGGGAGAGGAAAAGGGAGGCGGCGACGGTCGATTATGGAGGGTGAGGAGAGGGTGAGAGAAAGTAGTGAGAGAAAATATGGATTGAAAATGAATTATGGTTTGAAATATTAGTATTATAATATTATTTAAATATTTAATTCATACCTGATTTTTGATTAGATAAAACTTGTACCTGAATTTTGAATTAGGAAGTTTAAACAACTGGTTTTTTGTAATTTCCACTTAATCAATTAACTAATTAATGGGCTGTATTGGGCTGTATTATCCCGATATGGATTCAAATTCATTAGCCCATTTAAGCCCAAAAAGTGTCAATCTAAGATTGCCCGACAAGAGATAAGATCACGAAATAAAACCCAAGTACTTAGGGCCTCAAGACCCATCTTAAAATTACAAAACCCTAACCCTTTTCTACCTGTGCACAATCGCACGCTGCGATTCCAAAATCTGTAGAGAGAGGAAAAAAAAAAAACCAGCATCTACTCTACCCAGCCATGGCGGCGGCAAAAACCGAGTCCGTACAGTGCTTTGGCCGGAAGAAGACGGCGGTGGCCGTGACCCACTGCAAGCGGGGACGCGGATTGATCAAGATCAACGGTGTCCCAATCGAGCTAGTCCAGCCGGAGATCCTCCGTTACAAGGCGTTTGAGCCTATCCTCCTCCTAGGCCGCCACCGCTTTGCCGGAGTGGACATGCGCATCCGCGTCAAGGGCGGTGGTCACACCTCCCAGATCTACGCCATCCGCCAGTCAATTGCCAAAGCCCTAGTTGCATTTTACCAGAAATACGTAGACGAGCAGTCAAAGAAGGAAATTAAGGACATCCTTGTTAGATACGACCGTACTCTGCTTGTGGCTGATCCACGTCGCTGTGAGCCGAAGAAGTTTGGTGGCCGTGGAGCTCGTGCTAGGTTCCAGAAATCTTACCGTTGAAATTCTGGTAGCTCTGATTATGTCATTGCAGTATTTATGTTTACTGTTGGTAGTATGCGTTTGGAATTTTGGATTTAAACTAAGTTTTGGTTGAATGAACTGTTCTATTAAAATTCGGATAATGGTTATAATCTGTTTTCTTAGGGATTTGAGGCAATTTTATTTATAAATTGTTACATTCCAGTTATCAAGGTGGTTTTTTTTAGGGCAAATACCAGGATGATTGTTGGTTTTCTCGTTTTTGGAATCACGTATTTGTGGGTCTCTGAAATGTGTAGCAGTCTGCAATTAACATCATGAATGAGTAAGCAATGCTTAGATCCATATTCCACAAGATTAAAGGCCCTACTTTTGCATGTTTTAGGTTAAGTTTCTTACCAATATGTGCTTTTGGTGTTGCAATTGACCGTCTTTAAAGACATTAGTTTCAGAAGTCCCAGTACAACTTGCTTTTATCAGTTAGTATGGAGTTAATTAAGTCACTCCTCACTAACATTTAGGTCAGGTATTACTTGCTCACCCAAAAATAAATAAAGAGTAACAGACTCTTACTCTTACTCACTTTTATACAAAGTTACCCCTCCATCACCCATGTTGATTCCATCCGTCCACTTTTGGACACAAAATTATACATGCTACTAACGGTTTTAAAAATTGACGCACAGACAAAACATATTCCAGGAAACACGTTTCCTATTAAAAATCAGAGGAATTGTTCTCCACTGTGATGCAACGTTATGCCCCTCACCATCATTATCTCCACCACAACCAGTGTAACACCATTCTCCTCGACCACCAACTCTAGAGTATGACGAGCCATTTACCCTGGTCTTCGGGGGTTCATATACATCTCCTCCACTACCACTGTAAATCACTATTTATAGCCATCAAAGTATAACTGTATAAAAGAAAAGAAAGAGAATTCAATCTTCAAGGGGTGGAGAAAATGTCCAAATTTAACCAAATCAAATCCAAACCAAATTAGGCGGTTCAGCTCGGTTCCACCAAAAAAATTAATGATTTTAGTTCTTTGAACCGAGAATTATTTGGTTTTGGTTTTGGTTCGATTCTCGTGCTAGAATCGAGAACTAGAACCAGGACCAAATTTAATGTTTAATTTAATTTTATATATATGCATATAAATTAGTGGAGACCCAAATTCTGTAAGCATTGATTGTCTATTAGTTGAATATAGCCCATTAATCGATTTTGGATAATTGGAGATAGCTGATTAATTATGACACCATAATTTTGTTTTCATTTGAATCATTTCTTTTCAATTTACACAATGCTGCGGCATGACACTGCATTTCATCATATCAGTGGAGGAGACTTTCGAGATAGAGAAATAAAATTGATCAATTACTTAAAAAGCCTTTAAATGATTTTTTTTTTTACCTTGATTGTTTGATGAATCATTTGTGTTCTTCACAAATAAAGAAAAATCCAATAAACATTCATTGAGTATTGAACGATTAACGGTTGGATGTAAAAGTTTTGCATAATTCATCTTTTATTGTGGGGGTGTGCTGCCAAACCTGCTACAATTAATTTAGTGTATCATTATTAATTATTGAACAATCTTTTGTATGGAAATAAAAACTAATTCGTGTATTCAAATTATGACTATATTTTGTTAGTTTGGACTTTTGTGATCTTGATGATTGATAAGTTGAACTCGTCCAATGTTTGATATTTATTTTTTTATTTAGGTATGTATTACTAATTTCAAAAATGAAACTAGATCCAAAAACAAACGGTTTGATATTAAAAAAAAATGCCATTTGGTTTCATTATATTTAAAAAAAAAAAACCATTGGCTCATGGTTTGATTCGATTCTCTTGGAACCGGAACCAAATGGAACTTTGTCCACCCCTAATCTTCAAAATTAGAGATACTTATCATTCGAAAACTTGGGATAAAAACAGAGCCCATATGACAAAGTTGCAGTCTTGCACAATTGCAAAGAGATTTACACCAAATGGACCGGAGAAAACCATTGTGCAAAGAGATTTACACCAAATGGACCGGAGAAAACCAAAGAAAATAAAGGGAAATTTCTTATGTATAGAGACCATAATTGGAGTGCGGGTGCTTGAAGAAAACAGTTATGGCGGTTGCTTCTTCTATATCATCTTCCAACAACACTTTGGAATGTATGAAATAAATGATTTTTGCCCATGTCTCACTTTTCAATAGCTACGTAGGACTGTCATATGCCACGTGTAATTTTTTGTCCAAGCGGATGGATGGAATCAACGTTGGGTGATAGATGGGTAACTTGTACAAAAATGAGTGACCACTCAGTTTTTATTATTGGGTGAGCAAGTAGTAATCAGACCTAAATGTTTGTGACGAGTGATTTAATCAACTCATGAGTATGTCCCAGTGTGCATACATAAACCCTCGTCTGTTGTTAAACTCCAGCTTTGATGGGGTATGAGACCCTCAGATGTAGGGTAGATGAAAGTAAACACCATACTTACCAGTCTAGACTGGCTAGTGCATCCCGACAGTGGTCTGTATCTCACCAAAGGACTGCTGGGCAAACGAACTTGTGAAGAACAACTAGAAATGGAATGGTTTGATAGAAAATTGGATTCGTTTCAAGTGCGTACTGGTTTATTGCCAAAGCAAAATTTAACATTATTCTTGCCGATGGAGATCTAAACCCCAAGTGTAGGCATGAAACTTACCAGTGTGCTAGTTGGAGGTCTTGTTTATGATTTATAAGCAAAAAATTTATATCTTTCTATATATAAAAAGTGCCTATTTAACGGAATTTGTTGGTTTAACGGAAAAACTAACGAAATTTCTTGATTTAACGGAAAAACTAACGGAATTTCTTGTTTTTAACGGAAAATCTTTTTTCACCACCCCTACTTTCAAAATTATAATTAAATAATAATAATAATAAATTAGCTTTTGATAATTCTTTCAAACTAAAATATCTTGGAGTTAACTTATCCGAATCGACTTTTTCTCGAATCTGATTTATGTATCTAATTACGATTTATCCAACGAGACCAATATTCATTTATTTACGATAACTCTATCAATATCTAAATATTTGACACAAATAAAATATAATTTGATAAATGTATCATTTAGTCCCTAACTTTCAAAATATTAAAATATAGTATATAAAAATTGAATTATATTTTATGAAAATTTTTGGGGTATTACATTCTCACCCCCTTAAAATTTTTTCGTCCTCGAAAATTTACCCGTCACTTACCAATACTAAGTCTAACACATGATATACATATATTATCGTAATACATATCATACTTTAGCGATAAAATAAATTGTATTATTACTTAAAAAAGAGTAAAGACTTAAGCCATGCAAAAAGTTTAAGCCTCCGTTTATTTCTCATTAAAAACCCATAAAAATGAAAAATATGGCCGTTATCCATTACATCAATCTATCAATTTTGAATTTCTATCTCTTGTGCGGGGTCCAATAACAGCTATATTTTTCATTCTCATTCTACATTAATGAGAATCAAACGGAGCCTAAGTAAACTCATATTCTTACCCCTTAACATACCTCGAGTTTTCTGTTTGTGATTTTGGGTTGGAGATGACAGAGAGAAGCACTTTATTTAATTATTTATCAATTACATAAACATTACATTATTAATTATTTAATTAACCAAAAAAAATTACATCTTTATTAATAACAAATTAATTCTTAAACAAAACTATTAAATATAAATTAAGCAAACGTGCATTGCACGTTGCTTGCACCTAGTTATAAGAAAAAAGGACAAAAGATTATAGACTCTGTAACACAGACATTTCAACAAGGGTAGCGTGCCCGTATTGGACATGTATTGATACTGACACTCATTGGACACTCTACCATAAACATTTTTCATTTTATATTAAAAATATTATATATTTTTAATTCAAAATTATTAGTAAATAAAAAATAGGTATTTATATTTTAAAGATTTCAACAAGAAAAATTAAGAACAAGTATAAAATTAATTTTTTACCATCACCCTATTTGCTGCCCATTTTTTCTCCATTTCTAGGAAAAATAGATCTGTTGGTTGGGCCCCACTTGCCTGACAAAGTTGACTTCCTTCTCACAATTAATTTGAATTTGGTTTAGCAATGGTAAGAAAACTCGTTCTCATTCGTGGAAAAATGAGTAACAAACACGCTATATAAATGAATTTTAAAAATTTAATCAAAGTGTTGACGATGTGGTGTGTCAATACTTTTTTGAAAATTGTATGTCGGAATATCCGGCATATATCGTGTTGGATGTAGGTGTTCATGTCGGTGCATTATAGATTATGAGCCTGTCTGACTACGATTTTCAACATTCCATAATTGATTTTGGAGCTGTTTATTTTGACTTTTTCTCACAAATATTTTGGCCAGTTCTGTTATAATACTACCGTTGAAGCCCTCAACGGTCAAAGAAGTAATTTTCATCCAAAATTTCAGCTATGCCAGACAAGCCCTATACATATAGCTTATTTTTGCTTAAGAAGCATTTATAATTAGAATTAACTCCCGACGACATGCCAGTTGAACCAATGACCTACCTACTAGGTTTAGTATGATAACTCTAGGAGACATACCTGCACTTGAAGGCGTGCAAGCAAGGTCTGCACGATATGAACACTACAGAGCTCAAGATGAGGAACTAAACGTGCATGCATAAGTTGAAGATTCAGTATCCATACTGGGAGGTTAGCAAACGAAAGTAGTTGTAATTTTAGTCGGTGCATCTTGACACTCAACAATCATGTGGAATTTTTTAGAGAATAGAATGTTCCATGGACTAGGTTTGTTGAAGCATATAACATCAATCCACCTATTGAAATTGTATAATACATAGAATAATGTTATTTGTACATAAAAAGTTATATAATGATTTACATATAAATGAGATATGTCAAAAAGAGAGTGGAAAAATTTATTTATTTATTTATTTTGATTAATGAAATTTTGACTCAATCATATCTTATCATATCATGTGTATATAAATCATTATATACATATAGCACAATCGAAGATGGGTAATGCTAATTGTATATAATGGTGTTAGGGGTGGGCAAAAACCCGCCCAACCCGATCAACCCGCCCAACCCAACCCAACCCGATCGGGTTGGGTCGGTTTTTTCCATTTTTTTCTTGGGTTGGGTTGGGTGGCAAGGTTAAGTTGGTTGGGTTGGGTTGGGTTGTGGGTTAACACATCCAACCCGACAAAAACCACCCAACCCGACCCACTAATTAAAAAACTAAAAAACTTTGCCAAACTAAAATAGAATAAAGGTGAGAGACCCGGTAAAAAAAAATGAGACGAAAAAAAAAATACTAACATATCTTCCATCATCTCTCTCACGCGGCGGGCGTCGTCTCACCAAATCATCAACATTGGTTGTGATTTTGGATGAGATCTATCTTCCAATCCATCTCTCTTTAACGCAATATATTAATGTTGCTTTAAATTTAGTACTTTGGTGGCTTTAATGTTTGTTCATAGGTCGTCCCAACTCCCAACCTAACCCGACCAACCCAACCCAACCCGACCGACATTTGGTTGGGTTGGGTTGGGTTTCAATCTTTACATGGGTTGGGTTGTGTTGAATTTATGTTAAACCGACCATGTTGGGTTGGGTATGGGTTGGGGGAAAAACCAACCCAACCCAACCCACGCCCACCCCTAAATGGTGTACATAATGATGACGTGCAAGAGAGAAAAAAGAAACGAAAAGGGAAGAAATTTAGTTATTATAATTTTTTTCTCTCTTCCATGTCATCATTATATACACCATTATACACAAATAGCATTACTTAGTTAAGATTGTATAGTGTAAAGGGTTGGTCTCTTCTGTGTGATCAAATGAATTTATGTCGTCAATTGTAAAGGGTGGGTGATGTAGATCGAATCTACAAACACACTAACAACGGATTGCAACTTAAGAAAACAAACGCTTTTCTTATTTCATCCACAACCAAAAAATCCTACAAAACGTTTTAGAGTCTTAAATACTAAAAGAACATATAACCTACTGGGCTAACAGTCTCTTAATTGGCTGGGTCACAAAGCACAATAAATAAATACTGAAAATAATGAATTAAGAAATAATAAGTGCCATTTTGACTTAGCAAATGAATTCAAACGTCCAAAATCCATCATACATCATGGCAAAGCAGTTAGTTCAATGGGAATCGTCGTGAGTTTTTCGGAATGGGGTTATGGGCCCAAAACTGACAGCATATGCAAAAGTTACGCCATTTTCTTCAAACGCCGATCATTCAAACGTTCATGTTCCTCCACGTTAACCTCATCAATGGGGTGAAGGATGGTGACTAGCAAGTGACTAGATTTTTTTATGGAGTTACAGTGATAGCTATTTGCAAGTCCTGGAGAGTTTCAATTCAGAGGGTATATATTTCTCTCTAGTCGTCCCTCTTTACACTCTATATCTTTTTTTATTCGTCTTAGGTTTTTGATACCGCCAAGTGCAAGCTAAAGTGCTTCTAATTGTTTGAGGTTCACTTTGCAATGCTGCTAGGGGCTTTAGGCTTTAAACTAAGGAAGTAATGCATTGCAGCTCGAAAGGGTCGAAGTCACTAGCAATGTATAACATTTAATATTTTTTTGTTTTGTTTGTCTACCCGAGCAAGAAAATGAAATGAAATGATTGCATTTCTATCATCTAATTGCATATTACTTTAACAAATACACACAACCAAAACAAATTAAACATTGTACTCGAAGAAACATAACAGACCTAGCATAAGAAAAGATTGTACGATCGTTGTCTAACACTTTTTATTTCATAACAAAAAAGTTGAAATGCGAATAAGAAAAGGAAATAAAGGAAGAAAAAATTACGATGATACTAACAAGTTCAAAGAAAACTTATCTAATAATGAAATTGGTCAGGATTCCACATTTTGAAACATAATATGAGCTACGAAGAGTTGGGTATTAGACAACCATGTATAGGACAGGACAACGAAATTATCTCGTAATGTAGCAACGATGTTATTTTCCTCCAACATTAAACATGCCATTATCAAACTTTATTTTTGCTTCCATGCTATAGTAAAACATACAACTCTATACTCCAGCATTCTCAAAATCAGAAAGAAAATAATTATTTTCTTAGAACCTCAATTTCCCAACACGTGACAATGAACATCGTTGAGTCACATATGGACTTCTAAGAAATACAAATAGTGTAATCCTTTTCCTCTGATTTTATATCATTTTCTGTTGCTGAGGAAAAAAGAAGATAAAAAAACTCTAACAAACAAAGTGATTAATATAATCCAGAAAATGTTCAACTTTATACAATTTCGTCAAGTAGTTTTTGAAATAACGAGATTCAGTCCAAACTACACCTAGATGGGGGTGAATAGGTGTAAATGCTGAATTAAAAAAATTATAATTAACCAGCAACAAGTCACTAATTAATTATCTCGATATGGTTAATCATACAGTTCAATTATCCTATATTTGAATATCGCAGAATATAAAAGTAGTAAATAGCGCACAGTATGATAACGGAGAAACTCCAACTGGGTAAAAACTCCAGGCACTTTGCTTGTCAAAATTCACTATAAACTATTGAACTTACAATCTGCCAAACAAGACGACAACATGAACTTTTTGACCTTCTGACTGCAACTCTCACAGCTCTCCTGGATTTTGTGCTCCTACACTAACTCTTGGCTATAGTTTTCAAAGCTCTCCTGGAATGTACAATCTTGTAGCAACTCTCGACTTTATCAATTAGTCTATCTCCGGTAAATCAACGAAGAACTTCACGTTTCTCACAAACTGGAACTTCAATTACCTTCCTTTGATCTTCAGAACTCTAGAAAGCAGATTTTTGGTATTTGGATTTTGGATATGATGTTTTCACCGCCAAGAATCAATTGAAGAATGAAAGTTGAAAGCTAATTTGTGAATAGGATATGAAGACTGTATGAATTCTCAATGTTCAACCTTAGAAAAAACATTCTGTGGCGTTTGGTATTTATATTTTAGGTTTTGGGATTGAATGGACCGGACAAAAAGTCTTAAAAACGCGAATTAAAATTTTTCGGATGACACCGTCGCTCGAGCGATGGCTGGGCGATAGTTTGTCGCTCGAGAAAAGGCAAGGCGACGCAGTTTCTGATGTTTGAGCCAAGTCTTGGTGATAATCTAGCGAAATTCCAACATTGTTTTTCCTTATTTTCCATTCTCAAACACTAGACCTAATATAACACAAATTTAACTATTTGCAACTAAATTTTTGACTTTTACATCATATTAATTTTAGTCTCTTTTGTTCACAGACTTGCCAATTACATCAAATACCTAACATTTTCAAGTTTGATAATTGAGAACGAGCAATAAGCACAATGGTGATGCACACCTGAGAAACAAAGTGTGTGTGTGTGTGTGTGTGTGTGTGTGTGTGTGTGTGTGTTTCTCTCTAGCAATTCACTCTAGTCAAGATAATTTTCAACTTTTATTTTTTATGGAGTTTTAGATGAGAGCTACCAGCAAATCGTAGAGAATTTCAACACAAACAATGTGTATATTACTCTCTAGCCACCCTTTTCAACACTTGTATGTTTTTTTGTTCTTGTCTTGGTTTTTGTTGTGCCGCCTTAACACAAGCCAAAAATGTTGCTACTATTTGAGGTTGAGTTGGCTAGCCTTGCAAGAAGTTTAGATCATTTTAAAAAATCTCTAAACATAATATGCTTTTTATTTTAGAAAGTCGATGCTTAAAAATAGGCTTCAAGAAATTCTCTATTCCAACTTTTTAAAATAGAGGGTGTATTAGACTCTCCCAATTTGGAGAGTCAAACTCATCTCTATTCTTACCTTATAATAATTGCATTTATTAAACTACACATCAATATTTTATTTATTAAAATTTTAGAATTATCTTTCAATTGATTGACCAATTGTGAGGGTGGCAATGGGCCAAGCTGACCTTCTAGTCATGAGCTCGACTTGTGCCTAAAATTATTGCTAGACTCGGCCCTAGGCTCGTGGGCTTATGGGTCGAGCCTATCCCATCCATGAGCACATAATGTAGTTAATTTTTTTTAATTTTTTTATTTATTATTATTTTTTAATGGAAATCCTCCTCTTTCGGGCTTGGGATCAATTACTTTTAGTGTGGGTGCAGTTAAAATTGTACATGAAAAACTTATTATGTACACATTTTTTTTAAAGTGAACAATATAAAGAAATTTATAAATTATGACGAACTCGAATATTATTTACCCGGTTAGATGGTATTTGGGAATATTTATCTTGGACTTTAAACTCTGCATCTTCCTAGTCCTTTGTACATATTAAGCTTTATATTTCTCTTAGCCTTGATTTGTATTTAGACAACTAAAAGCATACTTCAATGCTACAATATTAATCAGAGATATTAGTAGATCACGTGTTATAAGGGAAACAATTGGATATTAACGTTCATATTGTAAAAGTGTAAGATAAATATTGATAATAATGTAGTCTTATCAACATGCATAGATAAGTTTTATCTAGTTTAGAAAGTTTATTTCACTCCAATTGTAACTCTAATATTAACTCTATAAATATAGGTTTTGATTATCAATAAAGTACACACCTAATTTTGAACTCTAATTTTTTGTTGTTATATCACAACGTGATTAAATATTTTTTATGTTCGTTTATAACCTTTAAATTGATCATGTTGTTACTCTTGAAAACTCACGACTCTGCAAATAATTAATATTTTGCTATAGAACATATTCCTAAAAAGTTAATCTTTTTAAGTAATAATTTGTTGGTACTTCTAAAGTAGCACAATATTAATTGCTCTAGAAGAGTATGATATTACAGTTTCAATATTCTTCTAGAATATTGATTGATTTTTGGGTAAAAGCAAGAATTATAATTTTCAATATTTCAAAAGAATATTGATATATTGTTCTTGAAGAAGTAAATATATGGATCCTGAAGAGCTAATGTTTCAAAATAATAGTTTATTGTTGTTCCTAAAGTTGTACAATATTATAATTAATATTTTAGAAGATTATTACTTGTTTCTAAAAAGCATGAATTATAATTTTCAATATTGACATATTGCTCTTGAAAAAGTAACTGTAAAATACAAAGTGCTCTCGAAATAGCACATCTTTCAAAGTATATATAATTTTGAATTAATGTTATATCCTGAAGGAAAACACATAATTCATGTAATTCATGTCATGTCGACATTGATTAGTTTGTCTACTTGATTCATTATTATATGATTATACATTACTATCATGTTCTTCTAAATTAATTGTATTTTATTGTAAAATTACTCAAATGGTAAACATCACAAAATTTGAGATGAATTTCAAGATATCTATTTAGTTGATAGTCCAAATATGCATACTATTTTTCAAGACAAAAAAATATTTGTTTGGACTTAACATTAGTAGAAAATAATGTTAATATGATATTAGGTGTAACGAACATCGTTGAAAAATCTAGAAAAACTTGTATTATTTTATCAAATAATATAAATTATATTCACAATGTACTTTTATTCTAGTAAATTCAAAAGAAGTTTGCCTAATCTTAAGATATTAGCTGCAATTGATATCATTTTGAGATGATTCAAGAATAGTATATAATATCTTTGCATTTCTTTTCTATTTGGTCAGAAGCTGATAAAAGATAAATTATTGGCACTCCCTTCTAAAATGTACTACACATTCATAAAAATGATTAGATTAAATATTATCATGAACCCGAAGTTCGTTGACCCTATAGTGACTCTATATACTATGGAAGAATTGTATTATTATTTTGGAATCAATGGGGTAGAAATTGCAGAATCTATATAGCTTGCACAATTGTGATAAAAATGTTGAAATCTTAGCCTGTTATGGTTCGATTGTCATGATATTTGGACATGACGTTCACGACTCATTTTGCTTCAAATCCAACAGTTCCTATCAATATCCAATGGGTCATTTGTAACAAATAGCTACATGAACAGTAGCAAATTTTTAAGTATTACATTTTTTTATTTTATCTTTGAAAAATATTAGATTTGTTGATTATTCAAAGTTTTTTAAAGCTTTCAAATTCAAGTATTTCTATTCCTATTATATATTTGTGAATTTTTAGATAGTTAAATATTTTAATTTAATTTGTGCTCCTAAATAAGCACAACTAGAAATTATATTTGTACTAAATGAATAAGGTGTTGATATTTTAGAAGAAACACAATCCACCTTATATAAATGTTCTAGAAAAAAAAAATATTGCTCTAGAAGAAGCAGAAATAATACATATTAGCATTCTTGAAGAATACCGTATTGTGTTCTTGGAGAAGCACAAATTTATACATATTAATATTTTAGAAGAATATTATAAATAATTTAAATGTATCAATATTCCTGAAAAATATTGATTTATTACTTGTCAGTAATCATAAATAATTATATATCAATATTTCAGAAGAATATTATTTTGATACTATAGGAGAGTTATTACTGCGGTATGTGGGAGAATAAAATTCTTACTATTGATAGTTATTTATTCCCTGCTAAATTAAAGAGAAACATACTAAATTTCTAAAATGTGTGGTATAGTTGAAACAAATATTATATTTTTTGAAAATATTATTGTTTGGCACAATCAGTTGGATCATCACTAGATCAATAATGATGAAAAATTAAAAATCCAAAGCGACGTTCAATAAAAAAAAACCCGAAACTTTTCAATTCAATGAATTCCTATATATTATTTGTTTTCTTTATCGAAAATTGATCATCACTAGCTAAAATATGGATTGAGTTCCTAATATTTTTGAAAATTAATTAGGTTGATAAATACGGTCTCATCATCCTTCATATTGACCATCTAAATATTATTTGTATTTAATAAATTTCATACATATATTAGATGATTGCATGATGTTCATAACATGAAGTTTGCAAAATTACTACTCAAATTTTAAATTGTGAGCATGATTTTCATATTATACAATCAAGATCGTGTCTTATTAATGCTAGGGATTCTAAATCTTAACATTTTAGTAAGTGTTAGTTGGGATGCTAATAAATGGTTTAACATTGTTGTTTGTTAAACGCCTTCAATTAATTGAGAACAAAGTACTTCCCAATTTTATTTAGGGAATGCTATTATGCATAATGTCAATTTCATAGTTCTCTCTCTGTTATAATTGGCTGATGGTCAAAGACTAGTTTTTCCATCTAATTATTTTGATAGTGTAATACCTGCAAAATTAATTCACCACAATGCACTGAAATAGAAAGTAAATAATGTTGAGAATAAATGAATAGCTTGAACCCTTATACAATAATTTAAACCTTAATGGGTGATATTTTATAAAGTGGTTTGCTGATTGTCATTTTGACTGAACAATTCTCTCAGCATTAGGGGGAAGAATTAAAGAATTTGGAAATAATGTACAAATGCGTGGTTATCCTTGCAAAAGATAATTTGAATCAGAAGTTAAAAAGATAATTTATTTAGATACATTTGTTGACCAAAGAGACCAATAATATCTTACACATTAACTTTAAATGCTCCAAGTCAAATTGATGTCCTAGAGGACAATTATTTAATATGATATTTGATGTCATGCTTGAAGCGTGATGGTATTTAATTCTAATATAAAAATATTCAAACAAAAATGGGATAATTAGAAACGATGGTCTTATTAAGGAGGCATATACTCTTGATGAGTATTTAAACATAACAAGTTTTAAAACCCCAATACAGGCTTAGGTACCTAAAATAACGAAAATTGAGATATTTCAATAAGACAATTTATGTAACGTACTAAAAAGAATGATGTACTCCTTTTTCTTCATTAGAATTTTTTCCACATGATTTTTCTTGATAAAGTTTTTATGAGACATACTCTTTGTATAATGAATGTCCATAACATAAAAAACATTTACCATCAAATAATACACATATATGTATGAGATTCCCAAAGACTTCAACAATAGTTATTTTTCGAATCATCAAGTTACCATAGTCATCAAATATTGATAAATATCTCGTATGAAGGCAATGTTATTTGAAAACTATATAAGATAACATGATACACACTTTACTAGAAATTACAATATTGAAGACATTGACAACAAGACATGGATATATTGATACACATATTTTTGTTTATTGAAATTAGGAGAAGTAGCTGTACTCGATCAAGTTTTGTCCCACTGAATTTTCTTAACAAAATTTTAATGAGGTAATATTTTATTACCCCCAATTATTTGTACTCTTTTTATTTGTTGGCATTTTTTCCCATCAGGTTTTGCTAAACAATATTTCATTAAGATAGTTATTGTGTAAATAATCATCAAAAGGGGAGTGTTGTAAAACTATAACACTACAGCAAAAATGGTCTTTAGCAATATATAAAAGGCAACATTCGATTATTGAGTGTTGCTAAAGGTGTCTATCACAACATTTAAATAAGTGAATGTTGCAATTGGTTAATATAATTGAGATTTGACAACATTTTTTGAATGAATGTTGTTAATGTCGTCTTTTGCAACGTTTATTGAGTGTTGTCAAAAGTTTTATTTATTACAACATTTATTGGGTGTTGCTAAAAACTCACTCTATAACCGTTGCTAAGATCTAGATTTAAAATCTTCCGCAATGCTCGTTTAATGTTTCGAAAGATTTATATTTTTGCAATGTTTTATGAGTGTTGCAAAATGGTAAACTTATCGCAATGTTTGTTACACGTTGTCAATATGATTGTGTAGACAAACTTTTCACAACATTTATTAAGTGTTATTAATATGGGCATTTCGCAACGTTTATTGAACGTTGCTAATAAGCTTACCTTTTGCAACATTTATTAAACGTTGAAAATAATATTCTGGCCCATTTAAATGAGTCCATCACATTCCAACCCAACAGCCTACAAAATTACTAATTCATAACTTGCCCAACCTGACCCACTTGGTTAAAAAGAAAAATTGAAAAAAGAAAAGAAAAAAGGAACAAATTAACGAAATAACACTATAGAATCCCTAAACCTAGCTCGCCAAATCGCTCTCCCTCCCCTCAAATCGCGTTTGAAGTTAATCGCCGGTCAGTTTCTTTCTTTTTTTTTCATCAAGTTTTCGTTATTTGCTCTGTTTTCAAGATTTTGTTGTTAGATTCCATAAAATTCCTTGTAGATCGTTTTTGTTATTAGATTTTGATTTTGCTATTTTCAAATCCCGTTTGAAGTTAATAGCCGGTCCGTTTTCTTTCTTTCTACACTTCACAGAATGTTGAATGTTAGATAGGTTAATCTTCATTAGGTTACTCCCAGTTTCTAAACGTATCTTGTGTAAATTAAATGTTATTTTTTTCTAAAATTAATTTCAGAACAAATTCTAAAATTGGTACGGAAGTGGAGAATTCCATATCCAAAATTCTAGGAATGTGACTCAAGCAAAGAAGAAAATTTCAGCAAAGAAGTTGTGCGGAGTTTTTTCATTTTAACATAAAATTCTTATTGGTGCTTTGATAGTTGTGCTTTAAATTATATTACTACTGTTTTCCAAGTTAAAGCTTTGAAAGAGAAGCGTGTTATATGATTGTTGTGTTGCTAAAGCACTTTATCAAAAGTTGTAAGGTCTTTGTATATCATGCATGGGTTATGTGATCATTGGTACGAGAAGTCGTTTAATTAGTAATAAAGAGTTAAAATAGTTAGCCGATATGACTGACTTATGTAATATTTTTGGCACTAATTCCAAATTATATGCCTCGTTTTTCTTTTGCAGTTAAGTGGTGATGATAAGCAACGAGTAACACTAGCACGTGCATTCTTGAAAGCACCTCCTATACTGTAAGTATCTTTGACTTCTCTGGCTAATTTAATTTTCAATTGAAGTATTTCTATAAATGGACTACATCTTAAGATCTCCTTCCTTTAGTCTCCAACATTGGGCACGTAGAGGCAATTCCCTCTGGCGATCAAGAGCTCATCCTTGATCCAAACAACATAAATACTATATAATTCAATCAAACAGTGGAAATGAATACGCTAAGCATGTAGGCAACTCTTAACACATGTATTTGACAAAGTGGTGATTACATCAATTTGACTTGTGATGCTTGTTATTCTTAACCTTGTATAATTTTATTACTGGACTTGCATGTAAGATAAGATAAATGGTTGATCAAGTAATAAAACGTGCTACTTTTACATTTGACTAGTGCTTATTTAAATTTGAATGAAGTGTAATTATTTAAATTTAAATGAAGTGTAATTATTTAAATTTGAATGAAGTGTAATTATTTAAAACGTTGCCAAAATGACCTACGGCATTGTCGTATCTTTCTATTCTACGACAACATCTTAATTTGCAACATACGTCCAAACGTTGCAAAAGGTCTTCGACAACGTTTTTTGACCTTTACAATAGGCCTTTTTTTTTTTGTTGTAGTGTAAGATAAATATTGATGATTATGTAGTCTTATCAATATGTATAGATAAGCCTTATATAGTTTAAAGAGTTTATTTCATTCCAATTATAACTCTAATTTGAAACCCTATAAATACGGGTCTTGATTATCAATAAAATACACACCTAAGTTTTGACCCATTTATTTGTTTTCTGTTTTCTCTCTAGTTTATAACAACTGGTTAGTTCTTCAAAATTTAGTAGGTCTAAATAGTGCATCGACCGATTATACCATTGGAAGCATGTCATGAGTAAAATATCTATCTAACTCTATTGGTATTCCAACTGCACCTATATTAGATGTACTTCGGTTGTGTGTATATATATACACATAAAATTACTTACAAAGCTTATTAAAGGTATCAAATACAACATGTGATGTTATATTCTCGCTCATGTTGGGCTCATTTCTTGCTAATACAAATTTTATTTTTATTTTTTATGCTATGTTAATTCAATGTGCTTTAGATTCCAAAGAAGCAATTTCAGGATTCTTCCTCTATTTAAATGTTCTCACAAGTTAAAGCCTTTCTTGTGCATAAGCATGCCTTAACTTCCACTTTTTATGGCGTGCAAATGAATGCCGGCATACTCTGCCCGCCGTAAAAAGTAAACCACTTTTTACAGCATGACTTTATATGGCGTACGGCCGCATGCCGTAAAAAGTATATTTTGTTGTGTAAGTTCCATATATGTTTGTTGATCTGTACATCTCTTCACAGGTCTTATTTATCTCAGGATTGTGCTTGGCAATTTAACTTTAAATATTACATCCAACACCGTTTTAAGCCTGCCTGCAAGCTTCTTCTAAGTCATTAGTAATGCTTGAAGGATCATTAAATTGCAACTTCAAAGCTTCATCCATTCGATCTCTTTAAATTTCAGAGGTTAGAAATTCAATGAAATTATCTTATACCTTGATACATAATTCTTTCTTTTGCTTATTGCATACTTCTACTTTTATCAAGCAAACACTATAATTTACTTCTTGTCCATTACGAATAATTTTTGGAAAGTGCAATACACTTGCTTCTAACGTGCGACCTATAAGACTTTTAAACTTCAAGTTACAGAAAATAGTACTTACGAAGCTTGTTAAGGTGATCAAATACAACACTAGTCATTTTCTTATTGCTACTCTCGAGCTCATTCGTTTCTAATAGCTTTCATTAATTTCCGAACTTAAAGACTCCAAATTAAGAAGCAATATCACGATTCCTCGTCTCTTTATTTGAACTAATAATTGAAAGCTTATCCTGTAAATTCCTTATATATTTGCAACATGATAGATACACTTAAAAAACGAGAAATTCCTTTTCCAATTTGAAACTAACTTGATATCGCAAAAGAAATTGACTTATGTTCTAAGTATTCAACCATTTCTTTTGTGAGCTCCACTTTTTCCTAATTAATAGAACTGTTTCAATTTCATGCCATTGAAAGTTTTGATATTTTCCAATATCTTCATGCTTGATCTTCATTTTGAATATTAATCCTACGCCCCAAATGATCCTAGGAAGACTCTTGTTATAATCTAGGTTGGAATAGAATAATGCTGAGCGTACACTTTTTGCTTCTTGTCCGTTAAGATTATTTTTTACAAGTTCAATGCATGCGCGTGCAACCTATAAGACTTTTACACTTTTAAGTGATATAAAATACTT
>CM032642.1:14911311-14998871 GCA_019097785.1 Fraxinus excelsior
GTGTGTGTGTGTGTGTGTGTGTGTGTGTGTGTGTTTCTCTCTAGCAATTCACTCTAGTCAAGATAATTTTCAACTTTTATTTTTTATGGAGTTTTAGATGAGAGCTACCAGCAAATCGTAGAGAATTTCAACACAAACAATGTGTATATTACTCTCTAGCCACCCTTTTCAACACTTGTATGTTTTTTTGTTCTTGTCTTGGTTTTTGTTGTGCCGCCTTAACACAAGCCAAAAATGTTGCTACTATTTGAGGTTGAGTTGGCTAGCCTTGCAAGAAGTTTAGATCATTTTAAAAAATCTCTAAACATAATATGCTTTTTATTTTAGAAAGTCGATGCTTAAAAATAGGCTTCAAGAAATTCTCTATTCCAACTTTTTAAAATAGAGGGTGTATTAGACTCTCCCAATTTGGAGAGTCAAACTCATCTCTATTCTTACCTTATAATAATTGCATTTATTAAACTACACATCAATATTTTATTTATTAAAATTTTAGAATTATCTTTCAATTGATTGACCAATTGTGAGGGTGGCAATGGGCCAAGCTGACCTTCTAGTCATGAGCTCGACTTGTGCCTAAAATTATTGCTAGACTCGGCCCTAGGCTCGTGGGCTTATGGGTCGAGCCTATCCCATCCATGAGCACATAATGTAGTTAATTTTTTTTAATTTTTTTATTTATTATTATTTTTTAATGGAAATCCTCCTCTTTCGGGCTTGGGATCAATTACTTTTAGTGTGGGTGCAGTTAAAATTGTACATGAAAAACTTATTATGTACACATTTTTTTTAAAGTGAACAATATAAAGAAATTTATAAATTATGACGAACTCGAATATTATTTACCCGGTTAGATGGTATTTGGGAATATTTATCTTGGACTTTAAACTCTGCATCTTCCTAGTCCTTTGTACATATTAAGCTTTATATTTCTCTTAGCCTTGATTTGTATTTAGACAACTAAAAGCATACTTCAATGCTACAATATTAATCAGAGATATTAGTAGATCACGTGTTATAAGGGAAACAATTGGATATTAACGTTCATATTGTAAAAGTGTAAGATAAATATTGATAATAATGTAGTCTTATCAACATGCATAGATAAGTTTTATCTAGTTTAGAAAGTTTATTTCACTCCAATTGTAACTCTAATATTAACTCTATAAATATAGGTTTTGATTATCAATAAAGTACACACCTAATTTTGAACTCTAATTTTTTGTTGTTATATCACAACGTGATTAAATATTTTTTATGTTCGTTTATAACCTTTAAATTGATCATGTTGTTACTCTTGAAAACTCACGACTCTGCAAATAATTAATATTTTGCTATAGAACATATTCCTAAAAAGTTAATCTTTTTAAGTAATAATTTGTTGGTACTTCTAAAGTAGCACAATATTAATTGCTCTAGAAGAGTATGATATTACAGTTTCAATATTCTTCTAGAATATTGATTGATTTTTGGGTAAAAGCAAGAATTATAATTTTCAATATTTCAAAAGAATATTGATATATTGTTCTTGAAGAAGTAAATATATGGATCCTGAAGAGCTAATGTTTCAAAATAATAGTTTATTGTTGTTCCTAAAGTTGTACAATATTATAATTAATATTTTAGAAGATTATTACTTGTTTCTAAAAAGCATGAATTATAATTTTCAATATTGACATATTGCTCTTGAAAAAGTAACTGTAAAATACAAAGTGCTCTCGAAATAGCACATCTTTCAAAGTATATATAATTTTGAATTAATGTTATATCCTGAAGGAAAACACATAATTCATGTAATTCATGTCATGTCGACATTGATTAGTTTGTCTACTTGATTCATTATTATATGATTATACATTACTATCATGTTCTTCTAAATTAATTGTATTTTATTGTAAAATTACTCAAATGGTAAACATCACAAAATTTGAGATGAATTTCAAGATATCTATTTAGTTGATAGTCCAAATATGCATACTATTTTTCAAGACAAAAAAATATTTGTTTGGACTTAACATTAGTAGAAAATAATGTTAATATGATATTAGGTGTAACGAACATCGTTGAAAAATCTAGAAAAACTTGTATTATTTTATCAAATAATATAAATTATATTCACAATGTACTTTTATTCTAGTAAATTCAAAAGAAGTTTGCCTAATCTTAAGATATTAGCTGCAATTGATATCATTTTGAGATGATTCAAGAATAGTATATAATATCTTTGCATTTCTTTTCTATTTGGTCAGAAGCTGATAAAAGATAAATTATTGGCACTCCCTTCTAAAATGTACTACACATTCATAAAAATGATTAGATTAAATATTATCATGAACCCGAAGTTCGTTGACCCTATAGTGACTCTATATACTATGGAAGAATTGTATTATTATTTTGGAATCAATGGGGTAGAAATTGCAGAATCTATATAGCTTGCACAATTGTGATAAAAATGTTGAAATCTTAGCCTGTTATGGTTCGATTGTCATGATATTTGGACATGACGTTCACGACTCATTTTGCTTCAAATCCAACAGTTCCTATCAATATCCAATGGGTCATTTGTAACAAATAGCTACATGAACAGTAGCAAATTTTTAAGTATTACATTTTTTTATTTTATCTTTGAAAAATATTAGATTTGTTGATTATTCAAAGTTTTTTAAAGCTTTCAAATTCAAGTATTTCTATTCCTATTATATATTTGTGAATTTTTAGATAGTTAAATATTTTAATTTAATTTGTGCTCCTAAATAAGCACAACTAGAAATTATATTTGTACTAAATGAATAAGGTGTTGATATTTTAGAAGAAACACAATCCACCTTATATAAATGTTCTAGAAAAAAAAAATATTGCTCTAGAAGAAGCAGAAATAATACATATTAGCATTCTTGAAGAATACCGTATTGTGTTCTTGGAGAAGCACAAATTTATACATATTAATATTTTAGAAGAATATTATAAATAATTTAAATGTATCAATATTCCTGAAAAATATTGATTTATTACTTGTCAGTAATCATAAATAATTATATATCAATATTTCAGAAGAATATTATTTTGATACTATAGGAGAGTTATTACTGCGGTATGTGGGAGAATAAAATTATTACTATTGATAGTTATTTATTCCCTGCTAAATTAAAGAGAAACATACTAAATTTCTAAAATGTGTGGTATAGTTGAAACAAATATTATATTTTTTGAAAATATTATTGTTTGGCACAATCAGTTGGATCATCACTAGATCAATAATGATGAAAAATTAAAAATCCAAAGCGACGTTCAATAAAAAAAAACCCGAAACTTTTCAATTCAATGAATTCCTATATATTATTTGTTTTCTTTATCGAAAATGAATTCCTATATATTATTTGGATTGAGTTCCTAATATTTTTGAAAATTAATTAGGTTGATAAATACGGTCTCATCATCCTTCATATTGACCATCTAAATATTATTTGTATTTAATAAATTTCATACATATATTAGATGATTGCATGATGTTCATAACATGAAGTTTGCAAAATTACTACTCAAATTTTAAATTGTGAGCATGATTTTCATATTATACAATCAAGATCGTGTCTTATTAATGCTAGGGATTCTAAATCTTAACATTTTAGTAAGTGTTAGTTGGGATGCTAATAAATGGTTTAACATTGTTGTTTGTTAAACGCCTTCAATTAATTGAGAACAAAGTACTTCCCAATTTTATTTAGGGAATGCTATTATGCATAATGTCAATTTCATAGTTCTCTCTCTGTTATAATTGGCTGATGGTCAAAGACTAGTTTTTCCATCTAATTATTTTGATAGTGTAATACCTGCAAAATTAATTCACCACAATGCACTGAAATAGAAAGTAAATAATGTTGAGAATAAATGAATAGCTTGAACCCTTATACAATAATTTAAACCTTAATGGGTGATATTTTATAAAGTGGTTTGCTGATTGTCATTTTGACTGAACAATTCTCTCAGCATTAGGGGGAAGAATTAAAGAATTTGGAAATAATGTACAAATGCGTGGTTATCCTTGCAAAAGATAATTTGAATCAGAAGTTAAAAAGATAATTTATTTAGATACATTTGTTGACCAAAGAGACCAATAATATCTTACACATTAACTTTAAATGCTCCAAGTCAAATTGATGTCCTAGAGGACAATTATTTAATATGATATTTGATGTCATGCTTAAAGCGTGATGGTATTTAATTCTAATATAAAAATATTCAAACAAAAATGGGATAATTAGAAACGATGGTCTTATTAAGGAGGCATATACTCTTGATGAGTATTTAAACATAACAAGTTTTAAAACCCCAATACAGGCTTAGGTACCTAAAATAACGAAAATTGAGATATTTCAATAAGACAATTTCTGTAACGTACTAAAAAGAATGATGTACTCCTTTTTCTTCATTAGAATTTTTTCCACATGATTTTTCTTGATAAAGTTTTTATGAGACATACTCTTTGTATAATGAATGTCCATAACATAAAAAACATTTACCATCAAATAATACACATATATGTATGAGATTCCCAAAGACTTCAACAATAGTTATTTTTCGAATCATCAAGTTACCATAGTCATCAAATATTGATAAATATCTCGTATGAAGGCAATGTTATTTGAAAACTATATAAGATAACATGATACACACTTTACTAGAAATTACAATATTGAAGACATTGACAACAAGACATGGATATATTGATACACATATTTTTGTTTATTGAAATTAGGAGAAGTAGCTGTACTCGATCAAGTTTTGTCCCACTGAATTTTCTTAACAAAATTTTAATGAGGTAATATTTTATTACCCCCAATTATTTGTACTCTTTTTATTTGTTGGCATTTTTTCCCATCAGGTTTTGCTAAACAATATTTCATTAAGATAGTTATTGTGTAAATAATCATCAAAAGGGGAGTGTTGTAAAACTATAACACTACAGCAAAAATGGTCTTTAGCAATATATAAAAGGCAACATTCGATTATTGAGTGTTGCTAAAGGTGTCTATCACAACATTTAAATAAGTGAATGTTGCAATTGGTTAATATAATTGAGATTTGACAACATTTTTTGAATGAATGTTGTTAATGTCGTCTTTTGCAACGTTTATTGAGTGTTGTCAAAAGTTTTATTTATTACAACATTTATTGGGTGTTGCTAAAAACTCACTCTATAACCGTTGCTAAGATCTAGATTTAAAATCTTCCGCAATGCTCGTTTAATGTTTCGAAAGATTTATATTTTTGCAATGTTTTATGAGTGTTGCAAAATGGTAAACTTATCGCAATGTTTGTTACACGTTGTCAATATGATTGTGTAGACAAACTTTTCACAACATTTATTAAGTGTTATTAATATGGGCATTTCGCAACGTTTATTGAACGTTGCTAATAAGCTTACCTTTTGCAACATTTATTAAACGTTGAAAATAATATTCTGGCCCATTTAAATGAGTCCATCACATTCCAACCCAACAGCCTACAAAATTACTAATTCATAACTTGCCCAACCTGACCCACTTGGTTAAAAAGAAAAATTGAAAAAAGAAAAGAAAAAAGGAACAAATTAACGAAATAAACTATAGAATCCCTAAACCTAGCTCGCCAAATCGCTCTCCCTCCCCTCAAATCGCGTTTGAAGTTAATCGCCGGTCAGTTTCTTTCTTTTTTTTTCATCAAGTTTTCGTTATTTGCTCTGTTTTCAAGATTTTGTTGTTAGATTCCATAAAATTCCTTGTAGATCGTTTTTGTTATTAGATTTTGATTTTGCTATTTTCAAATCCCGTTTGAAGTTAATAGCCGGTCCGTTTTCTTTCTTTCTACACTTCACAGAATGTTGAATGTTAGATAGGTTAATCTTCATTAGGTTACTCCCAGTTTCTAAACGTGTTTTGTGTAAATTAAATGTTATTTTTTCTAAAATTAATTTCGGAACAAATTCTAAAATTGGTATGGAAGTGGAGAATTCCATATCCAAAATTCTAGGAATGTGACTCAAGCAAAGAAGAAAATTTCAGCAAAGAAGTTGTGCAGAGTTTTTTCATTTTAACATAAAATTCTTATTGGTGCTTTGATAGTTGTGCTTTAAATTATATTACTACTGTTTTCCAAGTTAAAGCTTTGAAAGAAAAGTGTGTTATATGATTGTTGTGTTGCTAAAGCACTTTGTTAAAAGTTGTAAGGTCTTTGTATATCATGCATGGGTTATGTGATCATTGGTACGAAAAGCCGTTTAATTAGTAATAAAGAGTTAAAATAGTTAGCCTATATGACTGACTCATGTATTATTTTGGCACTAATTCCAAAAGGAAATTATATGCCTCGTTTTTCTTCTGCGGTTAAGTGGTGATGAAAAGCAACGAGTAACACTAGCACGTGCATTCTTGAAAGCACCTCCTATACTGTAAGTATATTTGACTTCTCTGGCTAATTTAATTTTCAATTGAAGTATTTCTATAAATGGACTACGTGTTAAGATCTCCTTCCTTTAGTCTCCAACATTGGGCACGTAGAGGCAATTCCCTCTGGTGATCAAGAGCTCATCCTTGATCCAAACAACATAAATACTATATAATTGAATCAAACAGTGGAAATGAATACGCTAAGCATGTAGGCAACTCTTAACACATGTATTTGACAAAGTGGTGATTACATCAATTTGACTTATGATGCTTGTTATTCTTAACCTTGTATAATTTTATTACTGGACTTGCATGTAAGATAAGATAAATGATTGATCAAGTAATAAAACGTGCTACTTATACATTTGACTAGTGCCTATTTAAATTTGAATGAAGTGTAATTATTTAAATTTAAATGAAGTGTAATTATTCTGAAATTATTTAAATTTGGGCAAAATTTTAAATCAAACTGTAAAATGACCTATGACAACGTTTTTTAAACGTTGCGAAAATGTTATTGGCAACACTTAGAAAAGGTTGTGAACCAAAAAATGTTTAGAAACATTTTCTAGACGTTGCTAAAAGTTCTTTGGCAATGTTTTTTAAAATACGTTGTCGTAGGTAATTTTTGCAACGTTTTCAAAACGTTGCCAAAATGACCTACGGCATTATCGTATCTTTCTATTCTACGACAACATCTTAATTTGCAACATACGTCCAAACGTTGCAAAAGGTCTTCGACAACGTTTTTTGACCTTTACAATATGCCTTTTTTTTTTTTTGTTGTAGTGTAAGATAAATATTGATGATTATGTAGTCTTATCAATATGTATAGATAAGCCTTATATAGTTTAAAGAGTTTATTTCATTCCAATTATAACTCTAATTTGAAACCCTATAAATACGGGTCTTGATTATCAATAAAATACACACCTAAGTTTTGACCCATTTATTTGTTTTCTGTTTTCTCTCTAGTTTATAACAACTGGTTAGTTCTTCAAAATTTAGTAGGTCTAAATAGTGCATCGACCGATCATACCATTGGAAGCATGTCATGAGTAAAATGTCTAGCTAACTCTATTGGTATTCCAACTGCACCTATATTCAATGTACTTCGGTTGTGTGTATATATATATACACATAACATTACTTACAAAGCTTATTAAAGGTATCAAATACAACATGTGATGTTATATTCTCGCTCATGTTGGGCTCATTTATCGCTAATACAATTTATTTTTTATTTTTTATGCTATGTTAATTCAATGAGCTTTAGATTCCAAAGAAGCAATTTCAGGATTCTTCGTCTATTTAAATGTTCTCACAAGTTAAAGCCTTTCTTGTGCATAAGCATGCCTTAACTTGCACTTTTTATGGCGTGCAAATGAACGCTGATGTACTCTACACGTCGTAAAAGGTAAATCACTTTTTACAACATGACTTTATATGGCGTGCGACTGCATGCCGTAAAGAGATTTTTACGGCTTGCAATGCATGCCGTAAAAAGTATATCTCGTTGTGTAAATTCCATATATGTTTGTTGATCTCTACATCTCTTCACGGGTCTTGTTTATCTCAGGATTGTGCTTGGCAATTTAACTTTAAATTTACTCAACCTTGTCAATATGCTTTCCTTGCTTATCTTAAATTGAAACCAACCCACTTATACGGCATAATTTTGTCGGAATATTACATCCACAACCGTTTTAAGCCTGCCTGCAAGCTTCTTCTAAGTCATTAGTAATGCTTGAAGGATCATTAAATTGCAACTTCAAAGCTTCATCCATTCGATCTCTTTAAATTTCAGAGGTTAGAAATTCAATGAAATTATCTTATACCTTGATACATAATTCTTTCTTTTGCTTATTGCATACTTCTACTTTTATCAAGCAAACACTATAATTTACTTCTTGTCCATTACGAATAATTTTTGGAAAGTGCAAAACACTTGCTTCTAACGTGCGACCTATAAGACTTTTAAGTTACAGAAAATAGTACTTACGAAGCTTGTTAAGGTGATCAAATACAACACTGGTCATTTTCTTATTGCTACTCTCGAGCTCATTCGTTTCTAATAGCTTTCATTAATTCCCGAACTTAAAGACTCCAAATTAAGAAGCAATATCACGATTCCTCGTCTCTTTAATTGAACTAATAATTGAAAGCTTATCCTGTAAATTCCTTATATATTTGCAACATGATAGATACACTTAAAAAACGAGAAATTCCTTTTCCAATTTGAAACTAACTTGATATCGCAAAAGAAATTGACTTATGTTCTAAGTATTCAACCATTTCTTTTGTGAGCTCCACTTTTTCCTAATTAATAGAACTGTTTCAATTTCATGCCATTGAAAGTTTTGATATTTTCCAATATCTTCATTTTGAATATTAATCCTACGCCCCAAATGTTCCTAGGAAGACTCGGTTGGAATAGAATAATGCTGAGCGTACACTTTTTTCTTCTTGTCCGTTAAGTTTATTTTTTACAAGTTCAATGCATGCGCGTGCAACCTATAAGACTTTTACACTTTTAAGTGATATAAAATACTTGCGAAGCATGTTGAAGTGATCAAACACAACCCATGATATTATCTAATCACTTATCTCAAGCTCATTTATTGCTAATAGGCATTTTCAAGCTTTCATTATTTATTCTTGCAATTCAGACTCCAAAAAAAGCAATATCACGATTCTTCATCTCGTTATAGACTTTCTTGTAAGTTCCTTATATGATTGTTGATCTCCACAACCTATTTATCTCAAGATTGTGCTCAACAGTTTGACATTAAACTTTTCTTGCTTATCTTTCACTGAAACCAACCTCATTACATGGCGCCATACGGCCAAGAACCATAAAACCTACGGCTAAACCTTCACGATAACACTTTCTAAAAGATTTAAGAGGTCTGAAATTAAATAAAATTATCTAATACACTTTGTCCTTTGATATGTCTCTCTCTTTTTTCTCATTTTTATGGAGGAAAAACTATAAGTTACTTCTTGTCCATTTGGAAGAATTTTTGCAAGTGCAATGCATGTGATTCTCGTGTGCAGTGTATGGCATTTTTAATCAATAAGGGATATAATTTCAATAATTTCTTGCACTTTATACTCCAAAGATGTAAACTCACGATACTTTTGTCTCTTTAATTGATATCGCAAGTTAAAGATTTTCTTGTAATTTCCTTATATATTGGTGTATGTCTACAATCTCTTCCTCCGTCTTATTTATCTCAAGATTGTGCTTGACAATTAGAATTTTAATTTTCTCAACCTAGTCTATATGATTTTCGTGCCCATCTTTCACTGAAACCGACCCACACCCACTTATGCAGTTACCACTTTTAGAATCGTTTTAGCCGGCAAGTGTCACTTAATGTCATTACTAATACTTTACGAATCTTCAAATCGCAACTTCAAAGATTTCTCCATGGAGGGGAATAGGTTACCCAAGAACCTATAGCTAAACCTTCATTTGTTGAAGTGATAAAATAGAACACATGGTATTGTCTTATCATTAATCTTGAGCTTTCTTATACACATTTTTTATGCTTTCGTTAATTTCCTGCACTTCAGACTCTTGGGTTTTTTGATACCCAACAAATTCCGAGCAATGATGTTAAACAGTGTCGAATTATATTTCATAGGCCTTGACCGATGAGTAAAGTGAAATGTCGACACAACAATCGAACACATCAATCCTACAACATATTTGGACCATTTGAAGTAACATAATTTAATTAGTGTTACTCATGGCCCGACACATTACCTTGAACAGTTTTTTGGTTGACAGTCCATTTATACAACCTATTAGGCCCTATTTCCTATTAACCTGAAAGCCCACACTTGGTACCTTGTATATGTTGCCCCGTTACTATTTTAGTTGGTGTGTGAATTTGGTTTTAATTTAGCTCCTTTGTGCTTTGTTTCTTCTCCCTTCTTTAGCCTTCGTGGCTGTCTTTGATGCTACAATAAACCTCCCACACCTTGCCCTTTGTGGGCAACTAGAGAGCAACGGGTTTGGGTGATTGGTTTGTGGTTTTGGCGTGAGGATTGTGGTGTTGATTAGTTGAGACTGAGCCCGATCCTTGGTTGATTAGAGATAATTATTCAACATTTGGTATCAGAGCGTTGGTTGGTGTGGATCCCGACAAGAAATCGACCAAAATCAGGCAGAGAAAGCTTTGAAAAATGTCCCCTTTTTGCCCAAAAAATTCGAACCCGCAATTTGATTTTCCAAGCAAACCAGTGGCCGATTGAAGAATCCAACACCACAGAAGGATTTTGCAAACTGAGGCGTAGCGGGTAGGGAGGCGCATGGTGGTGACGGTAGCCGGCGGCGGAGGCGCGTGGCGGCTTATCTCGACGAGCTCTCTTCAGGCAGTTTGCTTATTTTGATTTCTTGAACATACTGATATTGTTGTTTTCATGTTTCAGGTTAGCAGAAAAAGTTAGACGATTCTGGTAAATTGGCTAATCCTATTTAAATTTCAACACTAGCGCGTCATCGTGTGGGGTGTCATTAGAATTGAGGTTACCATGAAGGGGTAACCATTGCTTATGCTAAAAATTTAGGAATTAATTGCTTAATTTGAAATGTTGGATTTAACTGCAAGTTGATAATTGCTTATGTGTTTAATTGCGTGAGAATTTGAATTTTTTGTTGATATACATTTTTTTTCAAAATAATGTGACTCAAACATACCCTAATATTTGATAAGTGCAAGGCACGTGCGTCTCGCGTGCAACTCATTAGACTCACGTTTTAAGTGATTTAAAATACTTACAAAGTTTATTAAAGGCATCAAATACAAATAATATCTTCTTTCTAATATCGAGCACATTTATTGCTAATACAAAATTTTATGGTTTCATTAATTCGATGCACTTTAGATTCCAAAGAAGCAATTTCATAATTCTTCGTCTCTTAAGCGGCCCTGATAAGTTAAAGCTTTTCTTCCAAGGTCTTATTTATCTCAAGATTGTGCTCGGCAGTTTGACTTTAGATTTCCTCAACCTGGTCAATATGCTTTTCATGCGTATCTTAATTGAAATCAACCCAGTTACACAACATGCACTTTCGGAATACGAAATCCATAACATATTAAGCCTGAAAACGATTCCTGAATAGCTTAGAGGATCATAAATTGCAACTTCAAAGCTTTCTCCATGAGTGGGACCCACTCAAATAAAAAAGTAATTTTTGCGGATTCAGATCATAATCATGCTCAAGTGTAATAGAATTAATCTTAAACTTCCCCATCTTCACATACAATATCATTAACCTTAGCTTTACACCCCATTTTCGTTAGTGGATTAGGATTAAGGTAATTTTGTTCTTGAGACTTCAAGTTTCCAGCTCGAGAAAAAGATAAGCAAACAATTCTTAAATTACCATCTGTCCGCGATGAATCAAAGTGAATTCCAACTTCCGGCGCTTTTCATCTCAAACTCTATATAATCTATTAAAAGGCAAACACTAATTATTAACAATACAGATTGAACAGCATAAATTTCCTAACGGATGAAAGACTAGCACCAATCTTTTAAAAGCATACGATTTTCTGATCAAACGTATTGGATCTGTACAAATTATTCCTCAAGGACCTAATTGATCATTTTACATAGTTTAGGAGTCTCCTTTGTAATAAGAATAGTTTGTTAGTTCGTTTTTAGTTGGTTGCCTTCCTTTCTCTATAAAGGAACTCTCCATTGCTGTAAAGTGTATGAGAGATAAATAAAATTACAATTGGTTTTTTCCTTCCTTCGAACATGGTATCAGAGCAGTAGATTCTGGAATTCCATAACCAGAACTATGAGCTACGAATCAACTAAGAGAGAAGGAGATTCAGCTCAGAATTTGAGCTGCCATGGCTAGAAATCGAAATCCAGATCTGCTTTCTGCAGAATTAGGCAATAATCAGACGAATCAAGGAAATGAAAGGCATATTGAAACAAATGTTTCAGATCCGTTTTTCCTCCATAGCTCAGATCATCCAGGGATGACATTAGTTACAGCACCTTTGACTGGTAAGAATTTCCTGGCGTGGAGCAGATCTGTAAAAATCGCCCTTGGAGCTAAGATGAAATTAGGGCTTATTGATGGTAGCGTTGAAATACCTGAGAAGGCTTCTCCAAACTATGAAAAATGGCTGAGAGTTAACTACATGATCACTTCGTGACTACTGAACTCTATTTCAAAAGAAATTGTTGAAGCTTTTCTATACACTAGCACAGCTAGGGAATTATGGATGGAGATAGAAGAGAGATTTGGAACTTGTAATGGTCCTATGCTATATCAAATCCAGCGAGAAATCAGTTCCATCTCACAAGGCAATATGTCTATTTCAGAATATTACACAAAATTAAAGAAACTATGGGATGAATTAACTGTCTTAATGCCCATACCTGGATGCACTTGTGATTCAGCCAAGCCAGCATCAGAAATAATCTCGTTGAATAAGCTTATGCAGTTTCTCATGGGATTGAATGATGAATATGAACACACTCGAAGTCAGATCTTAGTTATGGATCCCTTACCGCTAGTAAACAAGGCCTATTCGATGATCCAAAGAGTGGAAAAACAGAGAGAAATTCAAATTTCTTATGGAGAACATAGTGAAGCCATTGCTATGAATGTTAAAACTCAGGGGTACAAAAGGTTTGGAGGAGGCAGAGGATACGGCAGAAGATTTGATGTGAGTAAGGACGAAAAGAGGAACCAATTTTGCACACATTGTAACATTACAGGACACAGCAGAGAGTCTTGTTTTAAGTTGATTGGATATCCGGACTGGTTCAAACAACTGAGTGAACACAAGAAAAGGACTGGGGGGAAGTTCACTGCATATATGGTAGGATCCCCACTTGAGATGGGAAATGAAGTAAATACTGGAGGAATTGAAGATCATTACAAGAACATGAACATTTCAGAAATTATCAAACATGAACTCAGGAAGATGGTGAATGAAAAAGGAACTAGCACTGGAAGCAATGTGAATTTTGCCCATATAGATGATTTCGCAGGTTCAATTCTTAAACTCGAATCTAACTCTGCTCTAAGTGCTTCCAGCTTAATAGGATCTAAGGCATGGATTGTAGATACTGGAGCCTCTAACCACATGTGCAATGACATTTCCTCATTAAAAAATCCTATACCAACTAACAAAACCATTCCTGTTTTCTTACCAGATGGTACTGTGAATTATGTTAAACACTTTGGAAATGTTCATTTGCATGACAATCTCGTCCTCACAGACACTTTTCATATCCCTGCATTTAAATTCAATCTCTTGTCAGTGAGTAGGTTGACAACCACTTTAAATCTAAAATTCATCTTCATGAAGGATCGTTGCCTTTTGCAGGACCTCTTGACTGAGAAGGTACTAGCTGTAGGAAGGTTGATAAAGAACCTATTTATACTTGATGAGACTTCGTTCTGCACTTCTACCATTGAGTCTTTTGTTTCCATTGCCTGTAACATTTTGTCTTCGAATAATTCCTCTCTTGTTGATTGTAATAAAACCAAGGGTGAGTCAGTTACCCTTTGGCATAAAAGACTGGGGCATGTTTCTGGAAATGTAATGCAACACTTGCCTATATTGAGTCCTTTCAACAGCAAGATCCTATCTCCTTGTGACATTTGTTCTTTCTCAAAGCAGCGTAGACTATCTTTTTCTAACTGTGATATAAAAACATCAGGCATATTTGACATTTTACATGTGGACTTATGGGGACCGTATAAATATAGATCCATTTGTGGAGCACATTATTTTTTGACAGTGGTAGATGATTTTAGTAGGTGCACTTGGACTTTTTTAATCAAACATAAGATACAGGTTCTCACTACTTTGAAGAGTTTGCACAAAATGGTTAAAATTCAATTTGAAAGGAACATTAAGTGCTTGAGAACTGATAATGGGATAGAGTTTACAAACTTTGAATTGCAAAAATTTTTGGCTGAAAATGGGATTCATCATCAAAAAAGTTGTCCAAACACACCTCAACAAAAATGGAATTGTTGAGAGGAAACATAAGCATCTTTTGCAAATAGCTAGAGCTCTCATGTTTCAGTCATACTTGCCAAAATATTTTTGGGGAGAATCGATCTTAATGGCCACGCACATTATAAATAAACTGCCCACTGCCATATTAAATTGGAAAACACCATATGAGATTTTGCATAAAAAGGTGCCCACTTATGAAAATTTAAAGGTTTTTGGTTGCTTGTGCTATGCTACTAACACAAAACATTTCAAAGAAAAATTTGCACCAAGGAGTTTTAAATGCATCTTGCTAGGTTATAGTACAGGGCAAAAAGGCTTTAAATTGTATGATCTCCTCAATAAGCAGGTGTTTGTGTCTAGAGACGTTGTTTTCCACGAAAATGTTTTTCCCTATAAAGGGGTCCCTGAATTCCAGTCGCATATACCAGTACCTGTGTTTGATATGTCACCTGGAGAGAGTCCATTTATGACCTCTCATCTTGAAAACCAAAATGTTGCTCAATCTTCCTCTGATAGATCTCATGATATTAACCAGCCTGCTGCTCCTCACCATCTCAGTCAAGAAAAATTCAGTCAGGCAGATGACTCCATAAATCCCTCCTCAAACAACATGATCCATCATCAGACCTTTCCTCAAACTAGAAAAAGTACCAGACCAAAAGTAGTACCAACATGGATGCAAGACTTTGCGAGCAATTTATCATACTCTTCCTCCACTCCCACATCTGATCATTTTTCCAGACCATCAAATTCTTCTTCTCATACCCCAAATACTTTTCCTTTCCATAAATCTCCAAATTTCAAACCCAGCTATTGTCATTTCCTGGCTAACTTATCTACAATCCAAGAGCCAAAATCTTATAAAGAGGCTAGCACAAAGATAGAATGGATTCGAGCTATGGAAAATGAGATTGAAGCGTTGGAAAAAAATCAGACCTGGGAAATTGTTCCTCTGCCTCAAGGAAAGAATCCTATTGGATCAAAATGGATTTATAAATCAAAATTGAAACCTGATGGGAGCTTAGATAGATGTAAAGCTAGACTGGTGGCAAAGGGATATAATCAGGTGGCTGGTCTTGATTATGTTGATAGCTTCTCACCTGTAGCGAAATCAGTGACTATCAGGATGTTTTTCTCTGTTTCATCTGCAAAGAATTGGCCCATATACCAGCTGGACATCAATAATGCCTTCTTGCATGGTTTTGTGGAAGAAGAGCTCTACCTATGGTCTCCAGAAGGATACAAAAAGGTCAAGGAAGGAGAGGTGTGTAAGCTAAAAAGGTCACTTTATGGTTTAAAGCAAGCCAGTCGTCAATGGAATTCAGAATTCTGTAAGCACTTACAACTGTATGGCTTCACTCAGTCTGCCCATGATAATTGTCTCTTTATTCTTCGGTCAGATCATACTATCACAGTCCTTCTTGTCTATGTGGATGATGTACTCATCACTGGAACAGATGAAAATGAAATTAACAAGGTCAAACACTTTCTTGACACTATTTTTACCATCAAGGATTTAGGACTTGCTAAGTACTTCTTGGGGATAGAAATAGCACGCTGTTCAGAAGGCTTATATCTCAACCAAAGGAAATACGCCATGGACATTGTCACTGATGCTGGTTTGATGGGGTCGAGACCTGTGGATATTCCACTGCCCAAAGGTCATAAGCTTACAGCTGATGGTGCCCCTTATCAAAAACCTGATCAGTATAGGAGGCTTGTAGGTAGATTACTCTATCTTAATCTTACCAGACCAGATTTATCTTATGCCGTTCAGCAACTAAGTCAATTTGTCAATTCACCAACCATATCGCACTGGGATTCTGCCTTGCACTTGCTGAAGTACATAAAAGGGACATTGTCGAAAGGACTTTTCTTCCCTTCCTCCAATGATTTCAAACTAGCGGCCTATTGTGATGCAGATTGGGCCTCATGTCCAGACTCTAGGAAATCCTTGACTGGCTATTGCATTTTTTTAGGTGGAGCTCTTATCTCTTAGAAATCAAAGAAGCAGCAGACTGTTTCGTGCAGCTCTGCCGAAGCTGAATATCGAAGTATGGTTACAACTGTCTGTGAAATTCAGTGGATTACATATCTTCTTCAGGATTTTTGCATTGCCCCGAGCCTTCCAATTCCTCTCTGGTGTGACAACCAAGCTGCTCTCCACATCAGTGCTAATCCGATTTTCCATGAACGCACGAAGCACCTTGACATCGATTGCCATGTGGTTTGTAATCAGTACAAGGCTGGTCTCATTCATCCGTAGCATATTTCTTCCAATGATCAGGCTGCAGATGTGTTCACGAAGTCTCTTCCATCTCCTCAATTCAAATTCTTACTTTCCAAGTTGGGTTTGATGGATTTCCATCAATATCCAACTTGAGGGGGGGGGGATGTACAAATTATTCCTCAAGGACCTAATTGATCATTTTACATAGTTTAGGAGTCTCCTTTGTAATAAGAATAGTTTGTTAGTTCCTTTTTAGTTGGTTGCCTTCCTTTCTCTACAAAGGAACTCTCCATTGCTATAAAGTGTGTGAGAGATAAATAAAATTACAATTGGTTTTTTCCTTCCTTCGAACAGGATCACATACCAACCAAATGGGAATATCACAAACAAATGTATGCAAAAGACCACCACTCATTTTGGAAAACATACAATTCCAAGAATCATGTTCGAAACTAAATAACGAGGTCGAACTTGGCTTTCCAGCACCAGCATGGAGAAATACGAACATGCGATACCACACATGCAAACATGCACAGATTATGTTCATGTAGTCATCACTTTGCTCGCAAAATAAATTTTCTTAACTGTATAAAGTAAACATTAACAGGAAGAATTCTTTAATTTCGAAAATTAATAAGATAAATACGACTAAACAAAGAAAAATCCCCCAGAAACAACGCGCAAACAAAACTTCATGAAAAACAAAATTATAAACCAATTATTTGTCTACGTACCCAGATTTAAGTACTATTCAGCGAATGTTCTTTCCGGAAATTGGTGGACCCAGTGGAGACAGGCGGTGATACTGAATAAAGGGAGAGGACTGGAAATTTTTTATGAGAGAGAGAGGGAGGAAACGTGGTTTGAAGAGAGAGAAACGTGGTTTAGCTGATCTTCAGGCTAAAGCTTTTCTTGCAAAATCCTTGTGTTTGTTGATCTCCATAATCTCTTGACAAGTTGAATTTTAATTTTCTAAACATGGTCAATATGCCCACTTAAACGGACACCCTTTCGGAATATTAAGGCTGTGTCTGTTTCTGCTGGAAAGCATAATTCCTACCGTTAGTTTCAAAATGTAGTCGCAGTTTTTGACTTGTTCTCTCACGACTGGGTCCCATTCTTCGAAAACATCGGACTGAAAATTGATTTTTTTTGTGAAAACAAATCCCCACCGGACAGACCCTAAATCCGTACTGTTTTAAGAATGTGAGCTTCTCCTAAATGTCATTAAGAGTGATTTGAGGATCAAGAAATTGCAACTTCAAATCTTTCTGCACGAGTGTTGAATAGATTACCATAACATCTGTACTTAAACATCACCGAAACTCTCTTTAAAATTTCAGAAATTCAATGACATTATCTTATAGTTTTTTCTTCTTATATACTTCTACTTTCATCGAGCAAAAATTATAATCTACTTCTTTTCCATAATATTTTTTTTGAGAAGTGCAACGCATGTTCGTGAGACTTAAATCTTTTAAGTGATATAAATTATTTACAAAGCTTGTTAAGCTGAACAAAATACAATACATGGTACTGTCTTATCACAAATCTCGAGAGCTCATTTAATACTAATAGACATTTTTTTTATCTAGGAATATTTTACTTATCCATTAAGAATAATGTTTGATAAGTTCAACGCAAGTGCTTCCCACTTGTGATCTATAAGACTTTATGGCCAATGCACGGGCTTTGTGATCAAGGACCATGCTGCATGTATCGAATTTTTTTACATAATCCCTTACTAACAACTCACAATAGGGGGGTGGGGACCACATCTTGAGTTTTTTTTATTCACGCGGGACTCGCGTGCACGTGAGAGGAGGTAAACAATTCGGTAGATTTTTCTAGCTACAAATATCTTTATCCATGTGATCAATATCATTTATTGTCAACACTCATTTTTATATGATTTCATTAAGTTCCTGCTTTTTATACTTAAAAAGGAAGCAATTTCATGATTCTTCTTCTCTTTGGCTGATCTAAGGAGCTAAAGCTTTTCTTGCAAATTCCATATATGTTCATTGATCTCCAGAATCTCTTCGTCGAACTTATATATCTCCAGTACATGACAATTTGACTTTTAATTTTCTCAACATGGTCAAATTGCTTTTCGTGCCTGTCTTCAATCGAAACCAACCCACCGTACAGTTTTAAGCCTGCAAGAGTCTCCTAAATGTCCTTAACAATGCTTTGAGGAACATAAAAAAGCAACTTCAAATCTTTCTGAATGAGTGTTGAATAGGTTACCATTAAATCTATACTAAACATCCGCGGAAACTCTCTTTAAAATTTCAGAGATCAGAAATTCCATACAATTATCTTAGGGTTTGTTTGATTACATTTAGTTTCTATGAAAAATGTTAATTTTCCATCCAAATTCCTACTTTGGAGTGTTTGATTGCTATTTTTTTTCTTGAAATATTTTCTAACTTTTAAAAATATGTCTAATTTTCCTTGTTTTTAGGGAAATTATTTTCTTTAGAGGAGTGTGTTTTTGTTTTCCTTAAAACAAGGAAAATATTTTCTATGTCAATCAATATACTCTTATGGTTTATCTTATTATATACTTCTATTTTGATTGATAAAAAATTATAATTTACTTCTTGTCCATTAAGAATAATATTTGAGAAGTTCAATACTCGTGCTTCTCGCGTGTGACCTATAAGATTTTTAAAGTAATATAAAATACATGTAAAGCTTCTTGAGTTGATCGAATACAATACATGATATCATTTTATCGCTATTCTTGAGCTCATTTATTGCAAATATACATTTTTTTTTTATGTTTTCACTAATTTCGTGCACTTTAGACTCAAAAGAAGTAATTTCACGATTCGTCATTTCTTTCATGATCTAACAATTTCAAGCTTTTCTTGTAAGTTCCTGATATATTTGTCAATCTTCACAATCTCTCGATCCGTCTTATTTATCTCAAGATTATTCTCAACAAGTTGAATTTTACTTTCCTTAATTGAAACCAACCTATAAAATGGTCACACTACCAAGTTATCAAATCCATACCTTATGAAGGTTGAAAGTATCTCCAATACGTCAATACTTATTTTTTGAAGATCATTATAATGTAACCTCGAAGCTTTCTCCATAACAATGAAAAATATTATTAATATATTATTAATGAAATCAAATATAAACATGCAGACCGGTTCCTTTGGAATAGTACGAATATGATTAGCAAGTCTTAAAATACATATATCCGGAGATTTTTCTGTATGTATGACGGAGTCTTCAGAGTCTTGGATATCAATTTTCTTCCTTGTGAGAGCAGCATCCACGCAGGACTCAAACTCAAGGAGCTGTGTGAAAAGAACAGATTCGGGCAACATTGCAGCCACTCTTTCCTGTAACTGCTTCTCGTGAAGCTTCTTCTTCTTCCTGCGAGCAGCAGCTGAAGCATCCATTGTCCTCATAGGAGAAGCCGTATTGGTAGGAGAGAAGCCAGTCGGCCGCACAGGTGGTTTCTGCATAAACCTTTTTGCACTGGCACTGCCAGCTCCAGAAACAGAGGGCGATGGCGAACACAAATTTTCCCTGCTGGAATGTGCTAGGTTGAATTAAAACCCTTGAGCAGCTTGCAACTGTGGTTGGAATTGAGCATGGGCGGCCTTCAATTGAGCTGAGGAACTGAGGCATGAGCCTGAGCCTTCGACTGAGCTTGAGTTAAGGCCTGTGCATGAGCTACATTGAGCTGAGACTGCTGAAAGTGCCCCAGAAAGACAGATCCAACTCGCAGACATAGCTAAATTTAAACAATTAATTACCTTAGATAATCCCTTTTCACGTTTTTTATTTAATTCTTTAATTATTTAAAAGGAAGGTAAATTCATCATTTTACAAGAATTTATAGAGAAAATGGATGAAAATATTGTATCTTGCAAGGTTTGGATGATATAGCCTATAGCAGTGTATAGCATCAAAATGAAAGGTTAGGATTGTAATTATCCGTAAAATAATCTTATCCATTGATATTTCATTCGTTCTTGCTGCCTATCATATAATTCTACTTTTATCTAAGAAAAACTATAATTTACTTATTGTCCATTAATAATAACTTTTGTTGAGTGCAATGCACGTGCTTCTCGCGTGCGATCAATAAAATACAAAGCTTGTTAAACAGATGTCATTATATTCGCATTGGAGTCATCGGTTGAAACTTTGTTTGCAAAATTGCAGTATATGCATGAAAATTTCAACTTTTCAGTATGTATATTGATAAGGGCATTTAATCGGGCCTTGATTCTTACGTATTTAGTCCATGTTTGATAGAAATTAAAATACTAATTTTAATCGCGTATTTTATGAGACCCAAAACTTTTTTCAATCACGCATTTCAGAATAAATCTGCAGGTACATGAGATTTTGCACAGGAAGACACAAAACCATATACTTATAATATTTCTCCACATTTCATCAACTTTTATCAAAATATACTAAAAATTAGATTTTAATCTCCCACCAAATAGACGCTTATTATTATTTTGAGCAAATATCTAATTAATTTTAGTTAAATTTTGTTAATTGTAAGTAAAATTTGGATTGAACGAGTTTAAATGAAGTTGGATTGAAGCAGTACAAAATTTGAGGAATTTGGGGACCAAAAATAATTAAGTCTTGAAGAAGAGAATATGCCACGCAAATAAAGAGGACCTAGATGCACAATAACTTAATATGGAAGACCGAAGTGCACTTATAAGTAACTATAAAAAATTTCAGCTTTTGTGGATACCTAATTATACTCAGTCCACATTGAAAATGCTTTATGACTCCCTTTTATAGTTATTTTAGAATTATTATATCGAAATGGATCTCCTAATCACACTACGATAGGTGGTGAGAGATAATAGTTATTTACAAAACAGATTATATTACAATAATGTAATTTGTTTTGTAATTAACTATTATCTCTCTTTTATAGTTATTGTAGTGTATCCGTCACTCGGGTGCTTAACATAAGTGAAGCAACACATAATTATCAAGATCAAAGGGCAAAAAGTTAGGATTTGAAGATTTTTGAGATTAAAGAAGATTGTTCGTACAAGATGCAATTCTATCCATTTATCAAAATCTCAAAACCCGGTTATAATCTATACTCTTTTATTGTTTTTCTTTCATTAGCATGAGTATCTAAATTCATAGTCAGAGCAAATAATATAATCTATGTATAAACCTTTAATTTAATTTTCAAGATTTCTGTCGTTTAATTTTTATGTGTTGATTTTATTTATAAATTTTAATGTTTTGAATTACTTGGTCAATAATTCAATGATCTTATAAATCCATAATAAGTCGAGAGGTGAGTTATAAGCTTAGATCACATAGTATACTTCGAAAACTAGTATAAAAAGCGTAGATATATATTTTCTAATTAATGCGGACGTTGCATGAATTCTTAGATATTTAAAGCGTTTAATTAAGGTGTATCCAAATTGACATAGATATATGAAATTGACTTAATTAAATAGAATCAATTTAAACTCGAGAGAGATAAATTAAAAAATGGGCATTGACACCCTAAATTAACTTAGCGGCTTCACCACACCACACTACTAACTCAAAATATGAACTCGAATATCTTTCAAATCAACATTGTCCAAATACACATACGTTATCATCCTTTTCATCCAAAAAAATGAGTCTGCAGTTCGAGTACTATAAGAAAGATGACAAATGCAGCAAAAATAACAATTTAGAAGTTGGGTATTACCATAAGTTCAAGTACTAGTAAATCGGGAAAAGTCGTCGACACATGAAGAGAAATCTTCAAGATTCACTTGTAAGTTATAACCAAACGGTACATAAAACAACTTGTACATATAAATTTTCACCCTAATATATGTAAAATTGTTGTTACATTTACTCTACCTAAAGAATGGACCTGAACCATGCAAATATGACAATTTGAGCACATAAACACAAGACAAGAATCAATAATTACAATCAATAATCAAGAAAAAAGAATTCAAGAATCAAAACTATGGATCATGCAGCCAAAATCAAGATCAAGAACTTAAGAATCAAAAGAGCCAATTTCGAGAATCAAGATTCAGTGTTAAAGAATTATCTCAATAAATTTAAGGTATGTTCCACACTTTATAATTTTCTTGATGATTTGAATAGAGGATCTCGACAATAAAGTAATTAGATTTCAAGTTTTGAGATTTACAGTTCTATAAAAATTCTAACAGCGTACGTTATATTGATATGACATTTCTACAAACACGACTCTAGATAATTGATTTTTGGTAATTCTCATTCTAGAAATATTAACCCCAACTCCAGCATTTCTTTTCCTTTCTTGTTTCTCCCATACTAAATTATTTGTCCGTTTGTTAAAACATTACAATCATAGCCATCCCTGCCTTGATTAGAGAAACCTTGTTCTACGCTTCAAACGTTTGTGTCTAAGTTTGCAGGTGTTACTTATAACAACAAACGACACTTTTATTTTTAATGTATTTGAGATCAAAGTTTATAAATCGTCGCATTTTAATTTCCCAAACAAGGTGCCATGTCAGTTACGAAGTATTTCCTGCCTAATTTTTGCTTAGTTATCCCGATAGGAGAAAAACATAGCAAAATAAAAAGAATAATTCTATTCATAGTCAACGACCACAATAGTCATCGTCCGTGACAGCTTGTTGTTTGAGATATTAATTCATATGATTATCTGTTTTCTCGAATAAGAAGTTAATATCTCAAATGACAAGTTACTACATGATTATAGTTATTTGTCGAAAAATCTACCAAACTTAACAACGGATTCACAAAATTATCTTCTGTTTCCAGTTCTTTCCATCAAATACTTGATTAATTCCCCGTGTTAATTATTTTTCTTTTCTTCAATCATTTTCTCCAGCCAAACACACCCTTAGAATTATTCCCCACCGACCTGGACCAAGTTGCCGCTTTTTCCAAAAAGTACTACAGTTTCAGCCGGATACGGAACACAAAAGCTTGGGAAAATTGCACCATTGGTCTCAAACATATTTTCCAGTATGAAGTAGGTACCTTACTTTTAAGAATAACAAAGTGGTCCTCAACAAGAGAAACTATTTAAAATCTTTTTTAAGTTGTCACCTTATCCTAAGCCTAAACCCCATTTCTTAAAACTTATTTTTCTTTAAATTTATTTTTAATAATATTTCATGAATTTATAACTTTTATTAACTTCTCAACTACATATTTTATAATTTTTTATTAAAATTTATCAAACTTTTGAGTTTTATTAAAACCAAACGGGGGCTAAGTTTTATTCTAGTCTTGAGTTAGTGTCCTGAAATTTGAAGTACCATACGTCACTATGAAGATTGCATGATGGTTTATTTTCGATTATGATAATTTTTGTAACTAAAGATTAAATATACAATTATAATGGAAGATCAAGTTGTTAAGAATTAATCTACTTGTACAATACTTTTGTACATTGTGAATGACATCCCCTATGTGCAACAGTGTAAGAAGTCAGATCAGTGATCTGAAGAAGTGCGTTTAAAATCAATGGCATTGATTGCTGTCACATCAAACAATTTCAAATTTAATGTCATCCATAATATACATGAATCAAAGCAGATTTGTTAATTTTTAAAGGATTGACTGTAATTATTCATTAGAATGGTGGAAAATAAAATTATTGAAGATCAACTCACTCATTTTAAAGGATAAACGGTAGATACTCTACAAAACACTATTGATTGACACATCGGTAGGGCTACAAGTGGTTTGGATTCTAATTCAAATCCAACGAAATTAATGAAAGATAGATTTAGGATCTTAGTTCGGTAACTCGCCCAAGATCTGAATTCAATAATTCGTTAACTAAATAAATTAAATATGGATATAGGTTCCGATCCGATAACAATTCTATCCAATTTGTTATAATAATATAATATGTTTGATATATTATTGCATAATTCATTACACATATTTTTTTGCATTTTGAAAATTTTGTTATACTTTACACATAATTTTCAAATAATAAATAATATTAGATAATATTATAATATTGTTAATTGAAATATTTGAAGAGTTTTAAATTTTTATTGATTAAAATAAGATTAAATAAATTATTTATTTATTTATTTTATAAATTAAACAATCCAGGGGCCAAACGTTAGAGTTGTTTTCGTTGTTCCTAACTTCCCACTTCCTAAATCGGATACTCACTAGAATATTATAGAATTTGCAATCTATAAATAGGTGTGTCAAAAATTGGTAAAAAGCTATATGAGCCTTTTAATTTTGGGGTTTAGAAGTTGACTAATATAAAAAATTTATTTTCCTAATTTCTTCAATTTCGGATCGAATATTCGATAACATAGCAAATCGAATATGAATTTAATAATCAAATATTTGTTGGATTATCCGATCGGAAAGGATAATTATTCTTATCGAATCGAATATAAACAAATTCGATCTATATATGATTCATGTACAACCCTATTGTCGAGCTGATCCGACACCAAGTAGACCACACACACAAAAAAGGTAGGCCACACCCTAAGGACTCAATATGAAAGAGAAAGATGTTCATTTAACCCCAAAAGTAGTTGGGTTTCTCATTGGGTCAGACGAGAGTAATGTACAACAAGATCATTTCTATCCAACACCCTCCTTCTCATGGAGCCGTATGTGGATGTTATCGCTCATGCAACTCCCCGTCAACAAGCAGCTATCCTTCCTTTACAAGGAATGTAAGTGTGGATGAATCAATATAGAAAAGAGGAATTCATTTTTTATTATTTAAGTTCTTCCCAAATACAAGGCATACATACTAGAGTTGTTCATGGGTTGGTTCGGTTCTACTCGGTTCCAAAATTTTTGGGTATTTAATAAATGGACCCGTCGGGTCGAAATATAATTATGGAACCGTTCAGGTTCGGTTTCAGATCGGTTCGATTCTATGCCATAATTAATTTTTTTAACATTGACAGCAACACTACAAAAATATAACTAATGGCATTTTATTTGTAACTTTTACAAATTAACTTAGCTCAATTCAAAAATATATAAATAACTAGCTGTCGAATAACATTAATTCAATGCCTACAAATACCAAAAAGTAGATATTAATATTAGAATATCGGTGATCCATATTAAAAAATTGAGGCTCAATGCTTAATATATATGAAATGATCTAATTTAATTAATTAATTTGTTAATTTATTTAGAATAAAATAAAATAATTTAATTAATTCAATAAAAAAATTATTTAGTTTCGGTTCTTATTTGATTTTTCGGTTCTTGGTCTAGAACCGAAACTCGACCCATACCCATTGGTTCTCGATTCGAGTACCCGTTCGGGTATTTAATTTATGAAGAATCGCTTGGTTCGGTTCGAGACTTTTGGACAAATTCAATCTATATGTGATTCATGTACAACCCTATTTGTCAAACTGATTCGACACCAAGTAGACCACACCCAAAAAAAAAAAAAAAGGTAGGCCACACCCTAAGGACTCAATATGAAAGAGAAAGATGTTCATTTAACCCAAAAAGTAGTTGGGTTTCTCATTGGGTCAGACGAGAGTAATGTACAACAAGATAATTTCTATCCAACACCCTCCTTCTCACGAAGCCGTATGTGGATGTTATCGCTCATACAACAAACAGCTAGCCTTCCTCTGCAAGGAATGTAAGTGTGGATGAATCAATATCAAAAAGAGGAATCCTTTTTTTTTTTTTTTATTTAAGTTCTTCCCAAATACAAGGCGTACATACCCCTAATGGTGAGGGATAAACTTGCTCGTTTTTAAAAAGAGAGGATAAATATGCTACTATTTCAATATATTAGGGACTGGTGATTTTCTTAAAAGTTCTGCCGTTGAACAACGTTTCTCTCCGCTGAAATTTCTGTTTTCTTTCAAATAATTGTTTCGTAATTATTGATTTTTTCTCCACATCCATATGGATTCGATTCCTGTTGCCGTTTCACGAACGGTATTTCCACGTTCGAGCGTAATTCCCGACGCTGATTTCAGGAATTTGCCTTGCATCCTCGCATACTACATCAGAAAGCCCGTTGTTGCTTATACTTCCACCTCACCCTGCCGACGGCGCCAACTCTCTGAATTACGCTGGAAATCGGCAGTCTCCACCTCTGACACCGCCGGTATCACCAATTCCGACCCTGTAAGCTCCTATTGTTTCTCTATATATGCGCGTCTGTAGGTAAAATGTTGCTCTATCTGCTACTAATGTGTGTGTGTGTGTGTGAGAGAGAGAGAGAGAGAGAGGGGGGGGGGGGGGGGGGGGCTAAAAAGGAAAGGGATTTAAGTGAATCCCGTTAATTTATTTTTATGTCAAGTGTGCGTCAGACGGATAAGAGTGAAGAATATTGTAGAAATTAATCACGAAAAAGATGATTATGTTCTGAAGCTAATTAGATCAGTTGTATATGATGTGATGTCAATATATGTTGAGTTCAGAGTTTGCAAAGAAATTACTGAAGTAAATGTTTGTTAATATGCTTATCTGAAGTGGATAACCATATTGTACTTGTATAAATTTAAGATCGGTGGCTGTCCTATGACTTTTCAAACTCTTTATTCCATGGATTTGTTAGGTTCTGCACTGACATGCTGGTTTCTCTAGATCCTTTTTGGTGGATCAAAACGTATTATACGTTTGACATGCTATCCATATATTTCTAGATTCTGGGTGCATCACTGCATTATGTGCAGCACATGCTTCCATTGGTGGATTAACTTATCCAGCTTGGGAATGGGAACAGACTCTTGTACTTGGTCGTATTTGGTTCCGCTTTAGTTTACTTAAGTGGTTAATTTACTTGGTGCAACCTGATGTTTATAGTTTGTATTAGAAATAATCACGACTACTTTTCATGATGTTGATCATGTTGTCCTAGTCAGGTTGGAAAGTCACATAATAATAGACTGACGTGATCAATGGTGTGCGGATATCAAATGCTAGTTGTAGGCTAGAATGGTTTAGTTTAGCTCAATTCTCTCGCAGTTTTACAACTTGAAATGACATAAGTGCATGAAGTTCCATCCTAACACAATGGCATTAACTAAGTAGTTCAACATGTGTGTACAACGTTATAGGATTCCTTATCTCAATGTTTGGGAGTATTGTCTCACATAGGGCCTGAAATTGAATAGGACTTTCTAAGAGAGAATTGTCTCTAGCTCCACAATAAATTGACTATAACAACTGACATGACGAAACAGGGGCAACAAATAAGGCAACATCAAATTGATATTCTGACAGAAAACATCAGTTTCCATCCTAAAATATTTGGAATTGGATGGAAAAGCCAATGATCTTACTTAGAAGCTTTCAAAGTAATCAACGTGGGACCTTTTATCTTTTACCGAAAGAAACCATTTTATATGATGCTTAGGAGAGTCATTATGCTGCAGGACTGACTGATTTTTTATAATCATTGAAATCGTTGTCTTCTGCAATTTTCCATTTATCAACATTTCAGTTGGATGGAAAAGAAGCAAGTACTAGCAGTGAAAGTAAAACAAAGTATTCTACATTTATTATAATGTCAAAGGATGCTAAGACCATCTATATGAAAATAGTGACCCTAAATTATGGGACATGAAATCTTGGGTTATCACACCAAATTATTAAAGGTTGACTTGTTGTTTGTGGGGGGAATTTAGATACCTCTCTAGGTCTATCCATAGCTGTGCCAGTTTTATCTGCTAATAGTGCTACTACGTTCTCATACTCAAATGTAGAATGGAATCCTAAGCGCATGCCCATATAATTAACCAAGTTCATTGGGTTGCTTAACTCATTTATGAAGCTTTATATTTCTATTTGTCCTTGACAAGGTTTCTAGGTCTTACCCAAGTACAGTAAAAAATTTATCTCTCGGCACCAATTTGTGGTTTGCCTATTCTGCAAAGAGTGCCCTAGTTGCCTTCTTATTATCTCTCTTATGCACTATTATAGTGTTACTGTTGTGGAAGTGGCTTAGATGAAGAGATCTCGATTCTGAAAGATTGTACTTATGGATGGGCCCCAAGATGAAATGCATCATGCATACACTTCATGGTCCCTGAAGAATTGATCATCAATTTTTGATACATAGGATATTTTATTTTTCAACTCTATCAGTTTAAATTTTCTTAGATCCTCTACTTGAAGATTAAGACAATATTAGGTGCTTAATTATCCTGAAACTAATGGAGCTATGGGGCATTCACTTGGCTTTTAGCATTGAGAAAAATAGTCTCCTCATAGGGATGTACATGAGTGGAGCTGAGAATAGCTGAATACTTGAAAAAAATTATTTATTGAACTTATGCAGAATCAAATTGAATGCATTAATTGAAGTCAAGCTAATTTAAGCAAGCTAGGAGGCTATTGGGATCTAAGCTTTTTGGCAACGAGATCCTTGGTAGAACAGAATGTAAGATACATATTCATATAGTTGACTCTATTAATAAACCGCTTGATGCTTGTTTCGAAATCCTTAAAGCAGAATGGACCAATTGACAAACTACATGCATTTAAGAGAAGACGTATTTGATTTCCAATTTTCTAATGAGAATGTAATGGTTGTCATCTTCACCCTAAAGTATTTGCGTTGCCTTACTCTGCATTTATATTTTTGTGTTCCAATTTGCAGCCACGAGAAGGGATGTATATAGTTGGTGATTTTATGACAAGAAAAGAGGATTTGCATGTTGTAAAACCTTCAACTACTGTTGATGAAGGTATCTCTGACACTTGTTCTGAATATATCTAGTTATCTACTAGTTCAACTTTTTAATTCACGAGCCTTTCCTTTTTATGTACAGCATTGGAGATGCTAGTCGAGAAAAGAATTACTGGATTTCCTGTGATCGACGATGACTGGAAGTTGGTAACATCTGGATTTTCTCTTGTCCACTTTCTGTTTAATATGGCTTTTCCACTACTAGAAAAGCTGCATGCATAATATCAAATTAGCCTGTGTGAATTTACAGCTAACCCTTGGGAATAGGCATGTTCTGCATTGAAGGTGAATTTTTTTTTTTTTTGGCTACATTTTATGGGGTAAAGAACTGTCTGTCCAAATAGTCAAAGAGAGCTGTATGCATTGAGAAGCAAGATATTGTGATGAAATATGTTTGTTTGACTAAGCGGCAGTGTTAGAGAAGATCACTTTCTGTCTGATTGAACCAGAACTTGAGTTAGTAGATATTGTTTCACGAAGTAAAGAAATGAGATGCCTTTAGACTCTTATTTATATGTCTCTGTGAACTTGAGATCCATGTAACAAGTTTCTTGGTTGGACCACTGTGTCAACGGATAATCTTATATACTTCTAGAGTGCTTCTAAATTGGTTAAAACGAAGTTGGAAAATGGTGAAATAGCTGGGATGCTATTGCTATTTTTTTCTGTCTTAAAATTTACTTATGCTTTGTTGTATTCTACAGTTTTCTGCTACAAGAATATTGGAATTAGCAACTACATTACTCTGGTCTTTAAAGAACTTGGTCCACTTTCTGGCTTGTCAGATCATCTTCTGTACTGTGTTTTGAATTACCTTAATTGGTTGTATAACTGTTAGTTTTTATTAGACGGGAAGATCATTGCTCCTCTAAAGCAATAATAGACACCTTATGGTTTTTGATGAGATTATGATTTGTATGCCTGATTGTTCATCACTCAACAGAAGGTTGACCAGCAGTATTCTTGTAGGATTCTTTTCTTTTTTCATTCACCTTCTTTACATGTCCATCTTCAGTGATCATAGATTTATGCTGCAGGTTGGTGTTGTTTCCGACTATGACTTGTTAGCACTTGACTCCATTTCAGGTACAATTGAAGTTTCGAAACTAAATTAGATATTTAATTGGAAACTATTTATTTCATCAGTTTGATTAAATTTGATTTAACTTAATTATTTTGAAGTGTAAGGGGATCAGTATTCAGATGAGGTAGTCCTTCTTGGTGACGAGAGGTGATAGAATTTTTTTAAGCAAAAGAGCAAATGGGTTAACAAATACTTTGGTTGAGAAAACCACTTGGTAGCAAAAAAAAATTAATTTCTTCCCTTTCCCCCCCCATATAGAGCTGATGAGAGGGAAAAAAAAATGATATAGAAATAGGAAGAGAATGAGTACACATGATTAGTGAACATGCAGCATGGAACTTTACAATGAAAGACGTAAAATGTTCTGCTACTTTGATGAGGGTTTTCAGAACTCTTTTAGAGCAGAAAAGGCTTATCATTCTACTAAAAATCAAAGCGAAAAAAAAAAACTACATTTAAATTAAGAATCATTACATGCCGTGGATTCAGAAATTAGCATTATTACTCATCTTGCAAAAGGTACACTTAAAACTATTTTGCCTGGTGCTAGTTATTTTGTTATGGAGATTAAATCTTGGTGACTATTGATCTACTTTCTTATCTGTGAAACTTAGGCAGCGGTCAACACGACACAAATATGTTTCCCGACGTCGACAGTACTTGGAAAGTATGTGAAAACTCTTCCTTCCATGTTTCAAAATCTCTACATTTAGTGATGAATTAGTATGTTTACTTTTTGTTCATAGGGACCTTTAAATGAGCCCTTTGTTCTGGAATAGTTCTGTACTATTGCTGCTATCCTGCAAATCCTATGCTTTGTTTATGCCTTTTATCATATTCATATTTAAGAGAAATAATAATAACATGAAATGAAATAACTAATTGCATAGAATGAAATGAAATAGCTTACACATTTATATTATCGTTATCAATGTCCTAGACAATATGTTATAACTGGCATTTGACATGTTTAAATCATACCAAACTGATTCCGCCCTGAAAGAGACTAGGTTACTTTAAACTGGACGTGATGTGAGAATACACTTGAGCTGTCCCATTTTGATGCTATTTATGTAAAATTTTTTAGTCCACTGATCAGCATATTGTCAACTTCTTGATAATATATTCATATTAATTTATTCAATGGGCTTCTCCTTCCTTTCTAATGTTATGGCAGACATTTAATGAGATTCAGAAGCTACTCAGCAAAACTAATGGGAAGAGTGTCGGTGACCTTATGACCCCTGCTCCCCTTGTTGTTCATGAGAACTCAAACCTGGAGGATGCTGCGAGGTACTAATTTCCCTTTCTCTTTTCTTTCCTGGTTATGTTCCTTAGTAACCAAAGTCAATTTTAAGTCTTCAGCTGAATTTTTTTTTCCTATTAGTAGTAGGAGACTAAATACAAAAATTTGTTTCTTCGGTTTAGATTATTGCTTAAAACCAAGTATCGTCGACTGCCTGTTGTAGATGGCGATGGAAAACTGGTAATGTGATTGTATTCCCTGTTCTTTTACATGGATTTGCTTACATTTATCAGCTGAAAGTAGTTTCTTATTGGTCTATGTTTGCTCCTATATGAAAGGTTGGCATTATCACCCGAGGAAATGTGGTTAGAGCTGCCCTTCAAATAAAACGTGCTAGCGGCACAATATAAGTTCAGGACCGAAGAAATTAGTATCATGGAAATAATTTCAGCATCATATGGAATGTGCAATATGGTTCTTCAGTTTCTTTGGTTGACCGCTTATAGAATATGGTGATAATTATTCAGTGATTCCTCTACAAGCGTTCCTATTGGGCAATCCTATTCAATATTTGTATTTTAAGTATATAGAAGACCCCAAGACTTGGAAAGTTATTCTTATGCCGGCTTGTGTCTATAAATTTAGTAGATATGTGCACTTATTAGGTATTTGTTTGAATCTAGAAATTCTAGATGAGATATTAGATTTCTGCCCCCGGCCTCCTCAAAAGTTTACTGGAGAACGATCTTCTCTCCCAGGCCACTTTTCCTGTCCGAACATCTAATTTTACTACTTAATTCTTCAACTTTGTTATGGATGTGTGTTCGATATGAAAAAAGTAGGTTGGATAATATACAGAATGATATGTGAAAATTTTAGATATATCTTAATACGTCATATGGTCAACTCAACGAACTCTAACAATCTCAAAATAAAGTGAAAAGTATTGTAACATATTAATGGACTCTCAATTTTGCTAAAGACAGGATAAATCATAACAATTTACTTGTTCATCACTTTTGAGCCTTTACTTACTCCCACCAAGCCTGCACTTGAGTTGATTGTCTAAACATAATGTTTAAAATTTTGATATCATGTTTGAATTTTGATATATATGAGACCCTGAAATCATTGTACTGCTAAGATCTTTACTCGGAGAAATAGGAGGAAAGTTGATTCATATTGTTTCCTTTTGGACGATAAAGCTTCTCTCTATTGTCTCTCTGGCCAACCTTGATAGCACTCAATTCTTCAAACAAAGCACTCAAGTCAGTGTAAGAAGATCCATCTTCTTCAACAGCCTTTCTTGCCTTCTCTTTATATTCTTGTGCTCGTCTTCTCATTTCTGCACCTTCTTCTCCTTCCATAATGCGCCTAATTGCTGTGTCTATGGCTTCCCTTTCTACGCCTTCACTTCCAATTCTCTTCCATTGCTTATTCCCAACAGAAACTCCAATTCTCAAAACATCTGTCACCAATTTCTCATTGTAAAACTGCTCTGCAAAGACTGGCCATGTCACCATAGGCACCCCTGAACACACCCCTTCAAGCGTGGAATTCCATCCACAATGGGTTACAAAACCCCCTATTGCTTTGTTTTCAAGAATCAAAAGTTGGGGTGCCCACCCTCTAATGATCAGTCCTTTATCTTTTGTTCTTTCCTCAAATCCTTCCGGCAGCCAGTTTTCTTTTTCATCTTCTTCTAGGTTCTTGCCTTTTCTAACAACCCAAATGAATTTTTGGCCGGAGATTTCAAGACCCTTTGCAATTTCATGTAACTGTTTTTCAGTAAAGGTTGCCATACTTCCAAAACAGATGTAAACTACAGAATTTGGTTCTTTGGAATTGAGCCATTCCAAGCATTCATGTTCATCAATGGCGGATTCTTTTCCTCTCTGTGCTTTATATTCTTCTCCTCCCTTGTTCCATAGAAAAAGTGGGCCTATATGCCATGCTTTTCTTCTCAAAACTTTCCTGTAATGGTCAGCATAATCAGGTTCCAGCTCGGAGAAGCTGTTAACAAGAACTCCATAGCTTCTGGTCTCTGATTCTTGTATTCTGATAAGCTGCTTTGTGAAATCATTTTCTGTTTCTTCTTGATCAAAATGAAACACCTGAAAGGAGAAGAATCAACATCATTTAAATATATCCTCTTAACTAGGTTAACCTTTTAAGATCAAGACTCAAGACTCACTATACACGATATTATCAATGCCCAAAAGGCTCAAATGGGCAATTCAAACCATCAAAAGTTCAAACTACTTAAAACATAGAAAGAATGATCAATATATAAGGATTTGGGACTTTTAATACCACTTGAGGTCTTGTAAACATGAGCTCGTGGGGAAGATTGGGCAGAACAAATTGCTCAGAATCCGACGATACATTCTTGAAAGGCTCGTAAATCCTCATGTGTTCTGAAGAACATAGTGAGAGATAGCATGTTCCATGAAAAACCAATCTTGGGATATCAAATTTGGCTGCAGAATCAACAGCCCATGGAAAGAACATATCTGCTACAAGACAATCTGGACGAAATTCTTCCAGGAGTTTTTCAACAGGTTCCTGGAGCAATTCCAGGGCTTTTGCGAACATGGGAATCAAATCATCTGATGTTTGGTCAAGGCTCTTGATTTCATCAGGCAACTCAGATTTTTCTGGAGGAAATTTCAGCACATGCATCCCAATATCAAATCCTGATTCCCGGGCATTTTCTATCAGTTTATCAAATCCAGGAGTGGCAATTATAGTTGTCTTCACACCCCTGGAAACGAAAAGCTTGGCCATGTCCAAGGTTGGAATCATATGTCCCGGAGCCAACAATGGAAAGAAGAAAACATGCAACTGATTCATTTCGCCAAATTATCTAACAGATCGTGGAAATTCAAAGATTTATTGATTGGCTGATAATGAACTTTTTGTGAATATTGCAACACAGACACATAGAAGTTACACACACACATATATATATATATTGGTACATCAAATTGCCAGTTCTGTCAAGAAGCATGTGATCTTTCTTACCAAACACAAACAAGTCATTATAAAATTTATAATATAATTTTGTAGACAAGTGCCAATAAACAACGTTATAAAATTTGTGGATAGTAAAAGAGAGCTGGGTTAGATATTGATATGATATATATTGAATCACTGTATGGGAATAGTACATTTTCAGAGAAAGTAAAAGGCCATTATAATGCATGTTTGGGACGCCAAATTGTTCGGTAATAGTAGCATGTGATCTTTCTTATTAAATAAAAATACATAATTACGGATTCTAGACTCGTGACATGACAAACTACATTAATTCTGTGAAAATACTGGGTGTACAGTCACAGAACCCCCACAGACAACTCACATGGTGGTAATTTTTTTTTTTTTTTTTTGTCCTAAAAGATTTATTTTAATCTTAAAACAATAATTTCTTTTCAAAAAACTAACCAAAACTATGACTAATAATAAATGAAAAGGCCTAGATCTAAAAGAGGTCCATATAAAATTAAAACGATTGTAAAAAATAAAAAAGAAATTGAATTTGAAAATGAAATCGATAAAATAGGATATCAAGAACAATTATATGCTGCTCAAGAAATATTAAAATTTTTTTAAAGAAAATTTAATAGAAAATTTTGCCAGAGGAATTGTTAGATCTATAATTATAAAAGATATACAAGATATAATAGATAAATTAGAGAAAAGGAAAAAAAGAATATTTCAAAGTATAATATACCTCTTGAATCAAATATAGATATAATAACAGATCTTGATATTATGAATTCTCAAACATTATTAGACTTTGAAGATTTAATTAAAACCCTATAAATGAGGAAACCTATTACAAATAGATTACCACAAGAATATAAGAAATTAAGGTTAAATTTAACTTTGAGATTTTATATATATATATAACTAATAATAGATTAGAATTTGATAAATTAAAAGAATACATAGAATATACGACTATTTAAAGATTAATTAGATTTTAGATTTTAAGTTTTATTTGATTTTTGTTCGCTCTAAGTAGTAGCCCCCAGTAGATGGTATCAGAGCCATAGAGATCATGGACATTACAATTACAAAAACAGATTGGTATTAAAATAGAGAAGATAGTAAAAAGTAATATATTTTTAGAACATATTCCTAAGAAAAAAAAAAAAACAATAACGTTAATAATAATTAAAGATTTACCTCAAGAAATAAAAAAGAACAAATTATAGATAACCTTATAATAGGAACATTTAAAAGATATATATATATAAAAAAAATTATTATTGAACTAGAAAAAAGAAGAAATGATGTTATATTGCAAAGATTATGAGTAATAAAATTATAAAAATAGAAAATTATTACACATTAGAAACAGAAAAGAGGAAGTTATATATTTTTTAGAACCTATACCCAATAAGTTAAAAATAATAACATTAAGAATAATTAGAGAATTACCTATGGAAATTAAAGCACAAATATTACATAAACTAATTATAGAATCAATAAAAAAAAAAGATATATATATGAAAAAATAATAGAAACTTTTTTGAGAAAGAAGAAATCAATTTATATTATAAAGAAAAATATGAATCAGATGATTTGTAAAAACTATAATGGAATTAATGGAAGTAAAAGAAATTCTAGATAAAAAAATTAGTAAGAATAAGAGAAATAAATCTACAAATACAAGATGAACTTTTAAAACCTGGAAATATAACAAACTCACAACAAAAAAAACAAATAAAAAATTAAAACAAGAAATATATAAAATAAGAGCAAGTTATTACGAAAAAATGAAAGAATTAACAAATAATAATTATGTAAAACAAAGATGTGATAAAGTAATAAAAGATTGTAAAGATACTGAATGTAGAACATATTACTTATGTCAATCAAAGAAAAGATAAATGTCGATTGGTGAGTATATAGAAGAATTAAAAACACTAATAAAAATATTAATAGATGATGTTCAAAACATAAATAATGAAATAAAAGAAGTAAGAAATGATATTAATATTCTAAAAATTGAAGTAAGAAAAATAAAAGAAAATAATAAAGGAAAAGAAAAAAAAAAACAATAGACAAAAAACTAATAGAAAAAGAAATGTCTAGAATAGAAAAAAAAAAATATACTGAACAAGAAAATATAAGAATAGAAGCAGGTAGTATGGATGATGAATTTAGGAAAAAGATTTTACCAAAAAATAATAGAAGAAGAGGAAAAAAAAATGGAAAAATCTAAAAAAAAAAAGCAATAGGAAAATTAGAAATTAAAGAAAATCAAGATGATATAGAAGATAAAGATGAATGAAGAATTAGATTTACTTATAGAAAATTTTGATCAATTAAAGTTTTTAGAAAATTTAGATGAATATCAAGTCCTAATGAACACTGGAGGAGGACCAAATAAAGCAGAATCCTCTAATAAACAAGAAATATTAGATCCAGATGAAAGTTATGCACCTATATACATTAAACCATATAGACAATATTATGAAACAATAAGAAATAGACAACCACCAAAAGGAAACAAATACAGAAATAGATTTGAACTAAATGATAATTATGATAAACCTGTCAATCATGGAGGAGCAAAATTAGACTTAGATTGTAAAATAGATATTAAAAAAAGCCTTAGAAATTTGGGCAAACTCAATCAATGATATTATTCTTTTTATATAACAAAGATGATACATGGGAAAAGTACTGAAAGAAGATAGACTTTTTTAGTAGCATCTTTTGAAGGAAATGTTAGAAATTGGTGGGATGGAATAAATAATGATACAAAAACACTAATAAAAAGAAATATACAAACAGAAATAATAAAATCAGATAAAGAAGGTATAGAAAGATTAGTAAACTATATTTCAGATGAATTCTTAGGAGAAGATTGGATAAGAAATTTTGATGGAGAAGCAATAAAAGAAAAAGAAAATGCTAGGATAAAATTAATAAACCTAACAATATGTGATATGTGTAAAATCAAAGAATACACATGTGAATTTAAAGAATATATTATTATACCCAATTTTATAGTAATGAAAATCAAGAGTATGTATATAAAGATATGTACTATAATAAGTTACCAGGAACATGGGGAATATATTTTAAAATAGAATTTGAAAAAAATTATTAAAGAAAATCCTGAAGCACCTAGATCTTTAGGATCAAGAATAAAATTTTTATTTGAAAGACTTGCATATATATGTCAACAAAGACAATTAATGAAAAAATCAGGAAGATTAACTAAGATATGTTGTGAAGATATGGAAAAACCTACACAATGGGGATGTAATCCTGAAAAAGAAAAAATATTAAGAGAAAATCAAAAAAAAATAAAAAAAAAAAAAATTTAGAAATTTTTAAGAAAAAATATATAAAGCCTAGAAGAAGATATTATAAAAGGAAATATAATCCAAATAGACAACAAAAAACAGACCTTATAAAAAAGATAAAAGCCAATGCAAATGTTGGAATTGTGGAGAAATAGGACATATAAGCCCTGATTGTAAAAAGAAAAAGGTTAAAATATTACAAAAAGAAATATTTAGATATAGAAAGTGAATTAAGTGAAATATCAGATATTGAACAATATTATGATCAAGAAGTATATATATAAGCGAATCAGATTCAGAAAAAGATAATGAATCAGAAATCTGAATAACGAGATTGAGAAATAAAAAGAGATAATATAGATAAACAAGAATATGAAGGAATAGAAGGTTATGGATTAAAAGTAACATTTGATAATAACAAATTCAAGAAAATGAGAAAATTATCTTTAGATTTAAAAATAGGAAAATGGGAAGCCTTAGATAAAATATGGAAAAGAGAAAGAATAGCAATAAATGAGTATCATAAAATTGAAAAAGCTATAAATGTTAGAACAACTCAAGGAACACATAAATTAAATCTTTTAACAAGAAATACAGTAGATGAATTATTAACAAAGATTAGTAAAAAACAAGGAGAAAAAATTCAATATGTCTATTTAGCAGGAATACAAATAATGTTTAAATCCTTATTTAGAGAAGGAATAGATTCACCTTTAACCGTAAGTTTACATGATGGAAGAATAATAAATTTAAAAGATAGTCATTTAGGAACTATAGAAGGAAACTTGGCATACCAAAAATTAATATTACTTGTTACCCAAAATATTGTGTCTCAATTACAGATAAGAACTTCAATGAAGTCTTAGGACTACATTTTAAGTTACATAGAAATGATATAATGGAACCAGGAGACAAGATTATGACTATAGAATATAGAGCTTTGTACACATTTACTAACTCCAATTATGGAAATATATACTCTAAAAAACCATACATAGAAGTTCACAAGGAATGTAAGGATATTAGTAAAATAATAGAACCAAGCAAACAAATAAGTTTAATTCCTAAAGAATATGAATTTAGTATACTTAAAGATAAACCTGAAATAGCAGAAGATAAAGAAGATGATTATTCTGATAAAATAATGTTTAGAGATGGAAGATTAATTAAAAGGTCAACAAGCCTTAAATTACCTAGAAAACATTTAGAAGGAACTAGTATATATAAAAGAAATCAAACTTCATAGAAATGCTGCTGGAAATATGAAGATAGAAGGAGAATATTATAATGGAAGAGAATATATTGAAGGACCAAATATACTAATTGATACAGGAGCAAGTGAATGCCATAGCTTCAATTAGAAATAAAGGATTAATGACTCACAAAATTGAACCATATAGATATGTAAATTTTGATGGACAAATACATACTACAGAATTAGAAGTCAAAGTACCAATAAAAATAGGAGGAATTAAAATGGTAGTACCATGTTATATGGATAATAGTATGAATACAGATCCTCATATATTATTAGGAATAAGTTTTCTAAATGGATTAAAAGACTATAGTATAAAAAAAGAGAAGGATATATATATAACACATAATGATCAAAACTATATTATGCGAAAAAAGATAAATGAATAACCAAATAAGTTTTCCATTAGCCGTATATATACAAGTTACTATAGTAGAAACAAATATAACAACATGTGCCTTAATAGATACAGGAAGTGATATAACAATATTTAAAAACTTCTTAATAAAATCATGGAATGAAAATAGTAAAATAAAAATAACAGGAGTAACAGGAGAAAGTACACAAATAATTAATATAGTGATAAAGTCAGTATAATACTTGGAAGTAAACAAGTAATAATAAATAAGATATATAGTTATAATAAATTAGATTGTGATATATTATTAGGAAATGACTTTATCCAACAATTTCAATATTATAAACAAAATAATTATATGATAATGTTACAAACACCATGTGCACACTTATTAAAAATTCCAAGGGAATTTAGACCCTATAGAGTTCAGCCAGCCCAGCGTGGTGATAAATGGGGGAGAAAAAACCAATAATAAATAAAGATATAAACACAAAAATTCTTCTATACAAAAAAAAGTGCTAAAAGCAGAAATATAAATAAGTATAGAAAAAATTATAGAACAATTAGAAAAAACATGTGGAGAAAATCCATTATTATTTTGGAAACCATACCATCCTAAAGCTAAAATAGAACTAACAGAAAATGTTATAATTAGAGTCAGACCAATGATGTATACTATACAAGATACACAAGAATTTAAAAAAAACCCAAATAAAAGAATTACTAGAACAAAAACTTATTAGACCAAGTAATGGACCTCATAGCAGTCCAGCTTTTATGGTCATGAAACATTCTGAGCAAGTTAGAGGAAAGGCTAGAATGGTAATCAATTATAAAGAATTAAACAAATATACTAAATTTGATGGATACTTTTTACCAAATAAAGAAGTCCTAATAAACCTTGCAAAAGGAAAACAATATTATTCCAAGTTTGATTGTAAATCAGGCTTTTGGCAAGTTAAAATGGAAGAAGATAGTATACAATATACTGCATTTAGTACACCTCAAGGTAAATATGAATGGTTAGTAATGCCTTTTGGTTTAAAAAATGCACCACAAATATATCAAAGAAAAATGGATAATATATTTAGAAAGTTTGATGAATTTTTAATAGTATATGTTGATGATATATTAATATGTTCTAATACTAAAGAAGAACATAGAAACCATTAATACAATTTATAAATGAATGTAAAAAAAGGAATTGTTCTTTCAAAAAAGAAAGCTATAATAGAAAAACAAGAAATTGATTTTCTTGGATTATCAATAGATAAAAAAAGGAATAAAATTACAAACTCATATATCTAAAAAGATAGAAAGTTTTCCAAATAAATTAGAATCAAAAGAACAAATACAAAAGTTCTTAGGATGTCTAAATTATGCAGAAGGATTTATTGAAAATCTTCAAAAAAAAAAGAGACATAAAATACAAGTTTTACTTAGAAAAACAAATACTAAAGGATGGAGTGAAGAACATACAGAAAAGCTGTTAAATTATTAAAAGAAGAATGCAAAAATTTACCAAAATTAAGATTGCCAGATGAAAAGGATAATTTGGTTGTTAATACAGATGCTTCTGATAAATATTGGGCAGCCATATTAAAAACAGATTTAAATGAAATCTGCAGGTATTCAAGTGGAACTTTTAACCAAGCAGAAATAAATTATACCACTCATGAAAAAGAATTGTTAGCAATTATTAGAGGAATAAAAAAGTTTTCATTATTCCTATTATCTAAAAAAAGTTTATTGTTGAAACTGACAATTCTAATGTTACAGGATTAATTAAAAATAAGTTGCCAATGGAGCCTCAATATAGGAGATTGCACAGATGGCAAGCATATTTGTCATTTTATAATTTCGATATTATTCATATTAAAGGTATAAACAATTATCTTGCTGATTTTTTAAGCAGGAATATCGAGTTTGGAGATGGATAATATCAAGCAGGAGATATCAGAAATAAAATCTGCGGCAGCATTTGCCAAAGATGAAGCTGATGATGATATAAAAGTTGGAATGGAGGCATTAGCTGAAACCTTAAGTTATAATGTCAAATTATTACTTGAGATCAGTACGTCCCATACCAAAGTTACCAATGAATTAAAAGACCGAATTGATGCTCTTGAAGCACAATTAGAGTCTACAAATACCAAAAATACAGGGATTGATGCTTTAGCACAATCTCAAAATACCAAACAGGGAATACAAACAGGTACACCAAGTGGAAGCAGCGGTGGACCCAGTCAAATAAAAAGAGATATCATGGAAAGTCCCCGAAAGGTGACAATAAAAAATGATGATAAACATACAAGGGTGATCAAAATCAGAGCAGATGAAGATGATGAAACCCCTTTAACACCAAGAGAAGAAGAATATAAAGCTTTTGCAAAACTTGTCTATGAACTACAAGATAATGAATCATATTTCATCTCCCCAGGAGAACATGTTTACCCAAGAATGATCATTACAAACGATGGAGACCCTAACATGGTTAAAATGGCGGCAGACTATGGATTCTTGGATTTAATTTAATTTATCCAGGAAAAGATTTAAAAGAAATTGAGAAATTTGATGATATCTTCCGAGGAGAAGTTTCAAAATTCGCCAAAGGAAGACCAATATATCTTAAATTTTACTCAATCAGTCCAGAAATTGTGGAAAGGATATATTATCCTGCAGAACATATTATTACAGTCGGATATGTAGGCCGAAATTTCCAAATTGAAGTAGGCCAAAATAGAAAGTCATTGCCAAACATTAACAGATCATGGATGAGATCCCGAAGAGTCTTAGGGATGAAAGTTCTCTACAACATGGCAAAAAATTTATACGATAAAAAATTTCAATGCTTATGCCAATATGAAGGATGGACACTTATGACAAATAATGGAAAAGGATAAAGTCTACAATTTTAAAAGAATATATCCAAAAGTTTGATATCCATCAAATCCATGGAAGTCCATCAACCATACAAGAGTCATGCCAGTTGAGGGAGTGTCCCACATGCTATCCAAATGAAAAGAGGCCCCGCCACTATGAAGAATCTTGACAAACTCTATATGAAGACAAATATATGAAGACAATAGAGGAAAAGAAGATGTGAAAGAAAGGTGGACAGCTGGAAGATATAATAGAGCTACAATTATGTAGTGAAGAAATTATTGTTAATAGAACTCCATTAATGGAGTATGATGTAATGAATGATGTAAGAGGCCAATAATCGAGCCTCATGTAGTAGTATAAATAGAAGCCTTTGGGCTAAAGATAGAGGCAGAATGAGTTGAAAAAAACACTTGAGCTTTCATATTGCGAGAAAAAACTTCTGTCTTTTGATATAATCTTTGTACCAATTTCAGAATATCAATAGAAAATCCATTTCTTACATAAAAGAATGAGTTTCTAAATCTTCATTCCCATAGATTCTTGATAGATCTAATAAGAAATTTCTTTCTTATTTTAACAACAAAAAAAACAGTTTTTCTTTAATCCAAGTCTAGGGATTTGTCCTTAGAAACGATACAGTGAAGGCAAGAAGCTGAATAGCAAGGATTCCGTTAAGGCAGGAGGCCGTTGAAGGAAACAATTTGCACATTCAGAGAGCCTGAAGGTCACTCGATTCTAAGAATAAAGAGCCAGATTAAAATTAAGGTAGAACTACTATTTCTTGTTAAATTTTGAAAGAATTTCTTAAGATCTTAGAGAATCGCAGGGATTATAAATGTTTATGATTATTATTCATGATGTTTGGATTACTGTCTACCATGATGTTTATATATTTTATATGATGATGATGTTTATATAATATCCAGTCATGCCAGGATATACAGTTAAAGGATTAAACGATTGTTAAAAAGAATACTTGAAAAAGTAGAAAATCTTATATCCCAACTAGAAAATACAGATGAAATATCTGAAGAATATATTAGACTTATAAAAGAATGTGAACAAAAAATAGCAGATTTTGAGGTATACCTCACGCGGGACCCACCTGGTGTGGGTTGTCTGTGGGGGTTCTTGACCCTGTACACCCATCATTTCCCTTAAAAAGTGAGGATGACAAAAGAGAGAGAGCAAGTTGTCAAATAATGCTAAATTACTTTATTTAAAAAAATTGACTTTGAACGTCGGTTGAATAGTACTAGATTAAATAATATTACTCTTTTGAGTAAAGTTTGAATATAAAATTAGATAATATGGTAAATATTATTTAATTATATTATACTTTAACAGGTAAATAGAGATTGAAATTTCACAGAATAGATACCCATCTTTTTGAATAGAATCGAGCTGTTGTGTCAGGTCGGTAAAAGACCTGACACAGCAATGTGAGATGGGGAGGCCCTCGGGACCCACCTCATGTGAGATAGCCTGTAAAAGGCCCGCTAGGGAAAACCTGGTAGAGAAGAATAATTCTTTTGAATATCATTAAAGATTGTCCCCAGCCCCCGCCCCTGGAATTGGGTCTATGAAATTGACAAGAAGTCGAATGGAATTTGGCTGCTAATTAAATGACTCTGGCAAACAGTAATGTGGAGGAATATTGAACGAGTTTTCCTCTACTGTTCATTTCAAGTTGATGTCCGGTTTGTAACATGAAAAAATGTTGAGAACAAAGTTAAAAGGTGGTGGCTCTAATATACCTCATTTTTATTGTTGTTTTGTTTTCATATTGAGAAGATATCAGGACATCCCCTTGGTTGCTTTTTCCACATTCCCTGTTCTTCTAATGTTTGGGAGTTAATGATAATTGTTGGTCCCCAAATCGTATTTGAACTTCATATAAATAAAGTATTTGCAGAATGAAAATCGCAGAAACTAAAAAACAAGAACACGAAGAATTTTCACTTGTTTATGGATCCGGATGTTCACAAGTAGATATTACTCTAGAACACAAATTCTTTGTTTGGTACCTATTAAAATCTAGATTTTAGTCAAAGTTAACAATTCATTTCACCACATATTATATGAGTTCCACAAATTTTCAATCATACATTTCAAGAACTTCTATCAAAATTTATTAAAAATTTAATTTTAATCCCCACGAAACATGTTTAAAATTAGCCAAGAACAATTTGTACAATGCATGAAGTTTCTTCATGTGTTTTCTCTCACCTCACTCCAAACTTACCAACATACACGATTAACGAATTTCAGCTTTCAAGTATGTGATAAAAAATTGTTCCGTCCAGATTCTCCAAGTACCAAGATCGATATTCCAAACAAAATCTCACTCATGGCACCTGAAAGAATTAGAACTAGAAATTAAGGGTACATTACTCGTTCATCATGGTTGGTGACTAATTCTTTGATAGAGTAGTCTTATTCGTTACAGTTACTGATAAGTCATCTACACTATTATGTTCAATGTGCATCCCGGGAAAATTTACCTTCGATCTCCCTCTTATTAAAAACTTAAATATCGAGCTAAACGAGTACCAATATTAGAAAGTCTTAGGCCATACCTCTTTTCAATAACCAGTTTATTTGATTCAAATGAATAAATATAATGAGAACTAATATGAAGAATTGATTTTGATCAACAATTGTCACTACTCTCAAATAATACTGAAAATTAGATCGAACAATTGGAGAACTTCTAGTTCTGACAGGCAAAGCACTCAAATCTGTGTAAAATCTACTTCTTCAACAGCCATTATTGCCTTCTCTTTATATTCCTGAGCTCGTTTTCTCAATTCTGCGCTTCTTCTCCTTCCATGACTCAGAGATCAATAGGGATGTAAGCATTCTTGTCGAGCTTCTACGTAAAATCGCGTGTTCCATTTTTTTTATTTTCGATTAATCTTTTGTGATTTGTTTGGCACTATATTAGGGTAAATAGATACCATATTGAGTATTGAAATTCCATCATAAAATATTATCTCATTAATATAATACAAGATTGTCTCCCAAATTACTAAAGACGTGTTAGGCATTCAAATATCTACTTTATTTATATTTTCTACTACTGGTTGGATTCTCGATTCGTTTAGGAGTTCATTAACTGCAAAGATGATTGAGGCGGTGATTTGCACTAAAAATTGGTTACACAATAACAATGAACCTATAGTGATTCGTCAATATTTGGATGAAGTAGAAGCATTAGATTATTCAGAAAAAATCGTGAAAGGTATTATCGTATTTGATCTTTCTATTCACTTTATAAAATATTATCTCATTAAGAGGAGTATATCGATCTTGTATCTTTTAAATATTATTTTGCTTCAATTCGATTGTTGACTAAGCTAATTGTGTTCCCTTTTTTTGTAAGTTTTAATTAATATCTACAGTAACATAAGATCAAAATTGTCAATAAAGTTGCTTTAAAGAACTTTAAACAAAAGACCAAATAAATCAAACTTGTTTTGATGAAACCCTCTAGAAACTGACTACTTTTCGAAAAATAATACAAAACAAATGGACTGTTTCTTTATATAAACTAATGTCAAATTATTGCTTTGCTAAAATTCAAATCGAATTTCGTCATGGCTGAAGTCACAAGTACGATGGGATACTTACAATTCAAGTCTTCAACTTTGTCCTTGACTTAAATTAGCCCCTATTTGACTCCCATTAAAATAATACGCTTTATTTTTCATACTCATTTTCAACCACACATTTTCTAAAAATTCATTATTCAAAACTTCATTTTTCCTCCATTTCTCTTTATAATGACTGTTACGCCTCTTCCAACGAAACTCTAAGCATGATCAAGTGGTAACTACACAGCAAGCCCGCACTCAACATCAATCTGCCCATGTGTAAATTTAACCGACGTCTATTGGTTGAACCCCAATTTGGCCGAACCTCTCTATTGGGCGAACCCTCGTAGAGAGCTGAGCCCCCATGAATGAGGTGAGGTAGTTAAAGGCATATTAGATATCTTGTATCAAATGGGTGATGGACAACTCTCTGAATATGCAGTTCTATTCAATTATACAAGTCAAGTCTAATCTTACATGTCAGATCTAGGGTGTCAAGTCGTCACAACATTAAATGTAGCATAGCTTAAGAATGATTAATTGATGGCTATGACAAAAGGTCTCAATATTAGGGATGAGGTTACGTATCCCCTCATCTAACAACTTTTAATCATCATCTTCTACTATAAAAGCTCACACTTAGTGTCATTTTCAGGGTAATGGAATTTTAGACTCTCAAACTATAAATTTGTCATATCACCGTTTTATTTATTATTCTCCAAAATCGACCCCTTTTTATACGGGGGCTCATATCTAAAACTCTCTCACGCTCATATATTTACTTTCCCAATTGACTTGATCGTCGGAGTGCATGCAGATGACTCCATCCCACCCCACCCCACCAAGGAGGTCACGTGTGGTTAACGGTTTACCCAAGTGTACATGAACAAGGCTTGCGTGGACGTAAGAGGCCTTGGGATCTGTTAGCCATGTTGGAAGTACATTGTTTGGGTCAACGTATTGGGGTCGTTTGTGGGAATCCACCCTTTAACCACAAACATCTCGTGGAAAAGCATACAAAGAGTGCCTAGGCTTCTCCCTTGAAAAAGACTTTCCTCTTGAAGAAAGAACAAGTGGAAGTTCCTGAAGGTAAAGAAAAATCTAAGCTCAACGCAATTCATTAACATGTGATACTCTTTGAAAAATGAGTATTTCAAGTCTAAGACTCACTTAGAAAAGCCCCTCTTTGAAGAAAAGATGTGCCTTCTCACCATGAATTCAAGCAATTAAGAGATCTCCCCCTTAAAAAAATGTTTTGTTCTTGAATAAAGAGAAACTGGAAACCCTAAACACAGAAGATTCGAAGTTCAACTCAACATCTCGAGCATTCACTCTTTGAAAAATGAGTATTTTGAGGATAGAAACCACTCAAATAAAAGAGACTTCCACCCATAAAAAGTGCTAATGATAAAGATGGACACCCAAGATCAAGAGAGGTCCCTAAAGAAGAGGTCATATGGACCAAAGTCACACTTATGAAACAACTCCTCCAAATGTAATGGAATGCACATAACCCATGTAAATGGGGATGCCTGTGAAAAAGAAGTTCATAAGCGAAAGAACTCCTGAAAAGAAGCCGTTATCGAATGATTCCTAAAAAATGGGAGGCTCTAAAGAAGAGACTATAAAGGAGAACGCCTAAAACAGGGGACAAGTTTGAAGAATTAAGAGGTCACATCCCTGAAACATGGGATGTTTCCTCTACACAAATGATTCATCCATTCTTAGAGGCTCATCCTTGAAGAAATACTCCAACTCTACAAGTGTGTGTTTTGAAGTGTAGAAACCTCATATAGGCCTATTCAATAGTGCTTTCGCCATGCAACACCTCTTCTTGGCCTATGCATAAGTGTCTCCCACATGTGATAAGTAAAAATCCCCAAATTGAAAGAAAACAATGCAAAAGAAGAGAAAATGACTAAAAGCGTACAAAAAAGTGAACTTGGGGACTAAAGTGTAGGAGTGTCAAAAGTTGAAGGACTTTAGATGTAATTTATCAAGGGTATGATCGAAATAAAAGTCAAAATATAGAAACCAAAATGTAGAAGATAAAAAGGTATGGGACCTGATCATGATTATTGAGGGCTTGAAGGCAATTTTTAGCTTTGCCTATATTTCAATGCATCCCCCTATGAAATAAAGACCCCTAAAAAATAGTGGTATTTGAAGATATTATGAATAAAAGAACCCCTGATAAATGGAAGCCCCTGAAAAAGCTATAAAGTGAATAAACCCTTGAAGAAAGGATGACCTTTAAAGAATGGGCCATATTTGAAAAATTACGAGGCTTTATCCATGAAGCATAAGGTCATCTTTAAAACTACAATTTTTCTAGAGTTGAGGTCTCATCTCGCCTACGCATGAGTGCCTCCAACACCCTTGAAAAGCGGAGGTCTCTGAAGAATAAGCTATGAATAATAATTAAAGAAGGAAGATCCCTAAAAAAGAAGAAAAGACCCTTGAAAAAGAGGTCATGCTTGATAAATTAATATGCCCTATCCCTAAAATATGGGACTCCGTAATGCAAGGCATCATCCCACCTATGCATCAATACCTTCGCTATGCAATGCCTCATCTCGCCTATGCATTAGTGCCTCTACCATGCAAAGCTTCATCTTGACAATATATTAGTGCTTCGACTATTTAAAACCCTTCTATGATGGATCAAACATCATGGAAGAAGACCTTACAAAGAAGAGTGGTCCCTTTATCAAGGACAAATCTGATGCATCACTCAAAGAGCGACAACTTGTGCCTTAGAGATTAACCATCTTCCATGGATGGATCAAACACTATGGAGGAAGCACTTGCAAGGAAGAGATATCCCCTTGTAAGGAGGTAAAATAGTCTTATCAAGGACACACGTGATTCATCCTACAGAGAGCCACAACTTGTGCCTTAGAGGATTAACTCATTTCCATGGATGGATCAAACACCATGGAGGAAGCCCTTACAAAGAAGAGCTATCCACTTGCAGATTTAAAATAGCATCATCATGGACAATTGTGACGCATCCCATAGAGAGCCACAATTTGTTGCCTTAGAGGATTAACCCCCTTCCATGAATAGATCAAATATCATGGAGTAATCCCTTGCATGGAAGAGCTATCTTCTTGAAAAGGGGTAAAATAGCCTCATCAAGGACAAGTGTAATGCATCTCACAAAGAGCCACAACTTGTGCCTTAGAAGATTAACCCCTTCCATGGATAGATCAAATATCATGGAGGAAGCCCTTGTAAGGAAGAGTTATCTCCTTGCAATGAGGTAGAATAGCCTCATTATGGACAAGTGTGATGCATCCGATAGAGAGCCACAACTTGTTACCTTAGAGGATTAACCTTTTTCAAGGATGGATCAAACATCATGGAGGAAGCCCTTGCAAGGAAGAGTTGTCCCATTGCAATGAGGTAAAAGGTCTAATGTGTGGGCTCATTTTGATATAAAGAAGGATGAGACTGTAGAATGTATTTATTGTGGACAAATATATAAGTATTAATCTAAAGGTGGGACTAGCACATTGCGAAATCATATCAAGGATTTGTGCAAGAAGTATCCATATAGGTTTCAAGACAAAAAGTAAAAGACATTGAATTTTTGTGATAATTCTAAAAATGATGAAGTTTTAGAGAGTGTTAGTAGTGGTGGACAACTTGTCAAGTTTACTCAGAAAGTGGTGAGAGAACACATTACTATGTACTTTATATTATCTAAGTTACATTTTCAACATGTGGAAGATGAAGGTTTTTGGTGTTATACAAAGAATTTTTTTTTCAACTTTTGATTTTCCTTCAAGGATTATAGTTGTCGGGATATATATCATTTGTTTCTCAATGAGAAGAAGAAATTTAGGAAATAATTGAGTAAACACCGGGTTTGTTTGACTACTGATTGTTGGACATCTATACAAAATGTAAGTTATTTGTGTTTGACTGTTCATTAGGTTGACAATGATTGGAGAGTTAAAAAATGAATCATAAGTTTCATCCAAGTCCCCAATCATAAAGGTGATATGGTAGGAAAGGAATTGACATCTTGCCTTCAGGATTGCAGAATTAATAAGATTTTCTGTGTGACAGTTGATAATGCCTCATCTAATGACGTAGCAATAATAAAATTGAAGAGTGGTTTTCTAGAGAAGAAGAATGGTCTAGTTCTTGGGAGAGAAATGTTTCATATGAGGTGTTGTGCTCACATTATCAATCTTATAGTTTGTGATGGTATAAAAGAAATTAGCAATGCTATTTTATCTATCTGCAACGATGTACAGTATGCTAGATCTTCCCCAGCAAGACTAAAAAGATTTCGAGAGAGCTGCAAGGATGCAAATATTGAGTCTCGAGGTTTATTGTGTTTGGATGTATCAACTAGATGGAATTCTACATACATGATGTTACAGGCTGCAATAAAGTTTTAAAAAACATTTGATATTTTGGAAAGTGATGCCAACTATACAAAGTACTTTGATGAAGAAAGATCTAATGAGAAAAATATAGATAGACCACCAACATATGCCGATTGGGATCAAGTTGAAGCATTTGTCAGATTCTTGAAAACTTTTTATGATATGACATTGAAAATTAGTAGCTATTTATATGTAACGTCAAACACTTTCTTTCAAGAAATATGTGAAATTCATGAGGGTTGAAAGAATTAGCTAAAGAGCCAAATAGTATGATAGGATCCATGGTAGTAGCATGAGAAGAAAATATGATAAGTATTAGGGTAATCTTGAAAAGTTTAATTAATTGTTGTTCATAGCAACAGTTCTTGACCTCATATGCAAGTTGGAATTGCTTAAAGTTGGGTTTGAACTTATTTATAATATACAAATTGCAAACATGTTGTTAAATAAAGCTGAAAACATGCTTCATAGGTTATATGAATTCTATAAGGAAATGATGACTCCATCTTTAGCCCCGCCTAAGGATGTTACTCAACCTAGAAGCCAAATTGTATTACAAACTACTTTGGGAATTTCCAAACCCATTCCCTCAATTTTTAAAGCTAGATTTATGGAGGAAGCTCAAGTTGAGAAGAATGATTTGATGGATTATTTAAATGATCGTTGTGAAAATTTGACCAATGATGGTTTCGACATATTAATTTGGTGGAAATTGAATAAAGATAAATACAAGATTGTCTCCCAAATTGCCAAAGACGTGTTAGCCATTCAAATATCTACAATTGCTTCTGAGTATGTATTTTCTACTAGTGGTTGGATTCTTAATTCATTTAGGAGTTCATTCACAGCAAAGATGATTGAGACGGTGATTTGTACTAAGAATTGGTTACACAAAACAATGAACCTATAGTGATTCGTCAATATTTGGATGAAGTAGAAGTATTAGATGATTCAGAAAAAGTCGTTAAAGGTATTATCGTATTTGATCTTTCTATTCACTTAATCATGTATTACAACTGGAGATGTTGCACCAATTAGTATTGATTAAGAGGTTAGAACAAATTGTTTCACTGCATTGGATTATTAGAAGTGAAGAATATTTGTTTATAATAATCGTAATAATACTAATATTTATATTTTAATGTGATATTTAAGATTAATATTTATTATTTCACTTGTTCGAGGTACATTTTTTTTATTAAACCGTGGTTTTAAACCGAACCAAACCGAAAAAGGTGGTTTGGATTGGTTTGAAAAAAATTCAAATTGCTTTAAATGGTTTGGTTTAAAAATTTGTCACAAACCGACCAAATCGAACCGTATTCAACCCTAATATTAACATAAAAATTAAAAAAATTATTTGTTACTCTTGAGTAAAGTTCAATAGTGCACATAAAATTAGATATTATGATAAATATTATTTAATTATATGATACTTTAACAGGTAATTAGAGATTGAAATTTCACAGATTAGATACCCATCTTTTTGAATATCAAGTATTTTCTGAATGATCACTTTCAAGCATTTAGTCCCTCATTTGTAGATATTTGACTATTTGTTCCAACCACTAAAGGGGAAAAAAAAAAGAAGCATACTCGAAGTTCCCATAGAGAATAGTCGTTGTCAACACCGTTTACCAATCGTTTCAACTTTGATTTTAGGTTTATCTTATTATGTTTATGCCAACCGTGTTGAAATCAATCATCGCGTTTCTTTGTCTTTTCATCTAATTTTTTGTGAAAAAATATGCATGGAATAAAACGTGTTAAAGATTGTCCACAGCCCCGGCCCCAGCCCCTATTGGGTCTATGAAATTGACAAGTCGAATGGAATTTGGCTGCTAATTAAATGACTAGCAAACAGTAATGTGGAGGAATATTAAACGAGTTTTCCTTTATTGTTCATTTCAAGTCGAGCATAGTTGATGTCCGGTTTGTAACATGAAAAAAGGTTGAGAACAAAGTTAAAGGTGGTGGCTCTAATATACCCCATTTTTATTGTTGTTTTTTTATTGAGAAGATATCAGGACCAGTGGTGGATCCAGTACAAAAGTTCAGTCCGAGCATACGTTGACCATCGACAATCAGCAATCGTAAGAGTAATGTCGTTATTAATATTTAATTAAATAATATAAAAAATTATTTAATATATATGTAAACGCACTAAAACGTAAAAATTATATATATGTGAAAACATAATTCAATAAATCTAAAATACTAAAGAAATATACGATACAACATACTCTGTAACTGTGATCTTAGATAACCGCATTCTACGAGGTCTCGTGTTTTGAAAACATTGCAATATTAGCTCATTCTCAATTTTTCCAAAAATTTATTTCTCCATGTAAATCACCGAATTGTCATTCAACCAATCATCTTCCATCTTGTTGTGCAAGCCACTTTTAATTAGATTACAAAAGAGAATACTCTTTTTACTCTATTAATGATATCATTAATTGAACATAAAACTAGATAATTGGTTCAAAAAAGAATTCACTACAAAATTTTAAAAACCTGAAAAAATATAGATATAAGAGCATCAAAAATTTTATTATTGATTCTCACCCACAGGAACATGTGGCAGTGAACCACCCCTACACCCAATTCTGAAACTCAAAATCCTCTTTTTACTATATTTATGCTCCAATGGCTTCACAAGTAGCAGCAACTACGGCGGCTGCATTCTCTCTCGGGCTGAGAGGCCAAAGCAGAATTTGAGAATTCGAAACACCAAATTGTGTGAGAATAAGAAGAAATAGGCATGGAAATTTCAGTTATGATATGATTCGGGATGACCTGAAGGTTACATGGAATTTGATGATTGACGGAGAGTGGTTAACGGCAAGTTCGAGTCTTTAAGGGGTTAATAAAAGCCATACAAATGTATGCTCGGGAAACAGGGCACATGGGGTTGAAGAAAACATGTCAAAGTACAAGTTTTATATTGAGCTCAAAAGAAGAAACAAAATGGATCAACTCAGTTCAAACAACAAACAAGCAGCGTGGATGAAAACGAGCATATGGTACTTTTGGGCTTGGGGTCGCACAGAAACATGCCGAGAACAAGTTGGCGAAAAATTTCCACAAGCCTATGCGAGCATATGGTACTTTTGGGCTTGGGGTCACACAAAAACATGTCAGAACAAGTTGGCGAAAGATTTCCAATTTTTTAGAGTTCCCTAGTGTTCGTGCAAAACCCCCAAACTTATAGGATCATTGACAAGTAATAGAATTGATGAGTTGAGAATATCATCCCATAGGGAATAAGACTTAATTCTAGTGTATTCAATATATCTAAATTCGCAACAATAATAAGATATGATTGATTTGTATTTAACTACGTTCTAAACTACGAAAGCAATAAAATGGTGATTTTTAAATCAAGTGTGGATGATTGCATTGGATTTCGAATCCACCTATTGCTATCTATTTTAATTCTTGATTTATAATCTAGTTCCGTTCGTTCGTTTTGGACAATCGATAAAACTATGATATATAAATTAAATATATCCTAATCATGACCTGAATCTATTCCTAGCCCGAATTCGAATGATTAGAATGCATTAAAGTTCAGATTATCTATATGATTACACATGTGATAAATATTATTTCTAATATCTATTGCACATATGTTAATTTTGCCGTGTTCTAAACTTATTGTGAGTCTCCCAACACTACAACAAACAACTAATTATCTAATTGGTGGCCAATCAATTAAATAATGCAATGGGTATGCAAAAATTAATTAAGAAACGTAAGAAATAAACTAAATTATTAGTCTTGAATTAAAACAAAAAACAAATAGAGTTCATCTTCATCCAATACAAAAATGGATCTAGCCAAGCATGTTAATATATAAATTACAAGAAGAATAATAGAAAAATATCACCTGGATCATGAAATAAATCAAAAGATATTGATCTTAAATTCCACGGTTGAGTTTTTCAAAATCGTGATGTAATTGACTTTCAATTTCTTGTTATGGCTTGATCTCTTATCTCAAAATATAGTAATTAGCCTCTTGTTCTAGATGAGTTTGATGAAACTATGGTGTATGAAGAGGCAAGAGAGGTTTTTTTCATGTGTATCCCTCGTTCTCTATTTATAAGAGTCAGAAAATAGGTCAAAATCTCGTCCAATTTGGTTTCCAAAAGAGTTTGAATCGCGAATGGAAACTAGAAATTCTTCTGCGAAAAAGGCCTGTGCGCACACACCGTTATAAGTGTTGCCCGCGCGCCTTAGAACCAACTGACTCCTGGGTAAGGGAAAATAAGGTCGTGAGCGCGCGCGCGGTTTTGTCTCTGAACAGCTTCCATTATTTTTGCCCATAACTTTCTTTACAAGTATCTGATTGAGCTGATTCAAAATGTGTTGGAAAGATAATTCAAAGGGCTACAATACTTCTTGAAATACAATGTTTCCAATTCAAACGATTACTATCCAACAAATGGGTCCCAAGTTGATGTTAAAAATCCACAACATAACTTTTTCGACTGGAAATTGATTTGTGAAAATACTTCCACTATATTTCGCTCCGTTGACCTCCAAATGCATCCAATTGATCATATATGATCTTCATTCATCGTTTTGTGCTCCGAATCAACTATTGAATGTTTACACTTTGGTCCACAAACTTTGGATTTCCTTCGTTTTCAAAAGTTTTTCGTTCCTTTCTTCCAAATCCACTAATTCGCATTGAGTTCAACCTAACAAACAAAATTAACACAAAATTAAGTTATAATTCATCTAAATCACTTACAAATATTCTAATTTAATGACCTAGATAAGTGTACAAAATACACTTATCAAACACCCCGAAACTTGAACATTTGTTTGTTATCAAACAAAATTATAACATAACTTAACCAAAATAATTTGCTATTTTTCTCAAGATTGGAATACATATATTAAAACTATGAACTGCTACAAAATTCCAATGTTGAAATTAATTTCTTCTTATTCAATGCAAAATCGATGTGTATGTGTGAAAATTCATGTTAAGTATCATAAATTCATAAAGTAATTCAAATCCCAACCCTTTGTGGACAAATGTTTCCTTTCTTCACTCGTAAGATACACACCCCAAACATATTCTTTTCACTATTTTCCCAAGGTGTGATCTAAGGTTGAATTTATATATTATTCATCACTCTCTCTAGTTTGGTTAGATCTTACTAATTGCAGTTTAACACATTAATAAATGCAGATTCTCCTTATTTTTATTGCTTCAACCTCTAAAAATCAATTAAGCTAATAATCCCTTGTCAAAAGTCTAGTTCTCTTGAATAAGTGTTCGGGGCTTAATCAAGACATGTAGCAATTCTTTTTTTTTTTTTTTGCAGACTCATCCCCATTAAACTTTCTAAATGACCATTGTAGCGAGCTTTCAGCCGATGACTCCCAAGTCAGATGACCATATGGCACTAGATTTTTAGAGACTCTTGCAGGCTTAATCACTCAAGTCATAAAGACTACGGACGGAAGTTTCACAAAAAGGCAACATTTTCTCTTTTTCATGCAATATTAGTACAATACCCCTTATTAAACACTTATTCTCAAAAATCAACCTCTAACTTAAGATTTTCACCTAATTTTCATCTTATTGGCATTAGACAATTCGCACAAAACTTGGCACACATGAAATCCACATCTATGTCAATGTTTCCCTACAACAGCTAAATCACCCCCAAACTATCTTAGAATTGGTTTAAGGATGTATAATTTAGTGGTTATTTGGATTTAGCATTTAAGGTCCACTAAATTTTGTTTTACCTATTCAAATTTTGAATCAAACTATTTCTTCATGATGCAAAACATAAATTTTGTGCGCAAAAATATCAAGTTTCACATGAATAAGTCTAAATCAATACTAACATGTAAATTTTTCACAATTTATAATCTAATACGAGATTCCAAATATATGCACCATAGTAGGCAAAATTATCTAACCCACACAAGCACACACAAAAATAATAAATAAGCTGAAAATTGATTTTTTTTTGCACTCGATCAAACACACAAACCAATAGAAATTCAATATTTTTCCACCCCCAAACTTATAACAGACATTGTCCTCAATGTCTAAAATATAACATGCAATATATAAAAATTAAGGACAAATAAGGGAACTAAGTACTCCCTGATATATATTTGAATGTGGTAGATGGACGAGCATGAAAGTTCTGACTCACTTGATATGTCTTTTCCCTTATCCAATGTGTTCAAGGCTCAGTTCCTTCAAAATAGTAAAAATCAATCAAAACATGAAACAATTTATAGTAAGCTCATACACAGCTTAAAGGAAACTAGATGGATGAACATACCCTATACTAATTAAAAGAAATAATATTTATAAGTCTATATTCTAGAAAATAAAGTTAAATAAAAGAGAAGAAAATTGGGTTGCCTCCCAATAAGCGCTTGTTTATAGTCATTAGCTTGACTTTGTTGTTTTGGCTATTTATGGTGGCTTGAAAAGAGAGTTTTCAGCTTTACATCGGCTGCACTGGAAGTTGTTTTTTAAGCCATCTTTAAGCCTCCAGATTATAAGATTTCCATTCCCACCCAACAATTCCTTCTGCGTCTGGCTTACTTTTGTAGCTCTCCAAGTGATCCACTTGTTGGAAATCTTCAAAGTGAGATGGTTCTTGATTGAATTTTTCATGGTGAAACTCTGCTGCTTATCTTCTACCCTTAGAACTATCTCATTAGTATCAAAATCTAGCAAAGCTCGGCTTGTAGACAAAGATGGCTTTCCCAGGATTATTGGCATCTGATATGCATCTTCTATGTCCACGATGATGAAGTCATCTGGAAAAATAAACTCTCCCGCTTTGATGAGCATGTCTTCGATTATTCTGTAGGGGTTCTTCAATGTTCAGTCTGCCAGCTGAAGGATTATAGACGTAGCTTTAGGATTTCCCAATCCCAGAAAGAGGTAAGGGAATTAGATTAATACTTGCTCCTGAATCAATTAAGCAATTAATAGTATTTAAATTTCCTATAGAGCAAGGTAGAGTGAAATTCCCTAAATCTTTAAGTTTAGGAGGGATCTTGCACTGGATGATCGCGCTATACTTTTCAGATAGAGCTATCGTTTCATGTTTAGGCAGCTTCCTCTTTTTGGTCAACATTTCCTTCAAAAACTTGGAGTAATTTGGAGTTTAAAGAATTGCATCAATGAATGGGATGTTGACATGCAGCTTTTTGATGATTTTTAGAAATTTAGTGAACTGCCTTTCTAGTTTTGTGTTTTGCATTCTTTGAGGATAATGGATCGAAGATGTGAGTGTTGTGGCAAAAGCTGTTGTCTTAAGTTGTGGGCTGTCAAAAATTGATTGTTGATATTTATCTATTGCTTTTTCGGACTGCTCTACTTGTTCCTTGCTCTCAGTAGATATTAATGTTCTCTTCTCCTTCTTCTTTGCGACTGAACACCACTTCTAGTCGTGATGGCCTTAACCTGCTCGATTGTTGGTTTCCGTCGAAGTCTTTGAGGGAATGGAATGGGTGGCACATAAGCTTTGACAGAGGTGGTAGAAGTGAATGATGGAAGATTAATAGATGCATAATTCACCCCATCAATTGCTAATACCTACTCCCGTAGGTTATTCTTTGTGTCACTTGGCAAGGTACATTGTGATCTGTTGGCTATTGCAGCTACTATCTTTACCACTTGTTGTTCCAAGTTTTTGATTGAAGCTTGTTGATTCTGAAAATTGGTCTTAGTCTTTGTAATGTACTGAGCTAGTAAATCTTCCAACGATGGCTTCATTACTTGCTATTGTTGCTGCTGTTGGAATCTTGGTAGTTTATTCTGATTGTTTCCTTCCTGTCCATGTCCCTGATTTCTAGACCATGAAAAGTTTGGATGGTTTCTCTAGCCCAGATTATAAGTGTTGGCGTAGGGATTATTTTGTTGTCTATGAAAGTTCTGCGCGTAGCTCACCTCCGCAGGCTGACTAGCATGTGTAAAGGCCAAATGGCATCTTGTAGTAGTATGGTCTACCCCACAACCTTCGCAAACAGGTAGTGATTGGTATACCATGTTAACTAACCGGGATAGATTGTCCATTTTCATTGTAAGAACTTCCATTTGTGCAGTCAGCGCTGTCAGTGTATCTACGTTGTGTATCTTTGCTGTTTTCTTTGGAGCTTCCCTATCGGTTGACCACATCGACTGATTTTCGGCTATTTTCTCATACAAATCATAAGCTTCATCGACGTCAAGTTTCATCATTGATCCACCAGCTGAAGCATCTACCATATTCCTGAACTCTTGTTGTAGACTGTAGAAGAAGAGCAACTGCTGAGCTTGCTTAGGAATGTTAAGGCTAGGGCACTTCCTGAACAAATTCTTGAACCTCTCACATATCTCAGTGTAGCTTTCTAAATCTTTTTACTTGAAAGTGTGGACTTCATTCCTGATTTAGTGGACTCGAGAAGGTGGAAAGAATTTCATCGTGAATTTTTGAACCATATCAGCCCATGATTGTATGCTCCCTGGAGGTAAACAAAAAAACCATTCTCTAGCAACATCCTTCAGAGTATGAGGGAATAACCACATTCGAAAAGCGTTTGTTGATACCCATTCGTGACTGGTCACCTCCCATAACATGAGAAAAGCCGAAATATGTTCATGAGGGTTCTCCGTGGCTTTTCCAAAAAACCTGATGTCTTGGTGATTTTGGAACAGATTTATCACATCCGGTCTAAGGTGGAAGTTAGGTTGTCCGAATGGAGGGTATAATACGGTGGGTTGCACTGGTGCAGGAATTGGGTTTACATAATCCCCAACTAAAATAGGAGCTTCATTCGGGATAGCTCTCTGTTAATTTGGCTGTGGTATTTGCCCTTGAAGTTGAACCTGATTTTGTGGTTGATTCTGATTTGCGGCCATTCTCCTTGCTCGACGTTACACTCTTCTGCGATTTCTGAATGTCTTTTCGATTTCTTGATCTAATGGAAAGAGATTTGGCTCGTCAGGATTTTGCATATACCAACTTCACATAAAAAAATCAAGACACAAAAGAATTTAGGAGTGTAATAATAGCCTAAAAAACAAAAAATAAATAAAAATTAAAGCGAATATCAAATATCAAATACCCAAGATTAACGCCGTTATTTCCCGGTAGCAGGGCCAAAAATTTGTTCGTGCAAAACCTGCAAGCGTACGAGATCGTTGACAAATAATAAAATTAATGGGCTGAGAGTATCGTCCCACAGGGAATAAGACTTAATTCTAGTTATTCGATATATCTAAATTAGCAACAATAATAAGATATGATTGATTTGCATTTAACTACGTTCTAAACTACGAAAGCAATAAAATGGTGGTTTTTAAATCAAGTGTGGATGATTGCATTGGATTTCGAATCCACCTACTGCTATCTATTTCAATTCTTGATTTATAATCTAATTCTGTTCATGCGTTCTGGACAATCGATAAAACTATGATATGTAATTCTCTTTTCCAGGACAAATTAAATATATCCTAATCATGACATGAATCTATTCCTAGCCCGAATTCGAATGATTAGAATGCATTAAAGTTCATATTATCTATATGATTGCACATATGATAAATATTATTCCTAACATCTATTACACATATGTTAATTTTGCCACGTTCTAAACTTATTGTGAGTCTTCCAACACTACAACAAACAACTAATTATCTAATTGGTGGCCAATCAATTAAATAATGTAATGGATATGCAAAAATCAATCAAGAAACGTAAGAAATAAACTAAACTACTAGTCTTGAATTAAAACAAATAACAAATAGGGTTCATCTTCATCCAATACGAAAACGAATCTAGCCAAGCATGTTAATATATAAATTACAATAAGAATAATAGAAAAATATCACCCGGATCATGAAATAAATCAAAAGATGTTGATCTTCAATTCCAAGGTTGAATTCTTCAAAATCTTGATGTAATTGATTTTCAATTCCTCGCTAGAGCTTGATCTCTTCTCTCAAAATATAGTAATTAGCCTCTTGTTCTTGATGAGTTTGATGAAACTATGGTGTACGAAGAGACAAGAGAGGGTTTTTTCATGTGTATCCCTCATTCTCTATTTATAAGAGCCAGAAAATATGTCAAAATCCCGTCCAATTTGGTTTCCAAAAGAGTTTGAATCGTGAAAGGAAAGTAAAGATTCTTCTGCAAAAAAGGCCTGTGCGCTCGCACCATTAGAAGTGTGTCCGCGCGCCTTAGAACCAACTGACTCTCGGGTAAGGGAAAATAAGGCCATGCGCGTGCAGCTGTCTGTTAACAGCTTCCAGTATTTTTCCCATAACGTTCTCTAAAAGTATCCGATTGAGCTAATTCAAAATGTGTTAGAAAGCCAATTCAAAGGGCTACAAATATTCTCGAGATAAAAATTTTCCAATTCAAACGATTACTATCCAAGAAATGGGTCCCAGGATAAAAGAAAATTGTCTTTAAATGCTAGAGCCAAGAATCTACTTTATTGTTCTTTAAATATAAATGAATTTAATTGTATTAGTACATGTGATTCTGCTTTTGATATTCGACATACTTTAGAAATTACTAATGTTGGAACTAGCAAAGAGAAAGAAACCAAGATAAATGTCTTAGTTAAACATTTTGAAAATTTCTTCATGAAAAAGAATGAACCTATTGTTGACACGATTACTTGTTTCACCGATATTGTTAATGGTGTCAAAGGTTTTGATCGTAAATTTACTAATGGTGAGCTTGTAAGTAAAATTCTTATATCACTCTTGGAAGAATGAAGCCCATTGGGAATGTTAATAGAAAAACATCAAAGATATCAACACATATCAATTAGAAGAGCACTATGGAACATTGATGACATATGAGCTAAATCATACCGAGACAAAGCAGAAAACAATGAAAAGCAAAGAAGAGAAAATGCGCCAAATTGCTCTAAAATTCGTAGTTGATGAAGACACTTCAACCTAAAATATGAATGATGAAGAATTTGATGATCTAGATCTTCTTGTTAAGAAATGAAAAAGTTTTCGCAACAATCATCGATTCCAAAAGGAAGAATAAAATGGCGAAGACAAGAATAAATTTATCAAAAAGAAAGCACTTCAATCAACATGGGATGAGAGTGATGATGATGTCCATGAAAAAGATAGAAGTCAAGAAAAAAGTGTTAACATGTGCTTCATGGTTATTGATAATAAGGTAAATTCAAATGAAAATTATTTATATGATGAATCATCTTCTTCTTATGATGAGATTCTTGAATTTTTTGAAAAACTTGCTTTAAATCATTCGATTCTTAAAAAGAAGAGTTCTTTATTGAAAAATGAGGTAAAAAAAAATTTTGGAAATTCAAAATGATTGTGAAAAAGAAAAAGCCGATTACGATTCTTTAATTAAGGAAAATTTCTCTTTATAAGAAAAGATTTTAGATTTGACTCAAATTATTCACAAATTTACTCAAGGCAAGAAATATTTTGATTTAATGCTTGGTGAGCAAAAATGTGCTTTTGATAAAGGAGGAATTTGATATAAACCATTTTTGAAACAAAAATCTCTTAAAAATTTCTTTGTTAAAGTTTCAACTTCTCTTATTTCAAATGTCACATGTAATTCTATCAAAAAGAAGTTACATTTTGAAGACAACTATAAGTGGATTCAAAAATCCAATAATACTAACTATCGAGGACCTAAGGATGTATGGGTACCAAAGACTAAAATTTGAATTATTTTTGTAGGTACCAAGGAAAATAAAGAGCAAATGGAACATGGATAATGGATGCTCAAAGTACATGACCAGAAATTAAGCTTTATTGTTAAGTTTCAAAATAAATGATAGTGGTTATGATACTTTTGGAGATAATGCGAAAGGAAAAACTATTGACATGAAATTATTGGTAATCATTCATCTTCCTTTATTGAAAATGTCTTCTTAGTTAATAACATTAGACGTAATGTACATAGTTTGATCAATTGTGTGATGAATGTTATCATATCAAATTTGATTCTTCCAAGTGCATTATTGAGGATACTACATCAAAAGAGGTGATGTCTATAGGAAGTCGAAGTAAGAATGTTTATGTCATAAACACTAAGTTTGAATGCAGAGAAAAATGTTTATCGAGTTTAAAATATGATACTTGGTTATGAGATAGCAGATTATGTCATTTTAGCGTAGCCCTACTTTCAAAATTTCCAAAAATTATTTTTTTAAAGGTTTGTCAAGTTTGAAATTTAAGAAAGACAAAATTTGTGATCCATGGAAAACTAGTAAAAAGTTCTTTCAAATTAAAGCAACATTTTTCAACTACAAAATCTTTTTGACTTCTCCACATGAATATTTTTGAATCATCAAGTATCACAAGCTTAAATGGTAAACATTACACTTTCGTCATTATTGATAACTTTTTTAGATTTATTTGAGTCCATTACTTTGAACCTAAAAGATGAAGTATTGAGTGCATTTGAACATTCTTGTAAAAATGTTCACAATAAAAGGGATACAGTACTACTACCATTAGGAGTGATCATGATGGAGAATTTGACAATATTACTTTTGATGATTTGTGCAAAACTTATGGTTCTAAACATATTTTTTCGGCTCCTAGAACTCTTCAACAAAATGGTGTAGTAAAAAGAAGAGTTACACATTGCAAAAAATGGCTCGAATTATACTAAATAAGAATAATTTACCAAAACACTTTTGGGCCGAAGCCGTTGACATTATTTACTATATTGTTTATAGAGTTTCAATCAGTCGAAAGAAAAAAAAAACCATTATGAGCTTTGGATAATAGAATTCCAAATATCGGCTATTTCAAAGTTGTTGATTGTAAATGCTTTTTTTTGGAAAATTTGATTCGAAATTTGATATTCGATATTTGAATCTTTCTATATTACTCATCGACTAGCAAAACTTATAGTTTTTAACAAGATAACTCTAGTCATTGAACAATCTATGCATGTTACTTTTGATGAAATTAATCTTTTTGATCAAGAGAAATGTATTGATAATGATATAGGTTTCGAGATTTCTTTTGACCAAATAAAATTTAAAATCAAAACAAGGAATATCCTAAAGATGCTGAAGATCAACACGAGGAAGAAGCAAATTTGCAACTAGATGAAGAAGAATCCTCGGAAGTATAAAGTGGTCAATCTCTTCCTAACTAATGAAGTCAAACAATGCACATCATGAACATGTTCAATAAGTTTGAAATGAAAGGGTTGAAATCAATGAACCCTCCAATATGCTCATCAGTCAAACTAGATGATCCAGGTACTTTCATAGACATAACAAAATATCAAGGTATGATCGGATCTCTCATTTACTTAATCTTAAGTAGACTCGATACTATATTTAGCGTGTGAATATGTGCTATATTTCAACCCAATACTCAAGAATCACACTTTAGTGCCATAAAATGAATTTTAGATATCTTAGTGGCATTAAGATATTACGTCTATGGTATTCTAAAGACACTCAAAAGTGAGATATTGTATTAGAATTTGTAAATAAGGAAAATCAATTGGCCAATATTCTCATTAAATCTCTAACACTTAATAGTTTCTTATATATTCAAAGAAGTTTGGGAATTATCGATGAATTTGAAGTATATGACTAAATTGAACTCATAACTAAATGTTCTCGTATGATTCTACGTGCATAATTGGTTGGAATTTATATAAGTTCTATTCAAATGATTTTATTTTTGTCATTTGCATCACTCATACTTTGATTAATATTTTACTATAAAGTGATGATTATTCTTTTTTTTTTTATTTGTATATATTTAGCATTTTGTGCTTAATTGAGGTGGAATATATTATTCTTTTATGGTTGATTTAAAGTTTTGATCTTATATACAATAATCTTCCTCCCATATGTGCTATCATTTTACTTGTGCTAAAAGGGGAAATTGAGCAAGATAAATTTGAAAAGCATTAAAAAGGGGGAATCTTTAATTATTTCCTATAATTGTCTTTTAATTTTAAATGCTATACATTTTTGCTTATGCCAAAAGGGAGAAATGAAGTGAGATGATTATGCATGCTTTAATTTAAAAATATAATATGCTTTGAATATATAATTATTGATTTGTAAAAGATAGAGAGAATATGAATTACATGATAAATTTATAATATATATTCCCTTATCAATATGATATCAATTGTACAATCTTACCTTACAAATCATCTTATTTGTCATAATAAAAAATGAAGAAATTATTGACATATGGTTGATTTCATCATTAATGTTTTGATTATAACAAACAACATTAATATTATTACTAACAATTGATTTTGAGTGATGATAGTTCAATGTTAAAATCAATCAAGCATTGCCAAAATTAGCACATTATAAATCAGGCTCATGAAGAAGATCAAGATCGAAATCAAGCATTAAAGTCAAATGTCAGAAAGATCAAGATCGAGAGTTTAAGAACTAAACATGAAAGAAACTTCGAAACAAGATCAAATACTAGGCTTTCGAGATCATATGTAAATGTATAACACTTTGATCTTCAGTAATGAATGACAATAGCTCAAAAATAATTTTGTGCACAAAGTTATTTTCATATCACTTGCATAAAATATTTTTGATCAAAAGGAAAACTGATTTTTCAAAGTAATACTTGAACTTAGGGTCCGTTTGATAGGTAGGAAAAAAAGTGGAAAAGGAAAATGTTTTCTAACTTTTGTCAATTAAAGGTGTTTGATAGCGTTTCTTTTCCTGGCAAAATGTTTTCCACATTTTTCTAGGTACAATCATTTGATGTACAAAAGTTTGATTTTGTTTTCCCACCTATTAGGTGGGAAAACATTTTCCACCTTTTTTTTTTTTAGCAATGTCAATCAATTCTATCAACTATTCTAAACAGAATTTTCATTTTGTTGACAATTTCTATGTAAAACAAGTCAAACGAATATGGTAATTTTTTCTAATTGTTTAATTTTATTTTTTTACTTTTTGGTAATTAGAACAAATTCTAGACGTATTGGTAGAAAAATTATCACTTTAATGGACAATTTTTATAAAAAAACGAAGTCAAACGGACACCAAACATTCAACATTTTTCAGGTAGAAAATTATAACAATCAAACACAATTAATTACAATTCTCAGCAAAACAAATTCTAGGCAATTCAATTCCCAGTAAAATATTTTCTTTCCACCTATTTTTCACATTTGCAATCAAACGGACCCTTAGATCACGTCTATAATAATAAAGTTAAAAAGTCAACGGTCAACCGAACGTTCGGTTGACCATCCGGACGTCCGGTAGAATCGGACCGTCCGGACAAGACGTCCAATTTGACCAAAATCTTTCTGTCCATCCAGACGTCCAAATGGATGAATTCGACGTCCGGTTCATTTGTAATTGTCAGTTTTTTTACCGTTCTGACCGTTTTTCAACGACTAATTGTTGGGTCGTCCGGTACTGTTTCGAACGTCCGATTAGGCAGAAAAGTTAGCTTTTCTCACTTTTATAAATATCAACTCACTTGACATTCATTTTAACACTTAAAAGCATTCAAATGAGATACTTTTGAGCAAAATTATATTGATTTCTCATCTCATTTATTATTATCAAATCATTTAGCTCTGAAAGAATTTTGATCCATTAACTTTTGAAAATCTACTCATCAAAATTTTTCATTTGAAAAATATTCTTTAAACTTACATTCATTTCCTAATAGCAAAAACTTTGATTGTTGGATCAAACTTCTTAAATCGTTTCTCTTATAAAAGTTCTTCATTTCTCTCTTAGTACTTAATTTATCACAAATTATTCATTGAAAGAGAAATATATTTTTGAAGAAGATTTTTACCCTTAAATTGCATAAAATTTTCTTCTTCTTCTTCTTCTTCATATTGAAACTTTGATTGATTGAACTAAACTTATAAAATCATCACATTCATCAAAGTTGTTCATTTCTCTCTTAGTACTTAATTTATTACAATCATCCATTAAAAGAGAGAGATATCTTGAGAAGATTTTCGAACCTACATTGTATTTATATATTCATCTTCTTATTGAAATATTTCAATTGATTGAATCTAATTTTTGAATATCATATTCATCAAAAAATTTCATCTAACACTTGAGCTATCGTTTATTATTATTCATTGAAGTGTTAGCCTCTCTTAATATTTTATTTGTTTGTATTATTTATTAAGAGGGGATTTTCATTGTAAAATCACTTTGATAAAGTGTGGGTCGTGTTGAAATCCCTTAAAGATCAACATTGTAAAAGGATCGGTGCTCCTTGCCTTGTTTCCTCCACCGCCTCCTCCAGAGTCCTAGTCATAGTTCGATCTCACATCATCATGCAGTTTATCCTTACTTGTTTTACTATGGGTATTTTCTCTCACTTAACCTTATGTTGTTGAATATTTTGGTATGAATTATATTTGCATGTTTTTGAGATTTCTTTACCTTATGTTTTGCTTTATCTTCTTATACTTTTCTACGTTGCATTTTGTTTTTTTTTTGCTTATGCCGAAAGGGGGAAAACATATAAACGATGATTTGCATGTTTAATATGCTTAATATGAATAAGAAATGGGGAATTCTTGATCTATAAAATATATGGTGAAGAACATTGCAAGTGCATAAATTATATGAGATATTCTTCTTATTGCAAATCATCTATTGTTAACATAATCAAAAGGGGAAAAATTGCTGACCTATGGTCAAATCTTATGTTTTGATTATAACAAACAAATTATGTTTATCTCTAATTCAAATCTTCAAAATGTTACACGTTGCCAAATTTTAGACAAGACTATTGGATGAAAAGATTGTCGATCAAAGAAGCTCAAGTTGAAGATCGATCAAGCACTCATGGAGACAAACTTTGCATCATTTCAAAATCAAACAACAAATCGAGCACTTGCGCCAAAATTAATCGAAGTTTCTTTTAACTCGTTTGTAAAGGTAAAACACTTTAATTCTTGGCAATGACACATTGAAAGCTCAAGTGAAGAATTTCTTATGCACGATAAAGATTCACGTCATGAAAACATTTGCACAAAAATTATTTTTCAAATGTATGTTTTTCAACCTAATCTTGAAAACTATTAAAACCTCACTTACCTTGAAACATCTAGTAAAAATATCATGCAAAATATTTGATTGGCAACAAACAAAACAAACTTTTGACCCAGAAAAGTTTCTAGTCATCTGGACGTCCAATGGCGAACCAGACGTCCGGTTCGCCAGCGATGGTCGAATTTTCGACCGTTCTGACAAGTTTCAAATGGCTATTTTTGGGTCGTCGGTTCTGAATTGGACGTCGGGATGGGTCGTCCGGTTTGACAGAAAAGTTGATATTTTCACTTCTATAAATACCAACTCACCTACCATTTGTAAAAACAACTTTTTGAGCATTCAATCGATCTCTTTGAGCTAACATTGTATTAACTTTTCATATCATTTATTATCAAATCATTTTGCTATTGAAAAATCTTTGATCAAATTAATTCTTGAAAACCATTTCATACATCAAAGATTTACACACCTAACACTTGAGCCTCATTCATCGCTATCCATTAAAGTGTTAGCATACTTCTCTTCTTGTACTCAACTTTGGAATTGTCATTTATTAAAAAGAAAATATTCATTTGTAAACTTACTTTGAATTGTGGGTTGTGTTGAGGTCCCGAAAAACTCAATGTTGTAAAAGGATCGAGGTTTATTGCTTGTAAATCACCAAAATCTTTGTAAATGGTTGGATTGCACCACAAGTCAATCAACATAGTGAAATTGGCATTGCTCGTGTCGAAGAGCTTGGTAAAGGAGGACGTAGATCATTGCGTTAGATCGAATCTCCATAATTATATCGTTGTACTCTCTATCCTTCTTTACTTATTGTTTTCATATTCGTGTTTGATATTTAAATTACTTTATCTTGTTATTATACGCTTAATTTTAAGTTAATTTCTCAAAAAAGTTTGAGAAATCAATTCACCCCCTCTTAGTTAGCTATTCTTGGACTTTCAATTGGTATCAGATAAGGTAGGTAGGAGTGTATTAAAGAAGATCTTCATAGTAGATCATATATCAAATGGTTGATGGACAACTCACTAAATATGCGATTATACACAATTATAAAAGTCAAGTATAGTCTACATGTCAGGTCTAGGGCTGTCAAGCCGTCACAATATTAAATGTAGCATAGCTTCAGAATGATTGATTGATGGCTATGATAAGAGGTCCAGTAGTAGGGATGAGGCAACGTGTCCCCTCATCTAATGATTTTTAATCATTTTCTTCTACTATAAAAGTTCACACTTGGTGTCATTTTCAGGGTAATGCAAGTTTAGACTCTCAAACTAGAAATTTGTCATATCATTTTTTATTTATTATTCTCCAAAATCGATCCCCTTTTTATACGGAGGATCATATCTAAAGATCTCCCACACTCATATATTTACTTTCCCAATTGACTTGATCGTCGGAGTGTATGTGGCTCCACCTCCGGAGGAGGTCACGTGTGGCTAATGATTTATCCAATTGTGCAGGAACAAAGCTTGCGTGGACGTAAGAGGACTTGGGATCTGTTAGCCACGTTGGAGGTACATTTTTTGGGTCAACGGATTAGAATCATTTGTGAGAAACCACCCTATAAGCACAAACATCTCGTGGAAAAAGCATACAAATAGTGCCTAGGCTACCCCCCTTGAAAAATACTTTGCTCTTGAAAAAAGAACAAGTGGAAGTTCCTGAAGATAAGGAAAACTCTAAGCTCAACGCAATTCATTGACATGTGATACTCATCAAAAAATGAGTATTTTGAGTCTAAGATCCACTTAGAAAAGCCCTTCTTTAAAGAAAAGATGTGCCTTCTCACCATCAATTCAAACAATTAAGAGGTATCCCCCTTAAAAAGTGTTTTGTTCTTGAATAAAGAGCAAGTGAAAGCCCAAAACACAGAAGATTTGAAGTTCAACTTAACATCTCGAGTGTTCACTCTTTGAAAATGAGTATTTTGAGGACATAATCCACTCAAATAAAAGAGATTTCTACCCACAAAAAGTGCTAATGATAAAGATGAACACCTAAGATCAAGAGATGTCCCTTAAGAAGAGGTCATCTGGACCAAAGTCACCCTTATGAAACAACTCATCCAAATGTAATGGAATGCACATAACATCTGTAAATGAAGAGGCCTGTGAAAAAAAAGTTCATAAGCGAAAAAACTCCTTAAAAGGGAAAGCCCCTGAAAAAAGCCATTAATCGAATAATCCCTAAAAAATGGGAGGCTCTAAAGAAGAGATTATAAAGGAGAACCTTTGAAGAATTAAGAGGCCTCATCCCTGAAACATGGGATTTCGCCTCTACACAAATGTTTCATCTATTTTCAGAGACTTCATCTTTGAAGAATTACTCCAACTCTACAATCATGATATTTTGAAGAGTAGAGACCTCATATTGGCCTATTCAATAGAGTTTTGCCATGCAACACCTCTTTATCCTATGCATAAGTGTCTCCTACGTGTGATAAGTAAAAATCCCCAAATGGAAGGAAAACAATGTAAAAAGAAGAGAAAATGACTAAAAGCAAACAAAAAAGTGAACTTGGGGACTAAAGTGTAGGAGTGTCAAAAGTTGAAGGACTTTGGATCTCATTTATCAAGGGTGTGATCGAAATAAAAGTCAAAATATGAAGACTAAAATGTAGAAGATGAAAAGTTAAGGGACCTGATGATGAGATTATTAAGGGGGCTTGAAGGCAATTTAGCTCCGTCTATGTATCAATGCATCCCCTATGAAATAAAGACCCCCAAAAAAGCATGGCATTTGAAGATGTTATGAATAAAATAACCCTTGAAAAATGAAAGCCCCTGAAGAGGCTATGAAGGGAATAAACTCCTAAAGAAGGGATGACCCTTAAAGAATGGGTCATATTTGAAGAATTACGAGGCTTCATCCATGAAGCATAAGATCATCTTTAAAACTACAATTTCCCTAAATGTCTCATCATCTCGCCTACGCATGAGTGCCTCCAACACCCCTCAAAAATGGAGGCCTATGAAGAATAAGCTATGAATAATAACTCATGAAGAATGAAGGTCCCTGAAGAAGAAAAGACCCTTGAAAAAGAGGTCATGCTTGATGAATTAATAGGCCATATCCCTAAAACATGAAACTCCGTAATGCAAGGCCTCATCCCACCAATTCCATCAGTACCTTCGCTATACAATACCTCATCTCGCCTATGCATCAGTCCTTCACCGTGCAAGGCTTCATCTTGACTATATATCAATGCTTTAAATATTTAAAACCCCTTCCATGATGGATCAAACACCATGGAGGAAGCTCTTGCAAAGAAGAGGGATCCATTTATAAGGAGGTAAAATAGTGTCATCAAGGACAAGTCTGATGCATCACACGGAGAGCTACAACTTGTGCCTTAGAGGATTAACTCCCTTCCATGGATGGATCAAACACAATGAAGGAAACCCTTGCAAGGAAAAGTTATCCCCTTGTAAGGAGGTAAAACAGCCTCATCAAGGACAAGCGTGATACATCCCATAAAGAGCCACAACCTGTGCATTAGAGGATTAACCCCTTTCCATGGATGGATCATACACCATGGATGAAGACCTTACAAAGAAGAGCTATCCCCTTACAAAGTTAAAAAACTTAAAATAACCTCATCATGGACAAGTGTGATGCATCTCACAGAGAGCCACATCTTGTTGCTTTAGAAGATTAACCCCCTTCCATGAATGGATCAAATACCATGAGTAAGCCCTTGCATAGAAGAGCTATCCTCTTGAAATGAGGTAAAATAGCCTCATCAAGGACAAGTGAGATGCATCCTACAAAGAACCACAACTTGTGCCTTAGAAAATTAACCCCTTTCTATGGATAGATCAAATACCATGGAGGAAGCCATTGTAAGGAAGAGTTATCTCCTTGCAAGGAGGTAGAATAACATAATCAAGAACAAGTGTGAAACATCCCACACAGAGCCACAACTTGTGCCTTATAGGATTAACAATTTCCATGGATGGATCAAACGCCATGGAGGAAGCCTTTGCAGGAAGAACTATCCCCTTGCAATGAGATAAAATAGCTTCATTAAAGACAAGTATGATGCATCCCACAGAGAGGCACAACTTGTGCCTTAGAGGATTAACCCCTTTCATGGATGGATCATACACCATGGATGAATCCCTTGCAAGGAAGAGTTATCCCCTTACAAAGAGGTAAAATAGCCTTATCAATGACATGAGTGATGTATACCCACATAGAGCCACAACTTCTGTCTTAGAAGATTAACCCCTTCCCATGGATGTATCAAACACATTGAAGGAAGCCCTTGTAAGGAAGAGTTATCCCCTTACAAGGAGGTAAAATAGCCTCACCATGGGCAAGTGTGATGCATCACACAATGAGCCACAACTTGTTTCCTTAAAGGATTAACCCTTTTCATGAATGGATCAAACACCATTGAGAAAGCCCTTACAAGGAGGTAAAATAGCATTATCAAGGACAAGTGTGATGCATCATAGAAAGAGCCACAACTTGTTGCCTTAAAGGATTCACTCCCTTCCATGGATGGATCAAACACTATGGAGGAAGCCGTTGCACGGAAGAGTTACCCCGTCACAAAGGGCCTTAGCCAAGTTCAATTCAGCCTTATCAACTACTTTTTCTTCCCAAATGGGATCTCTCTTATGCAAAGGACCTTGGTCAAGTTCAATATAGCCTTATCTCGGCTGCCTCTTCCCGAAGGGAATCTCCCTTGTGCAAGGGCCTCACCCAAGTTCAATTCAACCTTATCAACGGTTGCCTCTTCCCTAGGGGCTCTCCCTTATGTAAAGGGCTTCACCCAAGTTCAATTCAACCTTATAAACTGTTGTTTCTTCCCGAATGGACTCTCCCTTATGCAAAGGGCATCGCCCAAGTTCAATTCAACCTTATCAACATCCGTCTCTTCCCGAAGGGGCTTTCCCTTATACAAAGGACCTCGCCCAAGTTCAATTCAGCTTTATCAATAGTTGCCTCTTCTCGAATGGGCTCTTCATTTTGCAAAGGGCATCGCCCAAATTCAATTCAGCCTTATCAATAGTTGCCTCTTCCCGAAGGGGCTTTCCCTTATACAAATGGCCTCACCTAAGTTTAATTCAGCCTTATCAACGGCCGCCTCTTCTCGAATGGGCTCTCTCTTTTGCAAAGGGCGTTGCCCAAATTCAATTTAGCTTTATCAATGGTTGCCTCTTCCCGAAGGGGCTCTTTCTTATGTAAAGGGTCTCACCTAAGTCCAATTCAACCTTATCAACGATTACCTCTTCCCGAAGGGACTCTTCCTTATGCAAAAGGCATCGCCCAAGTTTAATTCAGCCTTATCATAAGCCCCATCTTCACCAAAAGGTTTGCCTAAATATAAGGACATTGCCATAAATCAGGTTCGCAAGCTGCCTAAAAAATTTACTCATGTTGTACATTCAAAGTCCACGCATTATATTCATACATGGACTTGGGGGACTATTGTTACACCTCTTCCAACGAAGTTCTAAGCATGGGCAAGTGATAGCTACACGACAAGTGAATATATGCATGCACTCCACATCATTCTACCCATATGGCAATTTGGTCGAACATTTGTTGGCCGAACCCCCATGAAGAGCTAAGCCCCAATAGATGACATGAGATAGGTAGAGGCGTATTAGAGAATATCTTCATTCTAGATCTTATAACAAATGGGTGATGTGACAACTCACTGAATTGGTAGTTCTACTCAATCAAACAAGTTCATTATAGTCTTACATGTCAGGTTTATGGCTGTCAGCCTTCACAACATTAAATATAAAATGACCTATGAATGATTGATTGATGGCTATGATAAGAGGACCCACCTGTGCAGATGAGGCCACGTGCTCCCTCATCTAATGAATCATAATCGTCCTCTTATACTATAAAAGAGACACTTAGTGTCATTTTCAGGGTAATAGAAGTTTAGACTCTCAAACTATAACTTTTCCATTTCATTGTTTTATTTATTATTCCCCAAAACTGACTCCTTTTTTATACCGAAGACTCGCGTCTAAAGCTCTTCAATGCTCATATATCTACTTTTTCAGTTGACTTGATCGTCAGAGTGCGTGATCGTCAGAGTGCGCGCGACCAACTCCACCCTACCGGAGGAGGCCAATGTGGTTAATGATTTGTCCAAGTGTGCAGGAACAAGACTTGCGTGGACGTAAGAGTCTTTAGGATCTATTGGCCACATTGGAGATATTTTTTTGGTATCAACAATGGCTATCAAGTTAGGGCTTAATACCGTGTTTTCTAATATGAATCAGGTGTGTGACAAAATTAAGAGAGAAAGTTAAATTTTTATTTTTTGGTATCGTTATTGAGATTTAAAATTTCATCTTAACGTGTTAACCTTATTAAATGTAGTAGAAGTCCTTAATATATCCCTAAGATTTGAGCACACTAATTTTTTAATTCATGTGCTCATTTAAGATTTAGACGGATTGGATTTCTCTTTTGAACTTGTAGGGCTCTAATATCATATTAAGATTTGATGTTCAATCTTAGTGCTTGTTTGACAGCTATTTTAGTAGAAAAAAAAGTTTTGAATAATGATTTTTAGGAGAATGTATGATTAAAAAATAGTGAAAAGTTTTTGGTATACATGTAGAATATTTTATTGTGTGAATGTGTGGTTGAAAATGGTCATGTAGAAAACCGTAAATAAATTAAAGAGTGTTAAAAATACCCTCAAGAAGTCATCATTATTAAAAAGAGTAACACAAACATTTACATATAATCTATTATTTTTGTATTAATGTGATATGTGAAAAAAGGTGGGGCTTAGACACGAGGCAAGAGGGAAAATCCTCGTATATTAAAAATAGGAGAATGCATTACTATGCCCTTGTTTGAGTCCAATTGTTTCCATCAAAATGCATTTTTAAACAGTAATTTGACTATATTTTAATCACATATTTCAATAAAATAATATTACACGTAAATTAAAAAAAATTATTTTTTAACCACACATTTTGCATCATAGCACTATTGCAAAATGCATTTTTTGAAAGAAAAAAATGTGCTCAAACAACCCTATATTTAGCATAATAAGGATTAAAACTTGACTTTGTCGCCTTCGCACGTCACACTTTTAGAATATAGATTCTTAGATATGAACAAAATGGTACATTGTTTGGTATTAGCTAGGCAATATTTATTTATTTTTTACATAAATTAAAATTTTATTTATTTTTTCTTTTTAGTTCTATTCAATATTCTAAAAAGTGTAGAGCGTGAAAAGACATGAAGGTCAAGCCACTTAGGAGTAAAAAAATATTTTCTTATTTTTATATTATTTTAATTTTTAAATAACTTTTAAAATTTTTAAATCAATCTAAACAATATTTTATTTTTAAAGGAAAAAAATTTTTTTTTTTTTTAATGAAACATAAATAAAAAGATGTGGCGTTTGCACTTGCTTTTTGCCTAAACGCTTCTTTTTAAAACACTATTTTATTCAACACGTTAGCACAACTGCGCATGGCACGTTTGACTAAAGTTAAAAGCACTTTATTAGTTTCTTCTTTTTGAGCGTGTTCTGTATATCCAGAATTTAATTAAAATTGAAAATATAGTCGTTATTTGATCTCACTCGTCTAATAAAAAAAAAAAAAAAAAATCTCATTTTTTTAATTTTAATTCGATTTTAATCTATATCAAACACATTCTTTATAAATAACTTATTAGAAGGACACCTTTACTAAGACCCACAGTACAAGGCACGGGATTGAGGAAGGTAGAAACAAAATTCCCAAAAACCTTCAATCTTCCTTGTAAATAAAACTTGATAAGTACCAATATCAACAAGTATTAGGCCGTAGCTAACGAGTTTCTTTGATTTTTAAATAAATAAAGAGAACGGAATGTCAAGAATTTATTTTGATCAATGTAAATGATGCCGAAAAATTGTATATCGAAATTTTGAAAACTTCAAGCTCTGGCGCTAACACGACACGCATTCAATTCTTGAAGCAAAGCATTCAAATCAGTGTAAGAAGACCCATCTTCTTCAACAGCTATTCTTGCCTTCTCTTTATATTCTTGAACTCGTCTTCTCATTTCTGCACCTTCTTCTCCTTCCATGATTTGCCTAATCCCCAACGCTATGGCTTCCCTTTCTACGCCTTCACTAGCCGCTCTCTTCCATTGCTTGTTTCCTACAGAAACTCCAATTCTCAAAACTTCTGTCACCAATTTCTCATTGTAAAACTGCTCTGCAAAGACTGGCCATGTCACCATAGGCACCCCTGAACACACTCCTTCAAGCGTCGAATTCCATCCGCAATGTGTTACAAAACCCCCTACTGCTTTGTTTTCAAGAATCAAAAGTTGGGGTGCCCACCCTCTAATGATCAGTCCTTTATCTTTAGTTCTTTCCTCAAATCCTTCCGGCAGCCAGTTTTCGTTTTCATCTTGGTTCTTGCCTTTTCTAACTACCCAAATGAATTTCTGCCCAGAGATTTCAAGACCCTTTGCAATTTCATATAATTGTTTTGCAGTAAAGGTTGCGATACTTCCAAAACAGATGTAAACTACAGAATTTGGTTCCTTGGAATTGAGCCATTTCAAGCATTCGTGTTTATCAATGGCAGATTCTTTTCCTCTCTGTGCTTTATCATCTTCTCTTCCCTTATTGCATAAAAAAAGAGGGCCTATATGCCATGCATTTCTTTTCAGAACTTTCCTAAAATGATCGGCATAATCCGGTTCCAGCTCGTAGAAGCTGTTAACAAGAACTCCATAGCTTCTGGTCTCTGATTCCTTTATTTTGATTAACAACTTTGTGAAATCATTTTCAATTTCTACATCACCAATATTAGGAATCTGTGTTTTTCTAAACTTGAGAGGATGGGGAAGATTTGGCAAGACGAACTCCTCAGAATCAGATGATACATTCTTGTAGGGGTTGAAAATCCTCACGTGTTCTGAAGTACACAAAGATAGAAAACTAGTTCCATGGAAAACCAGTCTTGGGATGTCAAACTTGGCTGCAGCATCAGTAGCCCATGGAAAGAACATATCTGCAACAAGACAATCTGGATGATATTCTTCCAGGAGTTTTTCCAAAGGTTCCTGGAGCAACTCCAGGGCTTTTGTGAACTTGATAATCATATCATCTGAATTCATTTGATCAAGACTCGTGATTCCATCAGGCAATTCAGAGTTCTCTGGTGGAAATTTCATTACATGAATCCCAATATTGTATCCCGATTTCCTAGCATTTTCTACTGGTGTTACAAATCCAGAAGTGGCAATTACAGTTGCCTGCACACCCCTGGAAGAGAAAAGCTTGGCCATTTCCAGGGTTGGAATCATATGGCCATGAGCCATTAAAGGAAAGAAGAAAACATGTAGCCGAGTCATTGCAAAAATTATCGAACAGGTTTTGGGATTTCTTAATTGGGTTGACAACTGAATTTGATAATGCGCTCCGCAAGATATATACAAACTGTGAGTGTATAAGGAAGTTGGACTTTTCCAAGAGAACAAGTTGAAATTGGCTTCTTCATCAGAGGAAAAAGAGACTTTCAAAACTTATATTATGATGTCTGTCCTTTAGTCACGACCAGGGATACAAATTGTATCGTGTGAATGGTAGTGCTTAAACTCGATTCGTCCACTCCGATTAATTGGAACCAAATTTTAATTTGATATTTTTAATTAATTAATTGTGACCTACAAAATGTGATTGTAGCTCATAATTTATTTGTTCTCTCATATAGAATTAATAAAGGAGTTGTTGGTATATTGCTACCACATTTTTAGCTCCGTACACCACATTATAAATGCAAATAAATGAAAACATATTTTCGATAAACATACTACAATTCTGTTTAAAAAAGAGTCAAAGTCAAAGAGTCAATCGTGGCAACATTTTCGGAGGGACCTTGCTTCTTGGCTAGGGTCAATGGCGGGGCGCCACCTGTTTTTTGGCCGGTCATTGACCCTAGCCATATGGCTTTATCCTTCTCAGAGATTGGGGCAATATTATAATTGCCGATTTTCATTTTTCAGAGATTGGGGCTAATGGTACCATGGTCGGCAGCGATTGGACGGTGGTGTCGGGTGCCAAGGTTGAGTGGGTTGCTTGGGGAAAAACAAGCTCACAGCCGGTGAGGGAAAAATATAAGGTTATAAATTGTGGTGGAAACAAAATATAATATATTTATTAGAAACTAAAAAAAAAAAAGTGTATTATTTTATTAGAAAAAAAAAAAAAAAAAAAGTTATTAAATGACAAATATTAAATTATCGTGTGACATCCTGATAAAAATATAACCATTTTAAGTTAACAATCAGTAGTGAAATTTTCTTTATTATTCCTTTTTTCTTCTTCACACTTTTCTCAGCAACCATTTTTGCTGAAAATATAAATGCAAGATACAATTTTGAAAAAGGAAATAGAATTTGAGTTTAAATTTTTTTTAAAAAAAAAAATTGTGGTGCAATAACTGAGTTATCGGTCTTTAATTCTTCATATAAAGGTAACATCAATCATATAATTAGGATTATTCTTGGTGCAGAACCCCTCATGTACGCCAAGAATATAATTATAAATTGGAGTCGACCTAACTTTTGAAGACGAGATTTTTTTGCTTTTCAAACTGACATACCACATCAATCATAAATCAATTGGGCCAAATATATTTTCATGGATGGAAAAATTGTTCTTCCGTTACTTTTAGTATATGTTTGAGACCCACGTTATAATGAGATTGTATATTTTACAATAGTGACTTTTGTGATTAAAAAAAATCTCATGTACTGTTCATTTGTCAAGCATTTATAACACCCCAACTCCTCAACAATCTATTTATCAAAATACCCCTTTCAATTTTTACAATACATTTCACTTTTCTTGTTGAGAATATAATTAACAAAAAAAAAAAAAAAAAAAATTTTTTATTTGCATTCACACGTTCCAAAGTCAAAATTCTTGGTTTGAAAATTCACCTCCTACACATGGGGTCCCACGATGCAGATTTTTTTTTTTTTTTTGCATTCTCATTATAATGGGGATCAAACAGGATGTTAGTAAGGTCATTGGTTGCCAATGAAACATTGATTATACTCGTGCTGAGAAAAAAAAAAAGTTTGTGATTAAATTGCCAAGACCCCCAAAAGTTGGGGACAACGGCTGCAATTCTATACCTGCCAAATTCCAATGACTTTCAGGAGTTATGCTATAGTGATAGTTTCAACTTTCAACGATGGATTTTAAAAATAGAGGAACATGTGACGCGACAACATTGAACAGTTTAAAAAAAAAAAACTGTCGAAACCCTGTTTCCAATTCCTGAGTAGCATATGACAGCAATAATGGATCTCCTAAAATGTAATTTTTTTTTTTATTATTATTATTATTATTACAAGATAAAGTTAAAAGCAGTCCATAGAAAAGACAAATTTTATTCTTATTTGATATTTACCTCGACAAGGTTATATACAAACGATTCTGTTTGGTTTATTTTAATTAGAATTTTTGTGAATATAATTTGTATAATATAATTTGACCAAGGGTAAATAACTTTTTCTTTCTTTTCTAATATAAAAATAATATATCTAGGTTGAATTATTCATTGTTCTTACCAAAATTGACTATAATATATGTAACGTTCTCCGGTCTAACACGTCTCTTTTCTACTCAAGTCCAGATTCAAAATCTTTTCTCTGTTTATATTATATATTATTCACAATCTTGAATACATTGTATCCTGTTACATGCCTGAAAATCGAAATCATATCGTAAATTGTAGCAGGCTCCGTGTAATAATTTAGATAAAAATCATATTTACAATAAATTTTAATAAAAGTTGATGAAAAGTTATGGATGCCATAAAATATATCGTTAAAATTAATTGTTAATTTTGACTTAAATATTAATCGACTTTTTAGGACTTTTTAGCTTAACCGGCGAAGTCTTTCTCTTTCCTAAGTCTATAACATATTTCTTGTTCTACAAGATGAAGTAGCCTTGTTACTTTCTTGGAAAAATCGAATTTCCTTATATATACGCACAGTTTGATATATATATCTTGCAGTATTCATTATCAGATTCAGTTCGATAAGAAATCCCAAAATCTGTTTGATATTTTTTTGCAATGAATCAGCTACATGTTTTCTTCTTCCCTTATTTGGCTCATGGCCATATGATTCCAACACTAGAAATGGCCAAGCTTTTCGCTTCTCGGGGTGTGCAGGCAACTATGATTGTCACTCCTGGATTCGTAGAACCAGTAGAAAACGCCAGGAAATCAGGATTCAATATTGGGATTCATGTGATTAAATTTCCACCGGAAGAATCCGGATTGCCTGATGGAATCACGAGTTCTGATCAAGTAAAATCAGATGATATGTTTCCCAAGTTCGTAAAATCCATGGAGTTGCTTCAAGAACCTGTTGAAAAACTCCTGGAAGAATTCCGTCCAGATTGTCTTGTTGCAGATATGTTCTTTCCCTGGGCTACTGATACCGCAGCGAAATTTGATATCCCAAGATTGCTCTTCTATGGAACAAGCTTTTTGGCTTTGTGTACTGAAGAACGTATGAGGATCTACAAGCCTTACAAGAATGTATCCTCTGATTCGGAGGAGTTCGTGTTGCCTAATCTCCCACATCAGCTGAAGTTTACAAGAACACAGGTGCCTGATTTTGTTCGAGAAGAAATTGTAAATGAAATCTCAAAGTTGTTGACCAAAGTATATGAATCAGAGACCAGAAGCTATGGAGTTCTTTTTAACAGCTTCTACGAGCTGGAACCTGATTATGCCGATCATTACAGGAAAGTTTTGAGAAGAAATGCATGGCATATAGGCCCACTTTTGCTATGCAATAAGGGAGGAGAAGATTATAAAGCACAGAGAGGAAAAGAATCCGCCATTGATGAACACGAATGCTTGGAATGGCTTAATTCCAAGGAACCAAATTCTGTAGTTTACATCTGTTTTGGAAGTATCGCAACCTTTACTGCAAAACAATTATATGAAATTGCAAAGGGTCTTGAAATCTCTGGGCAGAAATTCATTTGGGTAGTTAGAAAAGGCAAGAACCAAGATGAAAACGAAAACTGGCTGCCGGAAGGATTTGAGGAAAGAACTAAAGATAAAGGACTGATCATTAGAGGGTGGGCACCCCAACTTTTGATTCTTGAAAACAAAGCAGTAGGGGGTTTTGTAACACATTGCGGATGGAATTCGACGCTTGAAGGAGTGTGTTCAGGGGTGCCTATGGTGACATGGCCAGTCTTTGCAGAGCAGTTTTCCAATGAGAAATTGGTGACAGATGTTTTGAGAATTGGAATTTCTGTTGGGAATAAGCAATGGAAGAGAATTGGAAGTGAAGGCGTCGAAAGGGAAGCCATAGACACAGCAATTAGGCGCATTATGGAAGGAGAAGAAGGTGCAGAAATGAGAAGACGAGCACAAGAATATAAAGAGAAGGCAAGAAAGGCTGTTGAAGAAGATGGATCTTCTTACACTGACTTGAGTGCTTTGTTTGAAGAATTGAATGCGATCAAGGTTGGCCGCCAGTGAGACAATAGAGATAAACTTTATCGTCCAAAAGGAAACAATATGAATCAACGTTCCTTCTATTTCTCCAAGTAAAGATCTTAGCATTACATTGAAAGACATGATTTGCCGAATCCCCAACGCTATGTTATAAATCAGTATTACTCGTATGTTCAGTTCTTGGTATTCACTCGAATCAAAGAAATTGTTATCGAATGGTTATGGAAAATGATTTTAAATCTTTCATCTTATATGATATGGTTTAAAGAGCTAAATGCCTTTAGAGTAGCTTAATTCTAAGTTTCATTAACAAGCAAGGTGGAAAGTAATTTATCAGTGTGATTAGTTCTCTCTGTTGGAAATGGTTTTACAATTTGTAATTTTGGCCAACTTTGAGCTCAAAATTAATAGGAACGAGAATATTCATGTTCTACTCAATGAGATGATTAACATGATATATTAATTTGTCGAAAATAATTAAAAATTGAATGAAATATTTGCGTCCAAAATTATCCACTTGAAACATGATAAAGTGAAGAACTTGATTAAAAATTGTTTCAACATTTGTCCCACGTAGAAAAAGTGAAAAAGTAGTGGACCAGTGTTCGATTTATATAGGGATTATTCTTGTTGTACATAATTTTCTACATAATCTTTTACCGAATCGACAAGTGGTGGCCCCTATTAATCCATTATGTAAAAAAATGAAGTACATGTAGCTTGATCATAGTGCAAGTTGCTAAATACAAACCATTGGTTTCTAATTAACTGCACATGTTGCTGTCTGGTACCCCGAGTTTGAATCACTGTCTTGCATATATTATTCTGTAGAAAATTTATTTAGGTTTTTTATTTAAATTTTCTGGGGCGAATTGTAATTAATTAACTGCACATGTTGCTGTCTGGTACCCAGAGTTTTTTATTATTGCATACACGTGAATGGGAAGATGTGTTCTTATTTGTTTACTATATATTCCTGTCTAATTTGAGGTCAGCAAGTGGAGACCTCAAGATGTATTTTCGAAATAATATAAATATTGTTTTTAAGATGTATTTTCGAAATAATATAAATATTGTTTTTATGACTTTTATACATTTTCTAACCATTGGGTGTGACTCGAATTCTTTTTGTAGAAGTGTTTGAAGTATTGAAAAATTCCAATTGAAGTGCATGTCATGAAAAATTCAAGTTTGTAATGCTATTGGAGTCATATAAAAATCAAATTTCAATAATAATTAAGAATGACTCGAAGGAAGATTTTTGGATGAAAAAATACACTTTTTTGGAGCATTAACCGAGGGATAAATTTTGGGACAGAACCCCGAGCGCCTAGGCGCCGAGATCGGGCACCCAGGGGGCAGGGTCCGGGCCGAGTCGGGCCAGCAGCAAGTTTTCAGCCCGAATGAGTGTTTTTCACGTTTTTCTTCTCCTACTTCGTTTTGGACTCAATTTTTTGGTATCCTACTTTATCAACAACTCTACCAAGAGGTCCTGGACGTCCCCTACATATTTTTCTATAAATACTAGACTCTTTTATACAATTTTAGAGAGTGGGATTTATGATTACTAACTTTTAGGATCATTGTAATATTTTTCTCTCTTCTCCATCATTCTTGATGCAATAAAATCTCATAATTCATCTGTCATATTTTTTTCTTTTTTTATTCTTTTGTTCTTGATCACATACTTTATTATTTTGTCATATAATTTCAAAATCTCAATCCAATGATTGGTGTTACAATAAGTGGTATCAAATCTCACAAGTGATATCAGAGCAATTCTGGTATTGACTTGTTTTGTAACACTAATCAAAACTGAAATAGAATTTTTATGTAATTGATTCCTTTAACAATACGCAAAAATCAAAAGCATGTATTTATGTCTCACTATATGACTTTCTTGTATTCTTAATATTAACGAACAAAGAAAAAATAATCAACCCGCATTTTGTGACCTTAGCTAAAATTGTTAACCTCAATGGATCTCCTTTTTCTGAATCAATAATTATATGAAACTAAACAATACTAAATAAAAAAGTAACACATAAAATCTTGTCATTTGATTAGAAATTAATAATGTCCTCCATGCCCCCACATAAAATCCCACTCTCACTCGTACTTTCATTGAAAAATCACGTCTATCCTATAATTTTACAATCACTAATTCCACTCGACTATAGTAGAGAATTTCACTTTCAAAAAAAAAAAAAAAAAAAAACAATGGCATTTAGACTTTCATGTATTTTCTAAGTTCAGCTATTCAATTTTAATGTAATTAATTTCTTAAAGAAAAAGTAACAATCAAAAGCATTTTAATGTCTCACTGTATATAACCTTCTTAAAATTTTACTATTAATTAAAAAAATAAAAAGAATCGAGCCATCTTTTAGCTTGAACATATAATATTGATAACCAACGAAGATATCAATTGTGACCATGAAACGAGATAAAATTGTTAACTATAACGGATCCACAACTCTAGAAGTTGATATTCCATCCCTTTTATGGATTTAATTAATTAGGAGTACGGGTGCATGAAGGCCAAACCATTAATAATATCTTCATTTGGTGCTAGATAAACACGTTGTTTGTATATTGAAGTAATAACATATTTTGTGTGGGTGATGTTGGGTATTTTGGTAACAGATAAATTCGGGACTATGATGATTCATTGGGTCAAAATAATATTCATTGGCTTCACTAGAAGCTCACTATTGAATCCTTATATAGTTGTCAATCCAAACCACAATTCGCAGCCCAAAGAACTAGAGACTAGCCAAGAATCTTGTGTGTGAATAATATATGGGAAAATTTCATAACTAAGAGATTTAGTTTCACATATTTCAAATTTAAGAGATAAGGTTTAAAATTTCAAATTTCAGATTTTTTAAGATTTAAAATTTAAAATCTCAGATTTTTTTTAAAATTTTTTTTATAAATTAATTCATTAAACATATATTTTATTAATTAAATATATTAAGGTCACAATTCCATATAATTTGGTCACAAATTCTATATAATTGGCACATATTATTAATTGGTCACAAATCACAATTTTTACATGTCACAAATTATTTTATGGTCATAATTCAAAAATTTTATAGGTCACAATTTGTTCATCGATCACAAATAAAAAATTGAAACTTCACAAATTATTTTACGGTCATAATTCAAAAATTTTATGTCACAATTTGTTCATCGGTCACAAATTAGAAATTTTATAGGTCACAATTTGTTTATCATTTATAATTAAAAAAATTGAAATATCACAACTTATTCATCGATCATAAATCACAAACATTATAAGTCACAATTTATCAGACAGTTACAAATCTTCAAATTATCGATCATGAATTAACAATTTTTTAGGTCACAATTTATCTAGTTCATTGCTCACATATTGTTTATTGGTCACACAACAACTAATTTATTGGTCACAATCAAGAAAACAATTTGTGACCACCACCTCCACCAACAATAGCACAATCATCAATGTTGCATGTACCATAACCATAACCACCACCACCATCTCCTTAAATCCATTACCACCAACGCCACAACCGTCGCGACCACCACAACCACCATCTACACTCTTCATCGATGTGACCACCATCTCCACCACACCACACCACTACCACCAACCAATCAATCCTCAAACCTACACTACCATCATCGTCGTCGCCGCCACGACCGCTACCAACATGTCACCACAATCACCACCAATCCACAACCTCAACCACCGCCATCACTATCTCCATCACAACCGCCACCACAACTACCGTCGCATTTATCTTCATCTCTACCATATCGCAACAACCAATTACACTGAAAAATCGCCACCGCCACCACGATTTCCACAAATCACACAAATCCACCACACAGCAACAGCCTCCACAAGTCCACCAGATCGCAATCGCGGTGCCACCATCGCAACATCACCCCTATGGCGACGCTCACACCACTACAATGCACACAACACAGTCTACACCATCTCCACAGCCATCTCTATTTCTATCATACCATACCACAACCACCATCACTAGCCAAAAATCCACAAACTCACCGCCGCCACCACCGCATACTAACATCGGTGCACCACCAGCGAGAAAACTCCCACAAAATATGTCGCAAAATCACAACCAGAATTGCTGCAAAATGTCGAAGAATCGTAAAACCAACATGGTAAAGTAACGAGTGGTGCTGTAATCCTACCATAAAAGCTAAGCAAATGCAACGTCAGAGAAACCACCGAAACGTCGTGATCTGTGACTATGAAAAACTACACATCTCCATGATCTGTATATCGACGAAACGAAGGATCTGCACGCAAAGGCCGACGCTACAGTTGTGCAAAGTGGCGACTGCGCCTCCAATGCCATGCTTCAACGCTGGAGGTGTCATGTCACCGAAGAAGAGAAAATGTAGTGAGGCCGAAAATGATGACAATGAAAGGGGAAAAAATTAGGGTTTGGGGTGTATGAGGTGGGTGGGTTGTGTAAATTAATTTAAATTGAGTGGCATGAGTATTTTGGTGGGTGGTGGGTTTGTAGATTAATTAAATTTATAATATTATTATATGTATTTAAAATTAAATTATTATCTGATTTTTGTATAAAATTAATTAAAATCTGAATTTTGAAATTGAAACTTAAAAAATCGGGTTGGATATAATTTCCACATAATATATACGTGTGGGCTCAACCCATTTGGTAATGATCTAATTACTTAACTTATTGTTGCTCTTATATATATTAGCTTTTATTCTTGGTCCAGACATTACACACACGGGGTATTTTCCCTTAATCCATTTCGAGAGAAAACGACTGTCTTTGCTTTGTGTGGTCTTCAACCATTTCATTGTGCCTTTTCAGTTCTCTATGATCATTCCTTTTCTCTCAATCAGCGCATGTCTCTAACTTCTGTTGTGCTCCTCTGGTCACCCTTGTTTACTCCATTTCCCTGCTTCAATGCTCCATTTTCGACAGTCTTGTGCTGCTTCTTGCGCGATTGTATGGGGCGATTCTTTTGTGATTCGTTGTGAGATTCTTTATGTTAGTCCTATTTTGGTGTTGCCTTGTGGTTTAGGTTGTTGATCTGAGCTCTATAAAATCCATCTATTGGTGCAAACTTCAATTTGGAAGGGAAGTGTTTGTCTTAATTTACAGTGTTTGATTGTTGTTTGTTAGTTGATTTTGTCGAACTTAGTGCTTGGTTTATCAATTTAAGGTTGCATTTTACTCCACACATTATTGTCAGAACTTGTAAATGTTTGTGTGATTAAAAAGGTAGCTCAGATTCCTCTGATCTTCGGATGTTGATTTTCCAAATAACTACTTGAATCTTTATTAAATTCGCATCACTCATTTGTACAGACCACAGATAGGTCTGCTCTGGTAAATTGACTGATCACTTTTACATTTCTGCAATAGCATGCTATCGTGTGCAGTGACCATTAGGTTTGAGGTTACCGTGTGGGGGTTACCCATTGCTTGTTATTAGAATTAGGATTACTTGCTTATTATCTGTGATATAATCGTGATTTGGATATCTTTTGACTGTTACGTGATTCCATTATTGTTGCTAAGTGGATTATTGATTGGAATTGTAATATTAACCTTACCAGTTAGAAAATTCCCTTGATATTGAGGTCACAAATCTCACGAAATCCTGGAAATTTCAAGTGACAAATATTTGCAACCTTTACGACATTTTCTGTATGCTTATCTCTTTAAAGATTGTTACGTGCTACGTGTCTTATTTATTAAAATATATATGCATCATTCTGACTTGAGTGTCTTTATAAATGTAATTTTTCTATTTGACAACAAAAGATGAAAGAAATTTTATTACAACAAAAGAATTCAAAAACTATTGATAAATTGTATTCTTCCATGATCAGGAAAAAAAAAGAATAAGACAAACTTGTAGATACTTCTATTATCTTGCATTTATCTGATTTTGTTTTGCAAAATGTTGATATACATAATTTAGTTGAAAAACTTTGGAAAAATGTTGAAGAACTTTATTTGACACAGTCTATACCCAATAAAATTTTATTACTTCAAAGTTTTATCAGTTTCAAAATTGACCCCTTAAACGAATCGGATGACAATCTTGATGTTTTCAATATACTTGTGCAAGATATTACAAATTGTTGTGAAAATTGTTTCCAGTGAATATAAAGTTCTTATACTTTTGAATGAGATTCCTGATATTTATAAGAAAGTCAAGAATGCAATCAAATATGAGAGGGAGACTCTTACATCCAATATGAGAAGGAGAATGAAATGAAAGTAGAAAAAAACGAGAGAAAAATATGAAAGATTCACCAAATGAGTGGTGGATCTTATTTTAGGGCTAGCGAGAGACAAAACGATGGTGGCAAGAAGAAGGATATGGATAGATCCAAATCATAGGGGAAGGCAAAGGGAAAATTAGGCATTTTATATGAGTGACATAAAGAAAAAAAA